>CAJQZP010001492.1:9812500-10207500 GCA_907164705.1 Parnassius apollo | reverse complement strand
CCATAACTCGGCAAGTTTTCTGGAATATTTGAGACTCAAAATTCCTTCCTTGATCGCTGTGAATCTCTAAAGGTACACCAAAACGACAGAAGAGTTCATGAACTAGCTTATCAGCACCTGTTGAAGCTTCTTGATTTGGAATGACGAAGACTTCTGGCCACTTAGTGAAGTAATCCATCACAACCATGAAATACTTGTTACCGCTTTCACTCTCCGGAAACGGCCCCGCCACGTCAATGGCTATTCTCTCCCATGGTGCACCAACATTGTACAACTTCAATGCACCTCTACTACGAGTCTGAGGTCCCTTTACAGCCGCACAACTTGTACATTTGCGACACCAGTCCTCGACATCGTTTCGACAGTGGACCCAGTAAAACCGTTCTCGGATCTTCACTAGAGTTCGTTTAACTCCCAGATGGCCTCCTGAATAATCATTATGGTACAGCTGTAGAACATCCGGTACTTTAGCTTTAGGGACAACCATTTGTAAATGACAGCTGTCTCCCCGAACATTTTCCCATTTACGGCACAGAACTCCATCCTGAAGCAGCAAGCTGTCCCACTGGGCCCAATAGCTTTTAGTGGTCGAACTCATCGCTGAGACGTCGCTCCACTTGGGCTTGGGAGCACTGGCCTTCATCCATTCCAGGATCGGCTTGATGTCCGGATCTTCCTGCTGTGCACGTTGTAAGCTGTCCTTCCACTCGTTGCTGAGGTGGTCTGCTCTGGGCATCCTCACGGATACCACTTCCTTACTCTCTTGCCTAGTACAATGTTTGCAATCTTCAGGACAAGGTCTTCTTGACAATGCATCTACGTTGCCATGAGATTTCCCGTTGCGATGTTCGATCTCGAAGTCGTATTCATGCAGTAGTTCAATCCACCTCGCAACTTGTCCTTCTGGATTTTTAAACTGCAATAGCCATTTTAGTGCAGCATGGTCAGTTCGTAAGTGAAATTTTCGCCCCAGAAGATATTTGCTAAAATGCTGCAACGACTTTACCACAGCTAGTAATTCGCGTCTTGTGACACAATAGTTCCTTTCCGGTTTTGACAACGACTTGCTGAAGTACGCTATCACGACCTCTTGGTCACCATTCCGTTGAGACAACACACCGCCAAGTCCTATATCACTTGCGTCTGTGTCAACTATAATTTCTTTGCTTGCATCAGGGTATCCCAAAATAGGTGTTTTGCACAGACGGTCCTTGAGCTCCTGGAATGCGATATTGCAACTTTCATCCCAGGAGAAATGTCGCTTCTCCTCGGTTAGCTTGTGCAGAGGTTTGGCTATATCTGCAAAGTTCTTCACAAATCGCCGGTAATAGGAGCACAAACCCAAAAATGCTCTAACCTGCGTCTTGTCTTTTGGAACCGGCCAATCCTTGACAGCGGCGATTTTCTCTGGATCTGTGCGGATACCTTCACCCGATACTACAAACCCCAAAAAGTTAACTTGCCGTTGGAATAGTGAACATTTCTTCGGGCTCAACTTGAGGTTGGCACTCTGAATCTTCATGAGCACGCGTTCCAGGTTTTGAAGGTGTTCCTCAAACGTACGGCCTATGATGATGATGTCATCCAAGTAGAGCAGACAGGCATCGCCAATTAGCCCGGTAAGTATAAGTTCCATCAGCCTTTCAAACGTTGCTGGAGCATTGCACAACCCAAACGGCATTACTTTAAATTGCCACAGACCCTTTCCCGTCGAGATCGCAGTTTTCTCCTTGTCCTTAGGGTCAATTTCAACTTGCCAGTAACCACTTTTTAGATCCAGCGTGCTAAACCACTTTACTCCTGTAAGCATGTCCAGCGTGTCATCAATTCTTGGCAAGGGATAGCTGTCCTTCTTCGTAACGTCGTTCAGACGGCGGTAGTCAACACAAAACCGCATGCTGCCGTCCTTCTTCTTCACCAGCACCACTGGTGAACACAATGGACTAGATGAAGGTTCAATAACACCATCCTTCACCATTCCCTCAATCATGGTTTCCACTTCATTTTCACGTGCTACCGGCAATCGTCTTGGCCGCTGACGGATAGGCAATTCTTCTCCTGTGTTTATTTTGTGTTGAACTAAGCCAGTCTTTCCTATGTCAGCATCGTTTGATGAGAATACATCGGCGTACTTGAGTAACAACTTCTTCGCCTTGACCAATTCGTTCGGGGAGAGAACACTGCGACAGTCTTCCAAAAGTGTGGTCACTCTCGTTTCTGCATCCTTGCTGGGGGTCCCACTCGATATATATTGGCACCGACGTAACCAATCCACTTCCTCACAAGTACCAATCAGTGTGCCTTTTTCTATAATCTGTTCCCGGTCGCAAAGGTTCAGCACACGTACTCCTGAGATGTTAGTGGTCCTAACCAAGGTTCGAGCTACTTTCCATGGAAGGTCATTGTTTACCCTTTCCACAAGTACACAACGGTGAGCTTGCCCAGCGTTTCGAGGAAGACTAACCGGAACAATCGTTTCCGATCTCGGTGGAAGAACAATCTTCTTAATGCTGTACACGTTCCCTGGTACGCACCTTCCATAAAAAGTTCCTCTTGTCCACATTTCAAAACACCTTGCTTAACGTCGATCTCACAACAATTATTCCTCATAAAGTCTAGGCCTAGGATGCAGTCGTCCATTATATCAGCCACGATGACATTATGCAGGTAGATCACGTTGCCAAGCTTCAACTCCATCTCCTTCTCTCCACGGACGGGTATACGCTGACCGGTAGCTGTTACCAAATTAATGCGTTCTCGGTTGTATGCGGAGTCCCCAAGGAACTGACTTATAAGTTGGGAACTAACAACCGTACGAGAGGCTCCAGTGTCTATGGTCAGTTTACACGGCATTCCGTTGACCTCGCCCTTGATGATTAGACTGTTCCCATCATGGGTTTGTGAGATCGAGATCCTTGGGGCTCTTTTAACATCAGCCAGCACCCGCCCCGCAGTTCTGGCTTTTACTCGTTTCCCTGCTGCTGCTGGGCGGTGCTGTTAGCCGCACTACCCTCCTGGGATCGTTCACCTTCCCTTTCTAGGGTTCGCTTAGGGCAGCTGGATCGAAGATGGCCCTTTTCCCCACAGCCATAGCACCTTGGGCTGTATCCTTTGTTGCGGTCGCGAACTGTAGCTGCTGCAACCTCCCTGACGCGATGGGAACGATGATCCTGCCGCACGGCTTCCACTTCCAGTGCATGGGCCAAGGCGTCCTGAAGCGTCTCGTGGTGCCCGAGCCTCACAGCAGCTCTGACTTCCAGGTCGCGGATGCCGTCGATGAATGTCTGCACCAGGTTCCCTTCAATGAGCGCAGGTACAAACCGGTATGCTTTTCGCACCAGCTTCTCCACTTCTAGAGCCCACTGCTGCAGGTTTTCGTTGATGTGCTGCACACGATCTTTAAGCTGCGCACGAAAGACGTGTTCCAGGTGAGCGTCGCCATATCTCGCCTCCAATGCCTCAAGGAGTTGCTCATAAGTCACTTCCTCACCGAGAGCTTCCAGAACTGTTAAGGCCTGGTCGCGCAGGCCTAGTGTGAGAGCAGTCATGGCCTGACTTTTATTCCAGCCGTTCGCCTTCATAACAGCCTCGAACTGGATTTTGTAGGCTGACCAGGAAGAAGTCCCGTCGAACGGTGGCACCTTGAACCCACGTAGCGAAGGTGCTGTAGCTACTACGGGAGCTGTCGTTCCATCCCCAAGTTTGAGGTCCTTCAGCGTTTTCTTCACGTCAGCCATCACGTTGTCAACCCGATTGTTCACATGGTTGATTCGGGTCTCATGTTCTTCGATTCGGGTTTCAGCTTCCGACAGGCGGTTGTCATGTTGAGCAACCCTATCTTTCACCTCCCTTATCTCTTTCCCAAAGGTAGCGTGAAGGTCCTTCATGAGGAGCATCTGCTCTTCCAACCGACGAGCCTGTTCCGCCTGCTGATCTTCCAACCGACGGGCCTGTTCCTCCTGTCGACGGGCCTGTTCCTCCTGTCGGCTGACCTGTTCCTCTTGTCCGCTCTGCAGCTGCTCTTTTAACTGACGGACCTGTTGCTCCTGTCGGCGAGCCTGCTCCTGCAGCATCACCATTAGAGCACCTAAGTCGGGTGCTGCAGATGTAGGATCTTCTGACGGGCCTGCAGCCGGCGACTGTCCCTCCGACGTCTGCGGCGTTGCACCACCAAATCTTCGTTGGTCCGTCTCCTGCTGGCGTTGACTTCGGGTACGGACACCCTCCGTTTCCTCCTTAGGTAAAATCGGCATTATTTTATCCCACTTCTGACACCAATTGTTACGAGCTTGAGGTTCGTGACAATAAAAATTGCCGATAAAATTACCTAAATTAACACTTTAATTTACTTTACACAAATTAAAACTAAAAACACTAATAATTAAACACACTAATTCACTTAATTCCGCTCCGAAGCTTCGCTTGTGTCGCTGAGTTCAACTCTGCTTCGATCGCATCTTGCAGCGCCTACTTATATAAATTAGCAAAATATCCAGAATGTTCAAGTAAACACGCGCAAGGTACCGAGAATTCGAGTTTTAAACTTCAAGAAGTTTAGTTCTTCGGTTCGAGACTAGATGGCGCTAGTGCGCAGATTTGAGGCATTGGAGCGCGCAACAATATAATCTCCGTATGTCCTCCGAACTTTGGAGATACATAACAAAATTGTTCATTTTGTTTTGTTTATGCGTGTTGCTGATAACCGCAACCGTCCTAAGTGGGAGGAAGGGGTTGAAGTATTAACTCGTTTTCTTTTTGAAGAAAGTTGTTTTTGTTTGTACGTAGATGTTTGATCTCGTTTATGAGAGTTTATGAGCATATTTTATTTTAAATTTTAATATTTTACTTTTCCTCGTGAAGCGGAAGGTAACTTTTGTTAGCTAGAAAAATTCATTTGTAAAATAGTATCCCACCTTCATTCGAGTAATGAATTTTTTAATTGCAATTTAAATTAATCTGAATTTAAACCATTCAAAAACAAATTCACTCAACAATTCTACATATTCAACAAATTCTACATATTCAAGAAATCTATCTATATAAAACACAAAAAAAGTGTTTCTACCTATATCCGTTATAGACTATGAAACTATCCAACCGACGTACCACAAACTGGTTTCATTATAAAGACATTAATGAGAAAATGATGTTTGACCGCTAAAAAAATGCATTAAGCACCATAAAAAACATTCACAAAATTTTCTTCTGTTTTTCAAGAATTAAAAAAAAATATATTTTTAGCGCACACCCGTTATCCGCTAGTTTACAATATTTCAAGAACATTTATAGTCCACCATTATGCGCTAATGTAGCAGGAGTGTAGTCTTTTCATACTCTTGTCCGAAATGAGAACAGAATTATGATAAGGAGTTGGATAAAAATAAGCCTTTAATTTTAAAACTAAGTGACAAATATTTTTTTATTCATTCGATTTTCGGACGATTTGCAACAGTCCATTAATAAAATACCAGAACTAGCTTCATAAAAATTATAAAACTAGTTCTTTTACGGTATCAACTTAATTAGTATTTTATAACTGTTATTTTTTAAACTGGTACTTAATAAATTTAAAATAAATATTTAAAAGTTTTTTCAACTATTTTTACCAAAAAATACAGCAGTTTTCTTTATAGAATGAAAACCGTACAAAGTTTTACCTTCTGTCGCAGCTATCAGACATTGTAAACTAATCTAACTTTTATTTGCAAAGAGTTTTCTACAAGGAAATGACATCTGTGTGCCTTGCATTCAGAGACGTAGAAAGGAAGAAATCTTTAGTTTAAAAAAGAAGAGCTTCTTTTGAATATAAGTGCCAAAGCTGCTAGACATCATTGGCGTCTGACGACTAATTCATGATATTATAGATTCTAAGATTTGACTAGTTTTTATCTTTAGATTAGAAAAAATTATACCAATTAAAGACTTATTATATATTATAAATAGATTAGAAATTACATTTAGAAAATTTCTTAATTTTATTTATGATTTTTGATAGATGTCAGAATTAACCATTTAAGTAGTAATTACTTAATATAAAATTTATTTATATATTATTTATATACTAAAATGAAAAAAAAAAACGAAAAAAAAGTTTTTTTTATTTAACGTTAGATGGCACCGTTTTGAAAAAGTGAAACGTAGATTGCCTTAATTTATTACGCAACGGTTAAACTTAATTTCACTTAATTTCAACTTAACAATAAACGTAATAATTTGTAAAAATGAGACTGATAAAAGATATTTTATCACAATTCCATCGAGTTGAAAGTTTTATTGAAGAGCTTTTCACCTACCTTACACCCTTTCAACAGCCCAAGACCGCAGTAAATTAAATAGAAAATATTGACGGAAGCAAAACAACAAGCGAAAATACTTTACTCAGTATCTCAGTATATAGGCTTTTAATTCAATTAGACTCCGTCGTTTTCTTACTACATTTAAAATTCCATTTTACTTTAAAACTACTTCAGTATTCTTTTTAGCCGACTTAAAAGATGAGGAGCTTAAGTGGTACTACTTCAGGGTATGGAACTTTTTATTCCTTCCTGTCATGCCAATCGAAGGCAAATCTCAGCCATGGTTTGGTCGCTCCTGTAAAATAGCATCATGCTATACAAAGGAGTGCTACCAAGCCTGGGCTGATGTAGCAACATCCCGGGGTGTAAATACCAGTGCTCTAAAAAAGAAGCATAATTCCGCATGCAGGTCCTTCAAAAGAGTCATTGCCAAGGCAAAGTCAGAGCACATAGGCAGAATTGGCGAGAAACTAGTTCGCCTTCCTTCTGGAACCAGTGCATTCCGGTCTCTCACCAAAACTGTCCTGGGGAATTCCTGTCAGCCATCTCTTCCATTTCTGCACAAGGAGGACGACTCACTGGCCCATGTCACAAAGGAGAAAGCTGATCTGCTAGGTTCTTTCTTTGCGTCCAACTTGACTCTCAATGACGGGGGAGTACGCCGCTGAGCATCCCGCGGTGTGATTGCTCCATGCCGGAGGTGCGGTTTACACAGCGCTCGGTTCGCAAAGCACTCCTCTCCCTAGACATCCAAAAGTCGAGTTGGCCTGACGGAATCCCCCAATTGTGCTGAGGACGTGTGCTCCAGAGTTGGCAATGGTTTTAACGCATCTTTTCCGGTACTCCTACCCCCCAGGCGTAGTCGCAAATCATGGAAGACGGCTTTCATCCACCCGATCCCTTAAAAAGGCAATTGCTCAGACCCGTTCAACTACAGGCCTATCGCCATCACCTCCTTGTTCTTCAAAACAACGGAGTCCATTGTAACCCGCCAGCTCATTAGGTACCTTGTGGATCACCAGCTGATTAGTGATTGCCAATACGATTTTCGTCGTGGTCGATCAGCTGGTGATCATCTGGTCTACCTGACTCATAGATGGGCGGAGGCAATAAAGTCCAAGAGGGAGGCGTTGGCCGTTAGTTTGGACATTGTGAAGGCCTTCGATCGGGTTTGGTACAAAGCGCTTCTTTTGAAGCTCCCTTCCTGTGGGCTTCCCGAGATATCGTGCAATTGGATCACCAGCTTTCTTGCAGATTGGAACATCAAGGTCGTTGTAGACGGTGCAAGCTCCGATTAGAAGCCCATTAACGCTTGTGTTCCACAAGGCTGCGTGCTATCACCAACGCTGTTTCTTCTGCATATTGTGACGGCCCAATATTATTATTAATAATTAAATTCAATATAAAGGGGCGTCAAAAATAGTCTTAAAAGATATATATTAAGCAATTAAGTTAAATTAATAAACATAAAGTTAGTATATTTCAGACATTATCCCAATAACATAGTAAATTAAAGGCAAAATTATTGTTTTTCGTAATAAATAAATTTATTTAAAAACTTGAAAAAATATTTAAAATAAGATAAATAATAGAAATACAAGTCAAAAAATATTATAAAATTAAGTTAAATAACGTTTATAAGATAATTAGAAAATTTGTTAAAAATTGTTTAAGTCATGGGAGGTGTTCGTGTATAAAAGAAAATTTTTCTAAGTTGTGGAAGGAGTTCACGTATAGATGAAATTTCCTAAGTTGTTGAAGGAGTTCATGTATTAAAGAAAATTTTCCTAAGTTATGGAAGGTGTTCACGTATAGATGTCTTGTATGGAGGAAGCTGTCGGAGGTACATACCTGCAGTTGTACATATATATGGGGTGGTCGGGAGCCCGACTGCCTGAAGTACTGTAGCACAATGACTAGTCCTATATTAGGGACTTATGATATTAAACTCAATGATACAAAAGCAATACTATAGAAGGTCTCCATGATGAATTTGTATTACAATAGTAGGGTCGTGGGTTCGAACCCTATATATTAATGACTTATGAAAGTAAGGTCTATGATACAAAAGCAATACTATAGAAGGTCTCTATGATTAATATGCATTACAATAGTAGGGTTGTGGGTTCGAACCCTATATATGAATGACTTATGAAAGTAAGGTCTATGATACAAAAGCATTATTATAGAAGGTCTCCATGATGAATTTGTATTACAATAGTAGGGTCGTGGGTTCGAACCCTATATATTAATGACTTATGAAAGTAAGGTCTATGATACAAAAGCAATACTATAGAAGGTCTCTATGATTAATAGGCATTACAATAGTAGGGTTGTGGGTTCGAACCCTATATATGAATGACTTATGAAAGTAAGGTCTATGATACAAAAGCATTATTATTGAAGGTCTCCTTGATGCATAAGCATTGTATGGGGTGGTCGGGTGACCGACTGCTCCTAGTACTGTAGCAAAATGACTAGTCCTTATTAGGGACTTGAAAAGGAATATTATGGTGGCGTGTGTGCTGCTTCACGAGCAATTGGTCCGAGGTAAACTTGGACTCGCTAACCGATGTGTCCTAGACATATCATCTTAGTGCCGGTGGTAAGCGGGTTTGTTGTAGCAATACGGCTTTCCCGTGGACATCGCACACCCATATCGGTTGTGGGCGGCGTCGTAGCGCATAGCGATGCGTCGTCTATCTTTCGGATTGGGATGAAGAGTGTGTTTGGTAGCACTTTTAAGTGTAACAGGCATACTCAACTTCATGTCTTAGTGCATTAGCGCTATGATACGTGGAGTTTTGTTCATTGGCGTCTTAGTAGCGTGCTACTATGATACGTTGGTGATATTTTTTATATAACAACAATACCAACTTTGTTACCAAAGTCGATAGGGATCATGTGGGTGTGTTGTGAGGGGCGCCACCCGTATGATAGTTGCATTGATGCTTACTGCTACTTGCGGTATTGCGTCTTGTGATGGATCTGCAGGTGTGCTGCGTCTGATTCGACGCTCTCTTGTGGTTCTGGTTGATGGAGGTATGCGGGTGGTGATGTCTGCTGGGATGTATGGGGGACCTTGGGATGGTGTAAGCCCGACGATAGTCGTATTGATGCTTGTTGCGTTCTGCAGCATTACGTCTCTGCGATGGTTGTTTGGTGGGACGCTATTCTCAATGGCGCTCTCTGCGTCTTGGTTTGACTCACACCTAAGTAGCTTTGCCCAAGTCGGGTCCCTTCATTGCGGGGCTGCAGACTGTCTGCCCTCCACGATGTTTTATATAACAACATAATATTATATCTCTCTAACTTTCCCACCTTTGAATGATTGAAGGCAACTTGTTGGTGGGTGAGACAAACATGATCGAAAATGCATTTACTCAACGTCAGTGACACAAACCCTTTCTGATGGCGAATTATTACTCTTATCTTATAACTGCCTTTTCACTATATCTGCCGTTGTATTGGTTGGTGGAGCATATGTGTCGACCTCATGCGGGTGGTAGCTGGCGGGAGGATCTGAGGAGACTCTCAAGGCTGCGGCCGAAAGCCGCACAACGTGGGACCCCATTCCCTAGAGGTGAGCGGTAGACTCATGACGCGCTCTGCGGCTAGTAGCCGTGCTGATCATGCAACTGGTAGTGATGCCATACACTTACATCACGTCTGCAGGAGCGGCGGTCTGGCAGGTGGTGGCGCTCACGGAGGGTTTACGGCCAGTGTGCCTATTTGCCTAAACCGTGTGACGTACATTCACTGTGGCTGGATTCGTTCGTATTCTGTTTGACGTTTACACGCATTGACATGCGCGACTTCGGTCGATGTTTGTGCTTACGCACTAGCAAGGGGCCAAGCCTCTTTTACTGGTTCGCCAGTTATTTTGCTGTGGACTACGGTCCAGTTCCTGAATTAGCTTTCCCTACGGGGGAGTGCATCAAAATGGTTGGCGCTCACCGTGCACGGCGTGTGTGGGGCCGTGTACCTCCCCTACATTTTTTTAAAAATAAATGTAGGAGAGCGAAGCCCTTGTATCGGGTATTTTGTATAAATATATTTTGAACCTTTTCCGAGCGGGAAGGGATAATTAATAATGTAAACCTGATGCAAGTGGAATAGGGACGTTTTATGTTCTTAACCTTTTCCGAGCCCTGTCTTCGTGAACGGGGTTCACTTAGCTTATAAGGCACTACCAACAGCTTTCAATTGCTCAAGTGAATATTCATTCTTCCAAAAGACACCTAAAAGAACTAAGTTACTAAACAAACACAACGTAAATAAGGGTCCTAACTAAGACGATCACGCCAAAATATTAAAACCGGCCTATTAATAAACCTTTTGAAAGATCATTTAGAAAGATCAAAACATATTTTATTTATCCTGGTCACATATATAATTTTTATCTAAAAGGGGTAAATTAATTATATCTAATATATTTATTATATGAGAGAGGGGGGGAATCGTTACAATATCAATGATATGTTGCAAACCGGAAACATTCATTGTTATGCGGATGACAGCACTGGTGATGCTCTGAACACCGGTCGTGCCAATATTTCTCGGGAAAACGTCTTCTTGTACCGGAACAAACTTGTGTCTGAAGTGGAGTCTCTGTTGAACAAAGTCTCGAATTGGGGACGACTAATCTAGTCCAGTTTAACCCTCAGAAGACATAAGTTTGCGCGTTAACCGCTAAAAAACCCTTTTGTCGTATCTCCTCAGTTTCAAGGCACTCCATTTGTTGTCTCAGCTAGTATCGGAATCTTCAGCGTCGACTTATCGAGTGACGTGCAGTTTCTTGGTCACTTGGAATGGAAGGCCAAATTGGCCTCTAAAAAGCTTGGCGTGCTCAGCAGAGCAGGATAGTATTTCATGCCGGCACACCGCCCACAATTTCGCAAGGCGCAGGTTTGACCGCACATGTAATACTGTTCTCATCTCTGGGCTGGGACTCCCCAATGCCAGCTCCTGTCACTTGACCGTATCCAGTGCAGAGCGGCTCGAATCGTCGACGACCCAGAGCTTTCCAATCAGCTCGATTCACTGGCGCTGCAAAGAGATGCTGCATCTCTTTGCATTTTCTTTCACATACGAGTATACGTCCGAGAATGCTCTGAGGAATTCTTCAGATTAATCCAAGCTGCCAAATTTCATGAACGCATTAAGCGGCAAACCTTCCGATACCATCCACATCAGCATCCATCTGGACGCTTGGCGATCCACCACTGTACGTTTCACTAGGAAATTTCTTCCGCGTATGACCTCTGAGGAACAGTTTACCACCGCTGAATTTTACGAACCGATACAACCTAGGGACCTCAGACCTAGAGACATCAGGTGAATCGTATGCTCATTTGTCCCCTCTTCTTAATACCAAAAAAAACTTTTCAGTTCCACGGAGTATTCTTTTTTATACGTATTCTATGCGATATTTTCTTCAATTTTGAACAAATGTTAATAAATATTTTTTACTAAATAGGTTTTCAAAAGTTGTTCTATGCAAATTGTGATCAAGTATATGATAAACTTCAACGAAATGTGGGATTAAAGTTTAAATGAAAACATTTTATGTGGTGAAACATAAGCATATTTTAACTGTATAATGTATGAACAAGTACTGTTCACATTAACATTAAATTTCGTAATAAATATTTATATACTATTTTATACGTGATAGAGCCACGATTCAGCTATGTTATTGTTTTGGCATGAATGGGTGGGCTCGACCGGGGAAGGATCACGTTCTCACAGAATACCAGCGTAAAATAGCAGCTTAATGCTGCTGTGTTTCTAGTAGTGAGCGTAGAGAACCGGAGACCCGTTTAACTGGAAATGAGGCAATCCATCTTAGTCCCCACGGGTGACAATTTGAATAGTAGTTGAGAATAAATGTAGATGTTTATGGGCCAAAGCAACTACTAACATCGTGGACTGTGTGTCCGTTTTTCACCCTATAAAAAAGACAGACAGACAGACATAAAAACAAAAAATTCGTAAATTTATGTCTTCATGGTATAAAATAACTTTTTCAAGTCGATTAAAGGCATTTATTTCGACATTAGAGAATTCAATCTTTTACATGGGTATTGTGCTTTAAAACTGATACGTGATAACGATATTATAGAATGAAAAAAGAACGTAATTTTTCTTAATTTACACCAACTTACTTTTTTAATCATTGCTAATGCTTACTTCAACGACATTATGGACCGATAAAGTTAATGAAAATTATCATATTCGATAATACAAGCGTTTTGTGATATTTGTCAAGAGTCGCCTGTAGTATCATGCATGGAATTAAATCACAATATCCACATATTTTTGTCATAGCTATTGTTCTTACATTATTATGCTAAAAAATCTGTAATATGTGCGTCAAATATTTAAACCATGGATTAAGATTAACATTCTGAGAACAAAACATTAAAAAACCCAAAATAGGCATGAGGAAACCAAATCAAACAATTTATTTCATGCTGGTACATCGCATGAAACTTTACGAAGTGCAAGTTCGCCCTCAGGTACCTAGTGCCAGCTCCTTTCTCTTGACCGCATCCAGTGCAGAGCGACTCGAATCGTCGACGACCGAGTTCATTCTGATCGGTTCGATTCACTGGCGCTACGTAGGGATGTTGCATCCCTTTGCGTTTTCTATCGTATCTACCACGGGGAGTGTTCTGATTAGTTCCAGCCGCCAAATTTCACAAACGTACATCGCGTCAAAATTCCAGATACCATTTTCACTATCTGGATACTTGGCGGTCCCCCACTGTACGTTTTACTAGGAGTTTTCTTGCTCGTACAACTTCTCTGTGGAATTTTTTATGACATTTCCGGACCGATACGACTTACGGACCTTCAAGAAAAGGGTTTACTCCTTTCTAAAAGACCGGCAACGCATCTGCAATTCCCCTGGTGTTGCGGTTGTTCATGGGCGGCGGTGGTCACTTACTATCAGGTTAGCCGCGTGCTCGTTAGCCACCTCTTGTATAAAAAAGTCCACGTCTATAGCACCATGCACTAACAAATATTCAATAATGTAATAATATAGTATTTATTACGATACGATCTTACACTTTCAGAGGTATATTTTTAATACATACCCTGTACGGTGACGGCTGTAGGCAAGCATTTACTGGTATTTCATCTGTCAAAGTGCCCTTATTTATTACTGGCAGAGTTCGTCAAAACTCGACTTTGAAACTGTGCCTTTTACAAAGATTGTACATATAATATAATTTTCATGCATAATAAATAACTAGACCACATGTCGTAGTTAACGTGCTCCATTAAACTATAAATTATGTTCACATTTACCGTACCGTGATGTGTGAATGTGCGACGCTTTCGAGATTAGTAAGTACAACTAAATGTTACTGCAATGCCTGTAGTGACTATTAAAAATGCATTATCATATTACCAAAACTAACTGAGATTAATAAATTGTATAACATCGCTAAAGTCTATCAGAGTTTATGAAAATGTTTCAATCAAAATTTTATTATCTATATCAGTCCAAGAAATAGTCACACACATATAATTAAGAGTTTTTTTCCTAGCACTGGTCTGCTGATGTTCTACTGAATGCATGTCAGACTTAAGCAACAGCGTTTTAAAGTAAATTCTTGCATGATGAGACGATCATTCAATTGTATTATATGGAATTTGCAATAATAATACTGTTACCAATACCAACTTAACAACGAAGGCTAATCTCAAGGAAGACTAGCCATCCGCCTTGTGTGTGATTTATTACTAGTGATTAAAGTGCACGAGAGTTTGCTGATGCACAAATACACTCATTATTCCTCACTCTTATTGTCCGTTGTGACGCCAATCCGACATGATCAGAGAGAGACCAATTGGAGGACCAACGGCTTTACGTGTTTTTGAGGTACATGAGGAAAACACCGCTAGCTTCCTGAGAATTTCTTGATAGAAAAATCCAACAACTGAATTTGGTCAGACCCGGAATGGACCCGTGATTACTAGTCGTGCATATGAACACCAACCAACGAGATAGTAAAAAATTTCAATTAATGTGGTAGAGCCACGCTTATGTAATATTTTTGTAGAACTTAAGGTGAACTACAAGTACCCCTCCTACTTGTAATAAAATTACGTTATACATTTCATTAGTTTGTGTTAACACATGCTGTTACTACAAATTTTGTCTGATTCGACAATTTTATACGTGGTAGTTCCACGCTGCAGCTATATTATTTGTAGCACGAATGGGTCGACTCGACAAGGGAATGACCACGATCTCACAGAATACCAGCGTGAAATAGCAGCTTAGTTCTACTATGTTGTGAGTGTAGAAAACCGGAGACCCGATTTACTGGAATCGAGGCATTCGATTTTAGTCCTCAGGGGTAGTAGCGCATTTGCATCATGGTTCTTAGTCGAGGAGGTAAATGTGGATGTTTATAGGCTGCAGCATCTATTTACCATCGGTTGGACTGTGTGTTCGTTTGTCACCCTTATCCTATAAAGAATGCTGTTTATTTTACTTGGAAGGCCAAAAGCTATCATAATTATGTTAGATAATACTAATAACTGTAAAAATCCAACGAAAGCTCCTCTCCAGTAGATACAAAGGTAAATCTACAAGTGATAAACGCAATTCAACACTCAAGATTATCTAATACTAACATAGTTGTGCCAAATAAGGGCGTAACTGATATAGAATGTAACATATAAAAGAAAAATAATAACACGAATAGAAAATAATAAAACGTTAGTTTTGAAACAAACTCACCAATATTTCACTAAGATCTACCAAAAATGCATTGTTAAATATGCGCTTGGCTGACGCAGCGCTAGTGTTAAACAAATCGAAGTCAAACTCTTTGGTTTGCTTTTTAAAATTATTGCTCGCTCGCCAAACAAATGTACTTTGCCTATAATTTTTAGATGTGTATTGTGTCTAAGAGGTATGGCAGGGCAGCTAAGATGTAAATGAGACAAAATCTCAGGACAGTCAATAGATCAGCAATCTCACGTCGCTTAGCAAGAGAAGGAAGGTAATTTTTTTCACAATTACTTATATAATTATCAGAAGTATAGCAATACTATTTGATTCTATAACAGAGGTAAATGAGAACACGGTCACGCAACAATCAAACTTCAATCAAATCAAAAGATCGAGTTGAGACTGATTTATTCATATTTACTCTCCACTATTACAATAATCTCTTACATCTCCCTTCTTAATAATATGAAACAAAATTAAAATAGTATTTCACTACTGCATATTTTTGTCACAAAAATAATAAGACAATTTTATCGTATATAGATGTACGTATGTAATATTATGTATATTAAATTAGTAAATTATTTTAATTAAGAATAAATTATTTTGAATTATATCTGTCTAACTACTCATCCTCCCCCTTATCTTACAAATAAGAAAAATCAATAATGAAATCAATAGCATTAAAATAAAATTTGAGTATGAAAAGTTTATATATTTACTTAAATTAAATTACTATTCGTTTTTTTTAATCTGACCACTTCCTTTTTTTATTGGTAATACTTATATTATTTTTAAAGTAATTAACCAATTACATTTCATTTATATTAATATACTAACTAACACAAATTAAAGTCCCGTCGAGAATCGAACTTGGGATCTTTGGCGTGATAAATGTGTACACTGTGCTACATAAATATACAAAAAAACTATCATGCATGACTTTAATAGTGTATACATATTTTTACATACTTTTATTGTCGTTATTTGTGCGTCCGTTAAAATTTATAGTTATGGTGTGGCCGGTGGCCTCACTGTCCTGCTGGAACGTGTGACATAATAATTATTGTTTTATACTTTAGTGGGTGAAGCTCTACAAGGTACAGTACAGTTTGAAACCTGAATGTTTTGCGGGCAGTGAGGTCGGTTGGTTGACCGCGCCGACAACGGGCCACATGAACACCTCAACGGCTTCGCGCCGTTGCACTCACGGCCCCCGGACGGGCGACCCTATCCAAGAGAACTCCTCCCTATATAGATTAGGGAGTTGAGTAAATCCCACAATGCCGCAGAAAGGCCAACCTAGACATAATATTTGTGTAAAACACAAATATCGAGATAACCTCCTTTTCTTGACAAATCACCCTACCGCGACGAAAAGTCGTTATTTAGATTATAACGCCTTTTGCCACCAAAGGCACCCAGGACCAGCAGACTGTAGTGTGCCGTGAGGAATGTCCGGGTATAGGGGGTATACCCCGAGGCCCGATACCTGCTGCAGATAGCCCATGTAGAAGACAACAGCGTAGTGAGGTCGGTTATCATCGTAATTGTTTAAATTTAAAGTATAGTGCGGCGCGTCCTGTCGATGTGGATAATCTTTAATAATATGGCGTCTATTACGTATAATGATGCTCCTGTTTGCTAATTTTATTTTATATGAACGATTTCGCTGACATAATATTATTATATAAATCGTTCATATAAAATAACTATATTATTGTTCCTGATAACCATTCTCTTTCGTTTACATCCAGTAGTACCCTTAATTTTTGTCCGTTACTTAATTGGTCTAAATTTCTCGTATTTTGGTCGTATTTTTGTTTATTTTGCCTGATGACTAATTTTTTAAGTATATTTTTTTTCTAATTTTGGTTCTGACTTTCCTACTTTGCAATAGCTCAGCCGGTGATGAAATTTAAATATTTTAAAGATACTCAAGTAGGTAACGCCAGGCGATAATCAAATCTATCTTGATTAAAACTACTTTTACGGATTTTATCGCGTTTATTTTTGCTTTTAATTACTTTTATTTTTAATTCCAGACGTTTCGGGCGTTTTCCAGCATCCATGGTCACGGGGGACTGAGATGACTGACGTCCCGATGTCATTGTTAAACCCGGAGTACCTTCAGCTTTTTTAATTATTGTTTATGGTCCGATCTATGCAAAATGAACTGACTATGTCTTGAGGTCTTGCAGTGGTATGCTTGGGTTTAGTTTTAATTTTATTGATTATAGGATCCCATCCCGTGTGACCCAGCCTCCTTCTCTATTGAAATTAGGATGTTTTTTTAATTTCAATAGCCTCACGTATCATCCTTGGTAGGAATCGGTGTTCTTTCGCGAGGATTTGTGGTCTATCAAATCTGATGTAATGGTTGGGGCCGTCCAGGATATGATCACAAACTGCAGACTTCCCGGAACGTTGATGCTTCACATCAGCTATATGTTCTTTTACGCGGGTTCCAATTGATCTTTTTGTTTGTCCTATATAAGAGAGACCACATTCAAAATCAAGCTTGTACACTCCTGCATCTTGTAGAGGAATATGACACTTGACGGATGGTAGGTACTGACTAATCTTCTTCGGCGGCTTGTAGAATGTTCTAATAGAAGCTCGCTTCAAGATATAGCCAATCTTGTCTGTGACACCTCTGACATATGGTAGTACAGCAGGCACACGCTCGACTGTGGCCGGCTTCACTCGGTCACTGTGACGTAGGCGCGGGACCCGAAGCTTGTTGTCGTGCAGAACTTGCTTGACGTGCTGAAGCTCGGCGGCCAGGTGTTTGTTGTCACAGATCCCTCGTGCTCTCTGTAACAAAGATTTGCCCACGGTAGCTAACTGCGAAGGATGGTGGTGAGATTCACCGTTTAAATATCGGTTTGTATGGGTCTTTTTCCTATATACAGTGTGACCAATGGTGTTATTAGGATTTCAGATGACTAACACATCTAGGAAAGGTAAGGAATTATTTGCCTCTAACTCCATAGTAAATTGAATTTTAGAGTTTATGGAATTAAGATGTTCTAAAAATGCAGTTACTTTGTCTGATGGTAAAATTGTGAAAGTATCGTCTACGTACCGCTTGTAGATCCTTGGTGTAACAGGTGCAGTAAGGAGGGCTTTCTCCTCAAAGTCTGCCATGAATATATCGGCGACAATGGGAGATACAGGTGAGCCCATCGCAACACCATCTACTTGCTTGTAAAACTCTTTCTTCCACAATAGATAGCCAGATGTAAGGCAATGTCTTAGTAATACTGCATATTCTGCTGGCATGTTATTTTCCTCTAGTTTCCTAGTTATAATTGAGATGCAGTCTTCAACAGGTAGGCATGTAAATAGAGACTGAACATCAAAACTGACCATGGTTTCAAGCGCCCGAAACGTCGGTAATTAAAAATAAAAGTAATTAAAAGCAAAAATAAACGCGATAAAATCCGTAAAAGTAGTTTTAATCATGTGTAGTGTTCGCGTAAATATAAGAAATCATCAAATCTATCTTCTTTACTTTTAAGTATTATGTTTTTTACAGTTTGTATCATTCGCTCAATTTGTCCCTTAGATTGCGGATATCGTGGCGATGTGGTTACATATTTAAAATTCCATTCTAACGGAAACTGTCTAAACAGGCTTGACGAAAACTGCGGACCACAATCAGACATGTTTGGTATACCCTGACGACTGAATATGTTTTTTAGGGTTTCAATTATACTAGCTGAAGTTGTACATTGTAATTTCTCTATTTAAAAAATCTTGCTATATTAATCGACTAATAATAAATAATCCACGCCTTTTATTTGAAATAGATTAGTACCTACTTTTCCCATGGTCGGTCGGGAATTTCCTGAGGTTGCATCTCTTCCTTTTGGTTGTGCTTCTTGTACGTTAGCCATATACTATAGTTAGATACTATTTTTTTTTAAATCGTTATTTATTCCTGGCCAAAATATTGTCTCCCTTGCCCGCAAATGACGTTTTTGCAACCCTACCCTACATGACCGACATGTATCTTGTTTAATAAATGTTTTCGTAAGAGTTGTGACACCACTATCCTTTGATCCTTCCAGACTAGACCGTACGCGATCGATAAATGCTCTTTATAGCCCCAATATGGCTTTACCAAATCTATGACGTCATGTTAGTGAGTTCTTCATCATTTTTTAAACTATTTTTCAACTTAATAAACTTTAAGTCCGTAACTTATTCTGTACGCTCAATGCCATATCTTTTGTGATCGCGCAAACTTTATCGTGCTGTGTATAGTCAGCGCTGGAATGCTGCACGCTCAGCGCCAGCTCCGACTCGTATGCCCGTGATAGCGCATCCGCAATAAACAGATTCGTTGTAATTTCAATAAAATTCGTTGTAGCCACGATGGTGAGTCCTCTATTGATTTTTTTATAATACTAACGAGTGGCTTGTGATTAGTTTCTATAACTACATCTGTTCTTCCGTAAATGTACGCATGAAACCTCTCACAAGCAAAAACGCAAGCGTATAACTCCTGTATCTGAGCATATCGCTGTTCTGATTTTGACAATGGTACTTAGACGCATAACAAACTGGCATCCCTTTTTGCATTAAACAGCCGCCTAAGCCGCTTATACTCGCGTCTACTGAGATAGTGATAGGGAGTTCTAATTCATAATATCTTAGCACTGGTGGTTTTGATAAACACGGTTTTATAACTTTTAAACACTCATCATGTGGGTTCATCCCAGTGCCATTCCGTTTCTTTTTTCACAACTCTTTCAAAAACAATGTTTTATCAGATAAATTTGGAATAAAAGCACCAACGTAAGTAACTAGTCCTAGTAATCGCTATACGTCCTTTTTATTTTCAGGCTTAGGCATGTTCGTAGTTTCTATAATGTGTGAGTTATCCGGATAAAGCCCCTTTTTGTAATCCTATTTCATTTGGGACCTGATTTCTTCTAACCCAAATTTGCACTTATTTTTATTTAGTTTGAGGTTGACTTTCATAAACATATTTTTCTATGGTCTTATTTTAATTCTGGTTTCTTGTAAAAAATCGGTGTCGTTCCACTGTAACATTAGGTTTTATATTAAAATGTCCATCAAATATTTGTAACACAGCTTCCGCAGTTGTGCGTTTTAAAAGTAAATCTTTGTTTTAGTCTAGAATATCTCAGCACTGATCACCAAGTAAGTGCAATAATATATTAATCTGCACACTCGCCGCATTATTCGTTATTTCACATGCCTTTGTATAAATTTCATAGCCACTTCTCCATTTTGTCCAACTGGCACTTAAGCTTGCGTAGTCTGAACTCCCGTCGAAAAAAGTTGGTTTTGGTGGACTTAAGACATCTTCCATAATTGTTAAATGTTATTAACTAAACACTATTCGAATTAACTTGTTATATACTTAATAAACTTATTTATCCTACCGGCTGCGCCATGAGAACACGGGCACGCAACAATCAAAAACCGAGATCGAGTTGAGACTGATTTATTCATATTTACCCTCCACTATTACAATAATCTCCTACAGGAACGGATAAACTTTCTTTGAATATTTTCAAGTCGGGTAATATATGTTACATTCCTGGGATTCCAGAATTGTGGTGCGTACTCTAAATTACTTTTAAAATATTTTTGTCTTTAAAATTCTGTTTTATAATAACTTTCTTCTGTTTTAACCGCAATAAAGACACTGCGGAGACAGTTTTAATTAAAATTATTTAGGGAACTGAATTCTATTTTAAATTACGCCAACTGTATCGAAGTCACATTAAGACGTTAACTTGACCTAATTTGTAGACAATTTCATTATTACTTACATTCTAAATTTTATAGTTAATTTAATTACACCTTGTAAAAATGATTTTTATCTTGTATTAAAAGATAAAATATTGTTATTTAAATAAGCTCAGTCGTATAACTTAAAGCTTTATTCTGTTGAAAACTAATTTATAATCATTAGATTTAAAATTCTCGCAGTCATTGAACTCAGCTTGTTAACCTGCGGTCGTCTATCTACTTGCTAACGATTATTGCTCAATAAAAATATCCCTGTGAACGATATCAAAGTTAGAAATTTAGTTTAGAAAATTGAAAAAATCTAACATGCTAGAAAATCAAACACAAGGAGAATACACAATGAAAAAGTTCGTACACAATAACGTCTAAAATAAAACATTGCATTTTTACTTTCAAAAATATAAATTAAAATAATTTATCTACATTCATATAAACTAGTTTTTGTAACTTCGCCGTCACGGTGATAAAAGTGTGCCTTGATATATTCTGTAATAAATATGATATTATTACCATTAAGAGCTTTGCGAGTTCCCTCAAAGCCGTGTTTTTAGCTAATATGATGTATATTATATTCAAAAATAATAGCATTGCGTTTATAACATTGAAATTACTAGTAAGCTTCACATGATGCAAAGGCTACTGATAGAGCATTGAAAATTACCACAGATAGCTACAAACAACTTCAAACAAATGTCACTCGTAAAGGTGCATTTTTAGGTCCCACGTGACGACTCATTTTAATATAGACAACACAGCCTGTATACTGAATAAGCAAACTTATCGACCGAGACAAGCGAGTAGTATCTACACTCACGAAATCCGTGACAGAAAAAAAGGCTTCTTCCCTGTGTCTTGCGACGTGTAATTATTGTTTAGTTACCTTGTAACCACAACTTTTCTTGTCTCTAACAGAATGGAAGCAAAGAAGTACCATGCTGCTATTTTGCGTTGGAAATCTGTAAGAGCGTGCTTTTATTAATTCCTTTTGAGGCGTGACTTTAACACGTATAAAACTTGCATATTCTAAACATACTACAGTTGATACCCCTTAGAAAAATAAGCTTATCTATAAAAAATCAAGCGAAAGAAAGAAAGTGTAGTCGACTAGACGAAGATGCCTACTCTCATTTCTGAAAGGGTTCTGGAGCATTAACTCCGCATCGCTGCTTCAGGTGCGTGTTGGCAGTGTCTACATGTATTCGAAAAATTCAATTTTGTACAAACAGTTTTTTCTTTTGCAAACAAGCACATTCTAAATCAGCACTTAATATTGCAATCAGCACTTATTACTATTCGCGCCGCTGGGGATTGAACCCGGGTTGTTTTCGTACTGTCCTTACAGTGAGGACTTAGCTTTTAGGGGTTTGAGAGGTTGAGAGCCGTGATTGTTTACCAAACCTTAGCAATATCGAAAATAATAAAAACGAAAACTGTATTTCCATCTCCATATTACGAAACAATACGAACCGAAAATCGACTTCATCGTTACAGCCCTTCACAAGTCCACTGCTGTACATAGGCCTCCCCCAAGTAATGCCACAAAGCACGGTTCTGAGCCACCTGCATCCACCGACTTCCTGCATGTCTTACCAGGTCGTCACTCCATCTAGTGGGGGGTGAGCAACGACGCAAAATCTACTTAGTCATAATTATATTAGCTTTTTAAATTGGAAAACTAATTAAAGTAAATCACCGTAACGTCTCATCTTGTTTAACCTCAACCCAGTTCGATTACAATTACTACGCTACGGCAAGTTCAATAGTTTATGCTTTTCGGGCAGCTTGAATACCCTAAAAGTAGATTGACTATTAACCAACCCACCCAATTGCTTCAAAAGCCCGTATTAATCGATGCTTCGCTGTTTATTGCATTACTATGATTATCACACTATTTATGTTCATCATTGATACGTATTTATATATATTTTTTTTTATTTTTTTTTATTTCATTTTTTTTTTTTTATATATATATATATATATATATATATATATATATGTATATATATATATATATATATATGGCGGCTTGCTAAATACGTACGTATTGATATTAAAATATAATTTGCTTTTAAATTTATTAAAGTTATGACGCGTAAACTTGCTAAACACACAATGATGTAGAGATTATAACGCGTATGAATTGGTTAGTAAAATAGTAAAGAGAGGTTAAAATGCGTACTTGCTAAAAATACATAAGCATTTATTATTGTCTGTATAAAATCTGTGCAGAAACATTGTCAGGATTCATTGTTGTTGTTATTTTTTATTATTTATAATTTACAAAAAACCTGTATAAACTCAACGAAATTAATCACTCCACACTGTTCAATGCGAAATAGAAATCATGCGCACGCCCCACGGCTTACAACTGTAGCAAACAGTGTCGTTACAACTTTTGGTCTTAATTTTTTCGCGCGATAAGGAACTTCGTTCCAATAATCTAGTTCCACCCAGCATACGGTACCTACATTGTTTTTTTTTTTTTTTTCTTAGGAATATGAATCCTGTTATTAGAAATATTCGTATGCGCCCGCACCACTACTCCTCAAAGGTTCATTGTAATCAAATGAAATATAAGAACGTATTTTTAATACTATATGTTGTCGATATTTATATGATATTAATATGTTCTTACCTGTTGTAGAAGAAAGAGATTTTAGAAAAGGTACAGTATAAAGCGAAACAAGCGATTGTAACGGTACTTTAGGGGGTGCAGTGAATAAAAGTCTGTTGATAATGAATTGTATTTATTAAAATAATTTTAATAGAATTAACAAAACTGTAGTTACTGCAGCACAAATAAAGGTAAAATCTCTGGATATACATAGCCTTAGCTACACGATATCATGTGGATGTCAAAGTATAGGCTACGTAATAAAACGTGGCGATGTCGTGTTTACAATGTTGAGTAGTTCAACAGAGATGAAAAATAAAAGTAACATTTATGTCGTGCGGTGTTGATTGTAGATAATATATATGTCAAGAATTTGTAACTATAGCAGACTGCCTTCTATATGAAACCGTGTTTTACATGTAGGCAAAATAAAAATAAGGAAGATAGGATTAAAACTCTTTGCATTTAAATAAAAATTCTTATAGAATTTTGTATACCTGTGAATGGTGACGAGTTCGAAGATGGTAAGGTGCTCTGTCTTTGCTTAACAAAAAAAAGACAAAAGAAGCTTTGACCTTAAAGATACATTGTCCACAGATACACTATCTATCGATTTTCTCTAAAATCCTTGAAAATGTTATTTATATTATCTATATAATAACTAAGAAATGAATAATATACTATGCAAAGAACAAATGGAATTCAGAAAAAAAATTACCTATATACGTAGTTATCTACAACTTTCTTGAGAAATTATACCACAACATTAATAGTAGAAAACCAGCTGTGGCAATGTATATGGACATGACTAACGCCTTTGATTATGTAGATCATAATATTTTTTTATTTTAATTTTAAAAACTTTAGTGCGTCCCCTTAGAACTACCAGTTAATGTTCTCTACCAGTTAACCCATGGAGTGGTGAGAGTGTATTAACACATATTCATAATATAAATATTATTATGCATTACAAGGAATTCCACATAAGTGCGGCTTGAACAGTGAAGGAGTTGCCATTGAACCCCCGGTGAGATGAGTAGGAATATAAATCCTGTTATTAGAGAGATCCTGTTATTAAATTTTTCATGTATGTAAAACGTCATCACGATACAGAAGAAATTCTTTAAATAACGTAAATAATATTGTCATTAATTTAAAATGTAATTCAGAGTCGCCAAATATAAGTTATGATTGTGTGAGAAACGTGCTACGTGTAAACGAAAAAGTAATCGAGTGGTGTATTAAAGTAACAAATTGTTATTTCCTTCCCATTTTGTTCGTAACATTTTGTATTAGGCTATTGTCGCTTCTAATTCATCTTCTTATGTCTTAATTTCACTGAAATAATACTAATGTTTCGAAGTAACGTCGCTACTTTTATAAGAGCTTTTACATAAATTACGACAACATAAGACCTTGGGATGCTTATTATACTCTTAACTTAATTCTTAAAGGGTGCGAAATATAAATTATTACCATAAATATGATATGATGCCCGCAAATTATCATATTTAGTGACGATTTCCAAATTAGATGTAAGTTAAGGTACTATAAATAAAAAGCGCGCAATAATCAATAAACTGAGGTACAAGATTTCAACGAAAATATACTATGTGCTAAGTGCCTCGCGAATAAGTAAATATATTCAATAAATTGTAGTTATTTAATATGTATAATTATATATTTTATACGTGGTCTAGCCATGCCGCAGTTAAATTAGTAGTATAGTTGTAGCACGAATCGATCGGCACGACCGAGGTAGGACCACGCTCTCAGGGAATATCAGCGTAAAATTGTGTTTCGTATGGTAAGTGTAGAGAACCGGAGACCCTTTTTACTGGAAACGAGGCATTACATCTTAGTCCTAACGGGTGACAACGCATCTGCATTTTCATTCGTAATCGAGTATAGATGTAGATGCCTATAGGCCACAGCAACTACTTACCATCAGGTGGACTGTGTGCTCTCTCCTTCGTTATAATATAAATGACGTAGTCCGTTTGTTGAATTGGGACATCGTGATTTGCCTGGGTAATCCATAAAACGCCACTATTTCACTATGTGGCGCATAATTTATTCGCCATATTACTTTTTAACTATTTTTATATTATAATAATTTCCGTGAATCACACAAACCGCAACTTAACCTACTGTCACTGATGTTACTTGATAGGTGCTTTCGTACTTTTGACAAAGTCTATTGACTTTTCAAAAATCCTAATAGCACTGTCGAAACGAAATCAAAATTATAAATTGTGTTATATATTATTATTTAATACAAATGGTTGTTGTAAATATTGCCTATTTGAAATTCAAAAGGGCATTAGAAACAAAACAAAAACAAAAACTTTGATAGACTGAACACTAATCTTTATAAATCGTTTTCCAGGTCCAGCAGTTGACTTTTACTTTACAGTTGTAGACAGAATTTTCCATAATCGTGCTTGGTAGGAGTACTGATGTAACAGCCTTTTTTAACTTTGTCAAACCGACCCCTTTGCAAAAATGTTGTTATATTCTGATGTCCCCCGCTATTATACTTGGAACACATCTAGGAAGGAGTGGAAACGCCGTATTCAAGGCGCGCCTGTTGCAAATTGGCCCGGTGTAAAGTCATCATGATGACTTTACACCGTGTGTATACCGTCCATGTAACTAATTTTGAATGTTTCTGTTTACGATTGCTGCTGCACTATGTTCGGGGTCCTACGGTATATAAAGACTTTAAAACTGTCAACGGTCAGGAATGCGCAACTTATAGAGAAGCATGTGAAGCTTTGCATCTTTTAGAAAACCACTGGGATGGGACGAAAATCACTGGAAAGGAACCATGGAGGAAGCTGTGCAGTGCCAGTCACCAGCTAAAATTAGGGATCTTTATGCAACTCTCGACGTTGACATTTTCAAGCTACTGGACTGGAAAGGATACGGTATTAACATCAATGGCGAGTACATCACTCACCTTCGATTTGCCGACGATATAGTCCTTATGGCAGAATCGCTGGAGGACCTTAGTACTATGCTCAATGACCTAAATGGTGTCTTCCAACGGATAGGTCTTAAGATGAACATGGACAAAACAAAGATTATGTTCAATGTCCATGTCACACCTATACACTAGCACTGTGCTCGAAGTTGTTGACGAGTACGTTTACCTGGGACATATAGTCCGACTAGGTAAGTCCAACTTCGACCGAGAGGTCAATTGACGGATTCAACTCGGCTGGGCAGCGTTCGGGAAATTACGACACATCTTCTCGTCAGGTATACCTCAATCTCTGAAAACTAAAGTGTACAACCAGTGCGTGTTGCCAGTGATGACTTACGGATCTGAGACGTGATCCTTCACTGCTGGCCGTATGAAGACGCTCAAGGTCGCTCAGCGAGCTATGGAGAGGGCTATGCTCGGAGATTCTCTGCGTGATAGATTCAGAAATGAGGACATCCGCAGTAAAACCAGAGTGACCGACATAGCCCAACGGATTAGTAAGCTGAAGTGGCAATGGGCCGGCCATATAGCTCGAAGAACCGATAACCGATGGGGAAGAAAGGTTCTCGAGTGGCAGCCTCGTACCGGTAGGCGTAGTGTAGGGCGACCCCCCCACTAGATGGAGTGACGACCTGGTGGGATATGCAGGAAGTCGATGGATGCAGGTGGCTCAGGACCGTGCTTTGTGGCGTTACTTGGGGGAGGCCTATGTTCAGCAGTGGACTTGTGAAGGGCTGTAATGATGATGATGGTGATGATGATGCAACTCTCATATCATCTTGCGGGCTATCTAATGCACACGAATTGTGGGACAAATATAAAGAGTACATAGCGGAAGATATTTTGCGCAGGTTACAGTAGACACACGCGAACATGACATATAATGAACATATTTATAATGAAGCACTTGGAAAAATTGAAGATAAAGTAGTGGCAAGGTAGGCAAAAAATTAAGCGACTTTGGAATGATAAGCTCTCAGCGAACATACCGAAAATGAACTTAGTGATGAAAATATACGTGAAACAAACTACGATATAATAGCTTTGCAGCAGCAAGTAGCCGACATTTGTACCCCGCTTGCCTCCAGAACAAAAACGAGTTTTTGACAAAGTATTAGGACAAATTGAATCCGGAAATGGTGCACTTTTCTTTTTAGATGCCCCTAGAGGAACTGGGAAGACATTTTTGTTAAATTTATTATTAGCGCAAGTACGGAAAGATAAAAACATTGTTGTGGCCATAGCTTTCTCCGGTATAGCCGCCACGCTGCTAAGCGGGGGCCGCACTGCACGTTCTGTTTTAAAACTCCCTCTAAATCTAGCCCAGGAAGAATCGCCGATCTGCAACTTTAGCAAAAATAGTGCACGAGGTATAATGCTACGACAATGCAAATTTTTAATGTGGGACGAAAGTACAATGTCGCATAAAAAAGCTGTAAAAGCTCTAAATCGAACGCTCCAGGATTTGCGCAGCAATACCAATAATATAATGGGAGGAATGGTGGTTTTACTGGCTGGTGACTTTCGCCAAACTTTACCTGTCATTCAAAAGGGCACACCTGCAGATTAAATTAAAGCATGCCTCAAGTCGTCTATTTTATAGAACAATGTGAAAAAATTCAGTTTAACTACGAATGTGAAGAGTGCGGAATAAACTCCGCACCTGGGCCCCCCGCTGACGCAAAGTCTCCGGCCCCAGCTCGTGGAGGACGTGGTGAGCGCTCTGTTCCCTGCGCGAGGGGAACATCCGCCCCCGCCTATGGCTCCGCTACCTGCGGTGCCGGAAGCGGACCACCAGGACGACGACGACGACATCCCGGAAGGGACCGGGGTAGACCTGAGAGTGGCGGTACGTAGGCTCAAGGCCAGGAATACCGCCCCAGGACCCGATGGCTTGCCTGTCAAAGCCTGGGTCCTGGCCTCGGAGGCTCTCGGGCCCCGACTGGAGGGGCTCCTAAGCGCATGCTTGGAGAGAGGCCAATTCCCGCTTAGTTGGAAGCCGGGGAAGCTGGTCCTCATTCGGAAGCCGGGGCGCCCTGCGGACTCTCCGTCCGCATACCGGCCCGTGGTGCTGCTCGACGAGGTGGGCAAGCTCTTTGAAAGAGTCATTGCAAACCGCCTCGCCGAGCACCTTGCGGGGACGGGGGCCGGATCTTGCGGAACACCAGTTTGGTTTCCGCAAGAGGCGCTCTACGGTGGACGCCATCATGCGCGTGAGAGCCCTCACGACGGGGGATGCAGTGGCCAGAGGGGGGTTGTCTTGGCGGTGTCTCTCGACATCGCCAACGCCTTCAACTCCATGACCTGGAGCTGCATTATGGAGGCACTCCGGTATCACCGGGTGCCGATCTATCTCCGTCGTATAGTCGGGGACTACTTGACGGACAGGGCCGTCATCTACCCCGGTCGCAACGGTGAGTGGAACCGGCGAGAGATGTCGTGCGGTGTCCCACAGGGTTCGGTTCTGGGGCCACCTCTGTGGAACATCGGTTACGACTGGGTGCTGCGCGCCGACCTCCCTACCGGCGTCAGCGTAGTTTGCTACGCTGTTGACACGCTGGTACTGGCACAAGAGGGGTCGTACGAGGCGGCGGCGGAAAATATGACACTCGGGGTTGCGATAGTCGTTGAGAGGATTCGGCAACTGGGTCTCGAGGTGGCTCTGCAAGTCCGAGGCCATGCACTTCCATGGTCCTCGGAACAGGCCACCACCGGGATCCTCAGTGATGGTAGGAGGGGTATCCATCGACGTCGAGTCGACGCTGAAGTACCTAGGACTCGTCCTCGACGGCCGATGGAACTTCGTTGAGCACTTCCGACGTTTGGCTCCCAAACTGGAACGTACCGGGGCTGCCTTCAGGTGGCTCCTGCCGAACCTGGGAGGGCCAAACGCCTCCTGCCGGAGGCTCTACGCGGGGATCGTGCGGTCCATGGCCCTTTACGGGGCCCCGGTGTGGGCGCGTGGTTTGGCGCGGCTTGCCGTCCACCACCTGAACGCGCCCCAAAGGGTGATAGCCGTGAAAATGGTTCGCGGCTACCGCACGATCTCCCGCGAGGGGAGATTGTGCTCCTTGCCGGATTGCCGCCATGGGATCTGGAGGCGATAGTCCTCGCGCGCCTGCACGAATGGCGTGCGGAGGCACTATGCCGTGGGGAAACCCGCTGCCGCGGCAAGTTGTCGCGCAGCGGACAGACTTCCGGCACGATCTCATGGCGACATGGAGACAGCGACTGTCGCAACCCCGTGCTGGGCACGCCACTATAGCGGCGATAAGACCCCTCTTTGAGGAGTGGCTTGAGAGACGCCACGGCATCCTCACCTTCCGCCTGACGCAGGTCCTCACCGGACACGGTGTGTTTGGGAGGTTCCTGCACCGAATCGGGCGGGAGGAAACGCCCGGGTGCTCCCACTGCGAGGATGGACCGGAGGACACGGTGGAACACACCGTGGAGGTGTGCCCTGCTTGGGCGGAGCACCGCCGGGTCCTCGTAGAGGCGATAGGCGGCGGCGACCTCTCGCGTCCGGCCCTGGTCGAAGCCATGGTCCGGAGCGAGACGGAATGGGATGCCGTCACCACCTTCTGCGAAGCAGTGATGCTGGCGAAGGAGGTGGCGGAGCGGGAGAAGGAGAGAGCAGCAGCTTTCCTCCCCGGCCGCCGCGGGAGACGCCCCGGGCGTCGGGGGGCTACGTCGTGGCCCCCGGCCACCGTAGGCGCGGGCCTGTGGACGGCGAGCAATGGGTAGCTCGTCGTCCGTCCGTCTAATGACGACAGGCCGTGTCGACGGCGCGTTTTGTTCCACGCGCGCCTCAAAGAGCTGTCAGCAGCGTGAAGGGGCCCGCAAAGGCCGACGCCTGCTGGGGCTGCGGGCTGTTCGAAAGAGATACCGCGGCTCCGGAATGTAAGGGCACTGAAGGAACACGGATGGTTTTTAGTCAGTAAAAGGCGGACACTCCCTTACGCTCCACCCAGAGCGAAAGGGGTCATTAGATGATTTTCCATCCGCAAAAAAAAAAAAAAGGGCTGCGTTAAATTGACGAGAGATTTTTGTAATTTAGTACTGAGTCATTCCGAATTAATTGCGAGCGTTTATTCAGATTTAACGAACAACATGCATGAAGACAAATGGTTATGTGAAAGGGCTATTCTTGCACCAAAAAATGAGAGCGTTAACAAAATAAATTCAGATATATTAAGCGAAGTAGTAGGAGAAATAACAGAATATTTGACAAATTTATGGACACAGAACAGAGCACTTCATATCCCGGAGAGTTTCCAAATTCTCTAGAGTTGTCAGGTGTGTCCTCACATAAGCTTCAATTAAAATGAGGCGTCCCAGTCATGCTAATGCGAAATTTAGATGCTCCTCGGTTATGTAATGGGACAAGGCTGCGTGTAACACATCTTGGAGGGAACATAATCGGTGCTACAATTTTGACAGGCGTAGGAAAAGGTGAAAATGTTATTATAGCACATATCCCTTTAATTCCCACAGATCTTCCTTTTCAATTCAAAAGGTCGCAGTTTCCTATTAAGCTCAGTTTTGCAATGACAATTAATAAAGCGCAAGGGCAAACGTAACGTCAACTTAGAAAAACTATGCTTCTGTCATGGTCAGCTGTATGTAGCATGTTCGCGTGTGTCAAATGCCCAGAATCTCCACATTCTTTCCCCGAATGGAAAAACATATAGCATTGTGTACAGTAGCGTCTTAAAATAGTGTTCAGTTAGTTTTTTTTTTTCCAAAATTTCCACAATCAATTAATCAGAATTCCCACAGATCTTCCCTTTCAATTCAAAATTACTTACTTAGCGCAGTTTCTTTTCAATTTCAAATGCTGCACCTCTGACGGACCTATTAAGCTCAGTTCTCTTTCAACTCAAAAGCATCTCTGACGGATCTTTTATTAGGCTCAGTTTCCATTCAATTCAGAAAACTGCATCTCTAACGAATCAATTTAGCTCAGTTTCTTTTCAAATGTCTGCATCCCTGACGGATAATTATGCTCAGTTTCCTTTAATTAAAAAAATATCCCATTTCCATTTGGAATAAACAGGATATTTTCATGCTCTCCTATACGCTGCGTTTCAAAACATTAAAATAGGCTGACGAATCAATTTTGCTCAGTTTCCTATAAATGGCTGCATCTAAATCTACAAAACTCAGTTTTCTTTCATTTCAAAAAGCAATGGATCGTTCATTTCCCAGTGACCATGCGGGCGGAGCCGCGGGTAACAGCTAGTAAAATAATTAAAATAAATAATAAGCATAACGTAACCTTACAAATAGGTCGTAAACATGTTAAGTGCCATACAAACGAAATTAAGCCTGCTATTCAAACTCCTTAAATTTAACTTATTTTGTATATTTTTCAGAGCTTTATGCTATGGAAACCAAAGCCACGCTGAATCGAGGATCATACCTATATCACATAGTCCTGGAATTTATTTTGAACCTATTATGCATATTAATTTTTATAACGATTATTGGAAGGTTATAACACATATAGACCTTATATCCTTAGATCTTAATCTCAATAATACAGAAAATTTATTATATGATGCTTTAAATATTTGTTCCAAAATAAAAACTGACGAATTTTCTCCGTGTAAAGATTTTTTACTCCTAAAGAGACTTTAATAAAATATAATTATGTCAAATTGCAATCTCTAATAATACCCATCGCCGAACAAAGTCAAAAGATCTCTAACATTTGGAGGCGAAATTCTTAAATTTTTCTTTGGTACTCAAGACGCAGATGATGCGCGAAAATATGATGCCGCGATAGAATCCTGTCGGAAAATTGAAACGGAGTTATTTAATTTATTTAGAGATAATATTCATGTAATTAAATCGACTATAAATAATTTTAATGCCACTATTTATAAATTAAATAAAAATGAATTAAAATTGAATTCCCAAATCAATAAAATGAATGAAATTTTGTCGCAAATTACGAAAACTGACAACTTACTTCATTACATTTCTAGGATAAATAACTTTACTTAACATAATTGAAGGCTCCTTACTTCCTATTTCCAACTTGCTAGACACAACTATAAATGCTATTTTATTTTCCAAGGTAAATGTTTTGCATCCTAGCGTGATTAGCGCTTTAATTCTTTATAATGAATTAACCATGCACATTAATCAAATAAACAAACGTTTAGATTTTCCGATGCAATTGAACATACATAATATTCATTCTTTGATTGACGTCTCGAAGTTTAGTTCATATTATTATTACAATAAGATTGTGTTCAGTTTGCAATTTCCACTAATAGCAACCGATAAATTCGCTGTTTATAAAAATATCCCATTACCGACTCCTCACGACGAGTCAATAATATGCAAACTTTTGCACTTATTCAATCTTCTAATTCTTGTATTGCTTTAAGTGACGATAGAATACATTATACTATGTTTAATAACTTAGATGATTGTAAATTCATTAATAATAACTATTCTATTTGTGAACTATTTACTATAACGTCTAGTGTAAATAATCCTAATTGTGAATCGAAATTATTAACAGAAATAACTCTTTTCTTACCTTTTGAGTGTAACGCTAAGTCATTATTTGGCCAAATTAATATTTGGCCAAATAATGACTTAGCGTTACATAAATTAAAAAATAATAGATGGCTTTATGTACAATATAATGTAAATAAATTAACTATCAAATGTGATGAAATTACTGATCATTCTATTATTGGCACAGGTATTGTCAAATTAACAGAAAATTGTATCGGTTATCCAAAAACATACATAACATAAACACTCACGCCTGTCACCCAGAGGGGTAGGCAGAGACTACGGACTTCCATTTGGCACGATCCTGACATACCTCTTTCGCTTCCTTTACATCCATATATCTACGCATACATGCTCGTCGGTTAAGGGTACTTCTAACGTGGCCCCTTTTCAAAATATCGCCAATTTGGTCGATAAACTTTTTTCTAGGGCGTCCCTTCCCGACTCGGCCGTTCACATCTGCCATATAAATTTGCTTTGTCACTCTTTCCTCATTCAGTCTTTCTACATGACCAAACCACCGAAGCATTCCTTTCTTAATCCTGGTCACAACATCATCTTGTATACCACATTTATCTCTTATCACGCAATTTCTCACCCTGTCATTCAGATTCAACCCTAGCATACTCCTTAAAGACCGCATTTCTACAGCATTTATTCTACTTTCGTGCTTCTTCTGCCACACCCAGCTTTTACTACCATACATTAAAGTAAGGACTAACACAGCATTATGAATTACCATACATGCCTTTTTTGACACATTCTGGTTCTTCATAATAGAGTGTAGTGCCCCATTCACTCTATTCCCTGCTGGTTATCCAAAACTATTCAATTATTGCCAACAAGTACTTATCAATTTTCTTGTTTTGTAAAAAGGACATATTTACTAAAAGTTTACCACATTTAATGCCAATCTCTTTAAGCAAAGTTAACTTGGATTATTTAAAATATCCAAATCGTCAACTAGATAGTTTAGAATTTGAATTAAATAATTTCCAAAAGGAATCACATTTTATTAAATATCGCTCATACTATTCCACATTTACTTATGTTTTAATTGTACTACTATTTTTATACCTTGCCTATAAATTAATTTAAATGCTGCAGAAATTGTCAGGATAATAATGCATATTGCATACAAATATTTAATCAATGTAATGATAAAAAGTCATCGAAACATAATTCTAAAATTTCAAATTCAATTGAGATGACCGATAAATCGACATCTGAAGAAGATAATATCTCGCTAAAATCTTTACCAAATTGTACTAATTATAAGCCTTATAAGTACAGTTTTATACAAGGTTCACTCTTCCTCTCGAAGAAATCTTCTAATTCTATATATCCAATTTTATTCAATTTTAGTTTTCAAATTTTTATATTGACACAAATAATCGATTTTATTTTCATACAATTTTAATTTCTACTCTGTCATTTTATATTTTGTAATTGCTTTATTTTACTATTTTCAATGCAATCTATGAAATTGTAATTGAAATTACTACATTGTTTAATACAAGTTAATTTCTAATTTTACTATTTCGTTCAAAATACTTTTAATTTTCTACTACTAATTCATTTTTGTATAATTTTGCCACTAAATTTTAAATTGATTATTTCTTGAATTTTAGTCTGTCTCTTCTGTATAACTTAGTTACGAATGTATTGATACCATATATAGATACTGTTGTATCTTTATGTAAAATTTAATAGTTTGAAAAATTTTACATTGTTATATAATTGTTTTGCAATAGAGCATGAATGCAATTAAGAAATCATTATGTTTTGCAATATTTTACTACAACTTTTAATTTCATATCTTCATATTTTGTAATGCCTTCCGACCTCTAATCACTTTTCCATTTCGAAACTTCGCTTTATCTTAATTTAGAAAAAGCTCAGTCAAAAGGGGGGAGCTGTTGTATCCCTTTTTACAAGGCAATAAAATATTAGTAAGCATTTATTTAATCACACGGAACTTTTCCTTCATATGGCTTTAGTCAGCAATTATATTGTTCATTTCCATGTTCGTTTTAATTTCATTTTTAATGATCAGTTAGACTACAGCAGCACCTATATGATTAGTTCGGAAGTCAGGGACTATATTAATTTGGGATGTGAACTTTTGTAATAAACCTTTAGGTTTATTTGGTGTTAAAAGTCAAAGGAGATCGGCTTCCTAACAGTTTGCCTAAACGCACTTGGGCAGCGCGTGGATATTTCATTGCCCTGCTATCCTCCCACGAATGAGAGGAATCTGTGCTCAGGAGTGGGGTGTATATAGGCTCTGTTGATGGTATGACGTGATGTAGCCGAGGTAAACTAACTGTTAGCATTAACCATCAAGGATTTCCTAGGTGTGCGTTGTTTGTGGTTAGCAGTGGCTGCATATAACCGCCGGTACGACATACTCCGCCGATCGTTGAGTCCGTTTACTCCGTGAGACGTCGAGGTCACCGGCTCTTAGGTAGATTCTTAGGCGCTCTAAAACGTTCGAGTTTTTACAGTGCCTAGTCGCGTTTTGAGTGCCACCATTTACACTTCCCCCAACCGTTTCATTAGGAAAGGGGTAGGCAGTGCCCCAGTGCCTAAACCAACATCTTATATCACCCCTAACATCGCGTCGCGCATCACAGCCTGTTGTTGGTATCACAGATAGGGCCCATAGAGTACGTTCGAACACTTCACAGTAGGTAGGTTATTAGCATCATGTCGGACAAGGGGGAACCGCCCCCTCCGCGTACTAGAAAACCACCGGACCGGAAAGGCATTTTGGACCGACCATTATTAGTTAAGGATCTAGCGAACCCGGAACGCTCTAGAGTAATGCCGTCTTTTTCGCAGATCTCGACTAGGAAGCCCGTCTCGCAGCGGAAAGAGCCCTCACCGGGCGTCGCGCTCACGCCGGCCGTGTCTGAGCACACGGTTAGGCAGGAACCGTCGCCCCAGCTGCAGCGGGCGAAGAAAACGACGAGACGCCATACACCACCCGAGATCGATGCATCTTTATTTGAAAAGAGGCAACGCATAGGCTCTAATTTGTCATCTTCCGATGTACCAACATCTTCATCGGAAGATGAAGATTACCATCAAGCGGCAACGAAGAGGGTGCACAAGTCACCGCCGAAGTCGCGTTCTCCACCACAACCTCACCGCTCTATGTCATCGGACCGGCGTAGTCACGACTCGGCCAAGTACGAGCAGGGGGGTGAGGAGTCGTACAGCTGGGGGTCCACTACGTATGCGACTCTTGCAGCATCCGCCAATTTTTTTATTCCTGACTGCGGATTAACCCGCCAAATACCTACAACGCCTAGAAAAGGCTGTGCTTCTCCTGTACCATGGGGACAATTTATATACCTGAATGTCACAAGAAAAAACATCCCCTCAAACTCGAACCCGCGGGGTTAAACGATGCAACTTAAAATGTTTTATTTCATTTAATGTATTTAAAACACATATTAAATTTCAGTTTTCTGCACTCCTTCTCCATATAAACTTTAAATATGCCAAATTTCACATTCCCCTGGCACGCAATATACTTTAAAAGGCGTACAAAAGTTTTCTCTTCATGATTTATCAATAATTAAATTGATATATACCTGCTTTATTGAAATTGTGAATATTTTACCGTGGTAAAACAAAATACGAATACGTACTTAGTAAGTAACTGAAATATTTTCCTTGTTCGCTTTGAACGGAATTGAGAAATAAGTTTTTAACTTATTTCAAACTTAAACAGTATAAATTTCATTAATCCTCTTGAAACATTATTGTTTCGAATGGCTAAGTTTTGTTTCATCTTTCACATTCTGCTGCAAAAGGTTGTGCTGCTACAAGACTTTAAAACTTCTTATTTCAAACATTACATTTGTTGTAATGGTTCCGAAATTTGAAAGTCCATATTTCAATATATCTCAGAATATTAAGACACGATTTTACACAATTTATAGGTCTACGTGTGTGTGCTTGACTGCGTATGTGCGTCGAGCGTTAGTGAGCTAATACGTTATACGTTATGGTAAAATAATATGTAACTTGAATTATCATAATAATAATAATATTTTTATTTCATTTTTAAACACCTGTTTACATAAATATGATTACAATTAATGAAAGTAATCATAGGTCTTATAAAAATAATATGCAATAATAAAAATTAAAACGATGTGTAGCTTAATAATATAGAATCTAAAAAAATTGAAAACTCAAATTCATAATAAAAAAACAGGTACTTCAACCTAGTTCAGGCAGGTAGTGCCTGAACTAGGTTGAAGTACCTGTGTTTCAGATCATCACTGACGCTATGGATTTTATAATATAGGACACAAGACAATTTAAATAATTAAACTATATTATATAATAAATAAAGTAACTAAATAACGATTATTTATGACCTACAATTAAGACAAAACTCTTTTAGAATTACTAACATCTTCTCTGTGTCTTCGTAATTTAATTTATTCAGAAATTTTCGTACAATTATATTACATGTCTTATAACTTACACCATACAGTAAGGATGTGGTATCCTGGCAATAAATGAAACCACAAGTAACCAGTCCATAGAATAAAATAAATGGAAATTTTTAAACAAAATAAATATGTAAATAAATTCAGTTAAAGTAAACACTTTGTCACTCGAATGTCGTGGTCATTTTGGCCAATATGGCGCATCTGTGGAGCACTTTCCGAAGTACTAAGTATATAACAAGTATACTAAGTATATATGTATATATATACTTAGTATAATTAAAACGTTATTAAATAAGCTATGGAATTATGTATAACAGATATATATGTATTTTATATATATCATATATATGTTACAAATAGTTTGCTATCACTCGACGCCATATTATGGCGTTTGACAGATGCACATATTATTTGAGACGCCAGAATATGGCGTTTGGACAGACGAGGGGTTATAAAAGGGACTTGGAAGAGTGGCAACATTGCACGCGAACGGCATGGTAGCCGGCAGCGGCCCAAATTTCACTAAACTGTTTATTTTACCGCCACTTTTTTATTTCGAGATAACGAAACTAAACGAAATAAATATTATTGCACATTAGTTAAAAGTTTTAATGGAATCCTAAATTTTTAAATTTTCAAAATGTCCAATATGTTCTCGAATACACAAACTACATCACCGCGCAATGTTGTCTCGAAGCCTGCTCAACAAATTTCGTTCAGGAGCTAGCCAGGGCTTTTAATACGATTGCATAGTTCACCTTCGGTTTCTTTGAATACACTTTATTTTTAATAAAGCCCCATAAAAAGAAGTCTAGGGTAGTGAGGTCGGGCGACCGCGCTACCACCTGCGGTCGCCATAGCGCCCTATCCATTGTTTGCCAAACATGTTGAAGTTGAGCCGCTCTCTCACGAGGAGTACGAAGTGGAGAGGAGTTCCATCTAACTGGAACCATACCCACTGATAATCTACCACAGATAATCCTTCTAAATAATCTGTTATTGGACCGTTAAGAAAATTAAGAAACTTCTCTGCATTCAGGTTTCCGTTAATAAAAACAGGGCCAATTATTCGATCTCTGCCCAAACATTAATTGAAAAGCGGTATTGATGAGCTGATTCCCTAAATAAACGGGGATTCATATTGCTCCAGTGACGCATGGTTTGTCGGTTCCATATGCTGTTTCGAGTAAACGTGCTTTCATCTGTCCAAAACACATTTTATAGGAAATGTTGGTCTTGAGACATTTGTCAAGAACCCAGTGGTATTTAAACTCTTTAATCGGCTTATCATGGGGCAGCAGTGCCTGCACTTTTACGTATTTATAAGGATATAGTTTGTTCTTTTCAGAACTCGATGTACTAATCTATGCGTCATTCTAAACACACGACCAGCATGTCTAAGACCGCATGTTGGGTTGCGATCGATATGGTCTAAGATTCGTTGTTCGAAAGAGGATGGAAAGTGACGCGGAGCAATTCCCTCATGAGTGTTGGGCATTATGCGCTAACTTTCCCTGGTTCTTTGGATAGCTCCTAAAATTGTCCGTACGATAATAGGGCAGACGCGAGTTGTGCCGTATCTCTCCCGATAAGTACGCAGAGTTAACGCTGAGTTTCGGCCGCATTCGCCATACAGTAAAATCATGTCTGTATACTCTGCCGCACTGTAAAAATACTGTTGTCTTGGAATTTTGTTAAAAAAAAGACACGCGTACACACAAGACTCAAGTTGTGTCAATATCACAGTAAATATATTAAAAACAAACTTATAAACTCATTACACAGTACACATACAAAGTCAATTAGCTAATAAGTGTCCATTTCATTTCACAAAATTGTTCAACTATTTGTATTTATTTTACTTAAAATAAATAACTTGTTGCAATGCGTGCAAGAAGAAACATACACACACACACTATCCCGGAAGTTTAGCGGTGAACTAAAACTCCAAATTCCAAAATGGAGAAAATAATAAAAGTAATAAATTACCGGGCGATTACACGGTGTAAGGATCGTATATCGATACTTTTTTTTTAAATTTACTAATTCTTACAAAACCTAAACAAGGCATTTAAATACAAGTTATTTAGTTTTTTACAATTAACGAATTATTGATTGGTTAAAAAAGTTTATTTTTGTACAATTTAAAAACTACCGTTTAGTAGTGACTTCCTAGCAAACGGGTAAGTAGGTATGAATTTTTAATTAGATATTTTTATGGGTTTTTTATAATGTAAAAACAAATTATTATCTTTGAATCAACAAGAACACACTTAAACAAAAAAGCTTTAAAGTTTATCTTTAATACTTGGGTCGCAATGTTTTTAGAATTATCATAACAACACGATAATACTAAAAACACGTTGCCCTAAGTATTTAAAGCTAAACATATTTTTTTGTGTATCGATCATTACTCTCTTTGAAAGAAGCTAATGGTCGATAACAGGTGTCCTACTCTACGACACAGGCGTGCGCGCAAGTGCGCCGTCGCCTTTGAAGTCGCCGCCAAAAGATACCGCTGCTAACAATACGACGTGTCGTTTGCACTGCGTGGCAACGTCGCTTTTTAATGTTCAAGTATTCAAGTTCATTAAGGCCGAATACGACAAGATTGACCTTGCTCGTTTCGCAGCAAACCACGCGCCGTCTATCGAACATCACGTGTGTTACCCTTGCAATTGCCCTTTTGTTTATATATATATATATATATATATATATATATATATATATATATATATATATATATATATATATATATATAGCCATGTATAATATAATCAAAGCCGTACGTACGGGCTTTGATTATATTACATTTGACTGAGCTAGCTCAGTATGCAGAGTAATCAATAACGCAGAGAGCATTGCTTACTTTTTAATTAAATCTTTCTTATTTTATAATATTAGTTCCTATAGAATATAAATTCTGTACTTTATTCGTTATAAAATATTGTTCTAAAAGTTATTGAATTGATATCGATTTTTTTCTTAATTGGTGCATGTAAAGTTTACAAAGGTGGTGTGGGCAACACTCTCTCTCGCTCTCTGGACAAGTTAAGCTAATGTAAGTGTGTACTAATAAAATTCGTGAATTAATTAATTTCGCGTTTCAATGAACATATCAAATTCTTATTATAACCTAGTAATATAAATAACTAGAAAAATCAAATACAACAGTGGCGACGAGGTCTTAAGAAAAACGTGTGCAAATTACAAAACATTTTATCGGCGTCGGCAGACATCTTGTCTTGGATAAAACTGCAATGACTGGTGGGTTAAAATTTACAGCAAGTAATTTCATTAATGTAGTAATATATGGAGGAGCTTAAAAAGAAAATTAAAAGCGGCAAAACTTCTTGGATACAATCAGAAAATAAAGAAACTTCGTTAATTTTAGCTAGAGACCTAGGTATATTAACTATAAACCAAAACATTAATATTGAAAAACTGTGAAAATTGTTAAGGACATACGTGAAAATAACACAAAAGCATTCGCTTGAGGAATCATTACGAATAAACATGGCAAATATATTACCATCAAGCCTGGATAATTTTAGTGGAGGTAATTGGAATAGTTATTATGAACAATTGAATTGTTATATGTTGTTACATGATATATCAGAAGGAAAAAGTGCCAATGTTACTTACAAAATTAAGTAGCAATGTTTATGAAAATGTATCTGGTCTTTGTTCACCATTGTCTCCAATTAAACTTACATATGAAAAATTGTGTGAAAAGTTAGACCACTTTTATCACCCAAAAACAAATGTGGCTATGTTTAGAGCAAAATTCAAAGATAGGAAACAAGAACCATCAGAATCTATAAAGGATTACATGCTGGCACTGCAAAAAAATGACAAGAGATTGTGCTTTTACAGATGTGAATGAACAACTAAAGGAAAGATTGTTAAATGGTGTCCATAATGAAACTATTAGATATGAGCTCTTAAAAATAGCAGAAAAATCCATAAATGAAGAAGTATTAACAGCTGAAACTGCAGAAATGGCATACAACTTAGCACACAAGGATACAAGTAAGACTGTAGAAATGTTTGCTTAAAGCAAACATTCCAAGCCGCAGTTTAAATATTCCAGTAGAATTAACCAGAACCAAACATCCACAAGTGGCAATAAGTGTTTTTGCTGTGGGAAAGTGGGACATATGCGTTCTCAGTACTCATTGAGAAATAAATATTGCAGTGAATGTGGACAGAAAGAACACATTTTCAGAGTTTGTTCAAGGAAAAACACAAATGTGAAGACAGTGTTGGTCGATCAGTTAACTAGCCAAAGTGAAGAAGTGGAGGAAGCCTTATGTATCTACAGTGAAAAAAATGATAAATTCCATATATTAAATGTGTAAACTAGGAAAAAGGTACCCTCTATTTATTTAAAAATAAAAATAAATAGTATTTTTCTTGACTTTGAAGTTGATACTGACTCAGATATTACAACTATAAACATCAGAGATAAAAATAAATATTTTCCTAATTTAAAACTAGAAGTGTTTTGCCTTACTATGATAAATTATAACCAAACAATTTCAAAACGAATTGGTATTTTAGGTAGTCTGTTTGTTGTTTATGATTACGTATCTTGTCATAATTTTAATCTTTGGTCGTAGTGCCTGATGGCCCCCCAGGGATTATCGGTAAGGATTGGTTATCTCATCTGAAACTTTGGCCATTGAATTTAAGGCAAAATGTTAATATGTGTAAATTAAATGAAGATCAGTACATTTCTAAAATTAAAAATGACTTTTCTGCTGTATTTAAACCAGGATGGGGCAATTTCAAAAAGGCCTCTAATTCTCTGAAACTTAAAACCAACACTATTCCTAAGTTTTTGCCAGCTAGAAGTGTTCCTTTTTCTTTAAAATCAAAAGTTGATAATGAAATCAAACGTTTATACGTATACGTAGAAAATGGTCGCATAGCCCAATTGAGTTTAGTGAATGGGGAACGCCCGTAGTGCCAGTTCTTAAGAGTGATGGCTCAGTTAGATTATGTGGGGACTATAAAATCACACTTAACCCCCACTTAGTTATTGATAATTTCCCCCTTCCAACAATTAATCAAATATTAGCAAATTTTGAAAATAATGATTTCTTTTGTGAACTAGATTTAAAAGAAGTATATTTAGAAGCACCACTTAATGAACAGTCACAAATACTAACCACAATAGTTACAGAGAAGGGCATTTTTAAATACTTGTATCTGCCCTATGGGGTAAGCACGGGACCAGGTTCATTTCAGAGATTAATTGTACAATTGATTTCAGGACTAAAAGGTGTAGTTGTTTATATAGATAATATTTATATAGCTGGAAACACATTGGAAGAAACTAACAGGAGATTAAGATCAGTATTAGAGTGTATAGCTGAAGCTGAGCTTAAATTAAAAATTAATAAATGTAAGTTTTTTAAACAATCTTTAAAGGTATTTGGTTATCATGTGTCAAAAGAAGGTATTAAAGTGATTAAAAATAATATAGAACCCTTATTAAAATTACCTAAACCTAATAATTTAAAGATGCTACGTTCATTTACAGGAATAATAAATTATTATAACAGGTTCTTAAAAACATGGCAATAATTTTAAAACCCTTGTATGACTGCCTTAAGAATGATTGTTTTAGTTGGAATAGTGAATCTGATGTAGCGTTTAAAAAAATTAAAGAACAGTTAGCCAATACAACAACATTGGCACATTATAGTAATGATTTACCTATAATATTAAGCTGTGATGCTTCTGAATATGGTGTAGCAGCGGTATTGTCTGTGAGAACGAGGGATAAAGTAGTTAAACCTGTGGCCTTTGCAAGTATGAAATTAAATGACAGGCAGATTAAGTATCCCACTATTGAAAAAGAGGCATTAGCTATCATATTTGGAGTCACAAAGTTTTATGAATATCTATTTGCAAGAACATTTGAATTAGAAACTGATAATACAGCTCTGGTAAGAATTTTTGGCCCTAAAAAGGGAATACCAAAATGGCTTGCAAACGTTTACAACATTGGGCCATATTCTTGTCAGGCTTTAACTATTGTATCCGTCATATTAATTGGAAAAATAATCCTGCGGTTTTTTTGTTAAGAAACCCAATTGATGATAAAAGTAATTTTAAACATCCACTGTTAGATAATAGTGAAGTGAGTGTTTTAAATTATTTATCATTGTCAAATTTTGAAAGTGTTAATTGGAAAGATATTGTAAAAGAAACTGCTAAATGTACTTTGCTGTCAACTGTTATGAAGTATAGATGGTTGGCCAGATAAAAACAAATTAAGTGAGCAGTTCAGACCTTTCTCTAACAGAAAAAATGAATTAACAATTGATCAAGGTTGTTTGTTATGGGGTTATACAGTGGTCATTCCTGAATGCCTACAGAATTTAATCATGAATGAGTTACATTCAAGTCATTTTGGAACAAATAGAATGAAACAAATTGCACGTTCTTATTTTTGGTGGCCAACAATTGACAAGGACATAAGCAATATAACAGTATCATGTTTAATTTGTCTAGAAAATCGTGATAACCCAGAGAAAGCATTATTGTCTACATGACCATGTTCTGAGTCTGTGTGGGAAAGGTTGCATGCAGATTTTCTTGGACCTATTTATGGGAAAATTTTCCTTGTAATAGTTGACAGTTACTCAAAATGGCCTGAAGCTTTTATGATGTCAAATATTACAGCATGTAAAACAATTTCAATCTTTAAAGATTTATATTCTAGATTTGGTTACCCACTCCATTTGATGGTGGATAATGGTACAACTTGGACAAGCAAGAATTTTGCAATGTGACAGGTGTTGGGATAAGTTACACACCACCTTACTATCCGGCAACAAATGGGTCGGCAGAAAGATTTGTTCAAACTTTTAAAAGCCATGTAAAAAAATTGTAGAAAGTGGTCATAATTTAAAGTATGCCATTAATTTATTTCTTTCCGACTACCGAACAAGTATTAATAGAATCAACGGTGTTAGCCCTGCAAAGTTATTATTTCGTTGTGAACTGAGATCTAGGTTCTCACTTTTAAGACCACCACCAATTAGTGCACGATTACAAATGCTTGATGAAAAATTAAAAAAATGTAGTCGAGGAAGAAGGTCGGTAATATTTAGTGTGGGGGAAAAGGTGATGGTAAGGGACTATAGAAATAAGGCAAAAAAAATGGATTTGTGGGGAAGTAAAGCAGTGTTTAATACCGGGGGGTGACATATATGATTGAAGTTCAGGGGAGACTTGTAAAACGTCATGTGAATCAAATGTTGAAGTGTGCAGTAACAGTTGAAGGTGAATAGTCATGTAATATTTATAATTTATTTGTATAAATAACCTTCACTTTTGTATAAAATAAAAATAAGATAAATGTGTCCTAATTTTATAACATTGTGGGTGGGGAAGAGTGTAGTAACACATAATGTGAAATTTTACAAAGGTGGTGTGGGCAACACTCTCTCTCGCTCTCTGGACAAGTTAAGCTAATGTACGTGTGTACTAATAAAATTCGTGAATTAATTAATTTCGCGTTTCAATGAACATATCAAATTATTATTATAACCTAGTAATATAAATAACTAGTAAAATCAAATACAACAGTACGTAAAGAATCTCATATAACTGAAAATGTTTGTTCTTGTGAGTCTTACAAGACGCCGTAATGAAAATTGCATTAATAATTAAGAAAAAAACTAAAAGTCGGTGATTGCCCCATTATGGGGATAGGTACTGTGTATGTAAATTCTCACAAGACTACTCCGAATGGTCAATCACTTCACATCCGAAATATTTCGGTTTTTCTTAATTATCTACTTACCCCATGCTTTCGGACAATACATTGATTATGACATTATTTGAGGTCTCTGTGCTTGTACTACTCTGTACATTCTTTTCCGACTCGGTCGTGATATTTACATTTTTAGTGTTTCTCCCTTGCCTAGAAAAGTATAAATGATCAGTTTGGCTAATGTAAATGAGTAAATAATGCAGCCTATTAGGCAGCCTCAAACAAAAAATTACCTTACAAAAATATAAGTAACCTCAAAATACAACATTCGAGCAGCGTTCATGCGATAAACTCTCTTTGTTTTATCACTTAGATAACATTCATTTCCTTTCCTACCCATATTCACATTTATAGTCACTTAAACGCGCATAAAACACTAAATTAACGATTTTCGCTTCAGACACAACGACTGTTGTCACCTTACGTCACACGTCAAAGCGCCTGGTAATTTATTACGGCAAACTTTTATCTGGCAATATACGATATTATTATTAGGTGTTTTTAATTAAAACGAATTACGTTAATAAATAATATTTTGTATCGAAAATAAAGACGGCAGGCACCTTCGAAATCACAATACAAACATTTTTACGTAAAAGAATTTTTCCTAAATTAAAATTCACAGAGTTTTGGAAGAACAACCATTTTTAAATATCATTTCTTAACATTTTTTATTTGTTGGTATATTCATTTATTTTAAAATTATAAAACGGCAGGCACCTTGTGAAGGAACCGAACAAACCTACAAAAATGTTTTAACGCTTAGAATTACTTTAGGTCAAAGTTTTAGTGAAGAGAAATACATTAAATTTCGCCAGTTCTCTTCGTATTCGGCTTTAATACATTGACTTAGTGACCTAATTCTACAATGTTCAAGATAGCTCAAATTCAAAACGCTACTTTTTGACCTAATTATACATACATAATACATAAAACACTCACGCCTGTCACCCAGAGGGATAGGCAGAGACTACAGACTTCCATTTGGCATGATCTTGACACACCTATCTCGCCTTCTTCACATCCATATACCTACGCATACGTGACCTAATTACTGGACCGATTTCGTTCATTTTTTGTATATCGTCAGCAAAGACGATAACAAATATGTGGTTTCATTTACTGAATATATATGGTACCAATTCTGTATATCTTTAGTGAATTATTAAGCTTCTCATATAGAAATGGTCCTAAAAATAATTAAAATGTAAAATCTGTTCACAAATGCGTGTTTGGTTTGAGGGTCTATACAAAGTACGTCCATTCTTCTTCTATTTTAAAGTCTTGTGAAGAATTTTCTCGACATCCTTATTCTATTCGTAAGGAACTTTTAATAACTTCAGAGCTAAATAAGATTACACCATGTGTGTTATACGCTCTCTTTGAGATTTTTCATAAATTTGGGAAAAAGGCAAAAATGATAACTAAAAAGTTATGAATTAGGTTATTTAAAAGCTATAAAGTAAGTACGACATTATTTGTGCTAACAAGCCATATAAGTAAAATTCAACTATTCCATTCATTACACTCAAAGGCCACTGTTCAACTTAGGCCTCACTATAGATTGCCTCACAGAGTGAATTTTTCCACAGCTGCCACGCTTGACTGGCGGGTTGTGAACTGCAGTTTTTTAATTATTTTGAATTGTTATCTGGAAGATGATGATAAAGACGATAAATTTAGGTGGTAGAATCACGCTGCAGCTATGTTATGGTTGTAGTACGAATGAGTATTCTCGACCGAGGAAAACCCGTATTCACGCAGCTTATTTCTTATGTTTTTCATGTGGTAAGTGTAGAGACAGCGCACCCATTTTAATAGAAATAAGATATTTCTTCTTAGTTCTTAGGGGTGACAACGCAACTGCATTTTAAAAGAAAGTAAACATCCTTTATAATGATTGTAGAGAAAATAAATTATATTTGAAAAGTGTACTTAAAGTCATTATACAAACTAAAAAATGTTTTTGCGTGTTTATTTAAGAAGATTATATAATATTACACTCATTGCATGCATTCCCGGTGGTCAAACGTTACAAAAAATCGTGAGTAACTTGTTTTTGATACAGTACAAAATTACTCCACTACATAAAATATAAATAAAAATTAAGAAGTGTCTTACTTCAACAATCATTAAATTGTGGGTTGAATTTTAACGATAAATTAGTTCCCTAATAGTGGCTCACTGTACACGTGAAAACTAAAATGACTCCGTTAACATAACCGTTAATGTAAGATGTGTGAAACTAATTACATAGCTTACGTTAGAATCATGATAACAAATGCCTAAGACATGACGCACTAACATGAAACTGCGAAGTAAATGCAAATTGTCCTCGTTGTCTAAGGCTGTTGATCTTAATTGAACCTACGCATTTATATGTTACGTAAAATGTTTTTGACTCCACTTGTTGCTTTTATAGTAAGTTTTGAAGAGAAGTAAAGCTTTTTTTAGGGTTCCGAGGTTACACAACAAGGAACCCTTATAGTTTCGCCATGTTCATACGTTCGTCTGCCCGCGGTTTTACTCAGAGACCCTAGGTGCTACAAATCTATAATTTTCCATAAAAATGTGAAATCAAAATTAAAAAAAAAAACATTTTACTGTAGGTAAAATAACCCTATACAAACCCCATACAGGTAAATGGAGGATAAATGGAGAATTATTTTTTTTACCCGTAAAACACTGGGGTATGGAAGAACATCTTTTCGAATCAGGGGTTCGTTTGCGAAATATTAAGCTTTAAAGTCGTATTTTTCATTAGACTCATGTGTGCCGCCATCCTCTATCAACTCAACCGCTGTTTTTAGAAATATGAAAAGTGTACCCAATAATAGCATATATTAAAATGAATTTGAAAGTAATACTATTAAAGCTGAGCAGAATTAACAAATTAATGAATAATAGTCGACCAACTTATAAAATGCACTTAGCTTACCTATGAATTAAAGCAAATATATGAAAAAGCACTTACCTATGAATTAAAGCAAATATATGAAATGTCTCAAATTTGTAAAAGAATTTTATTGATAGAAATGGGACTTGAAAAGGATTATTAAAGTGACGTATAGACTGCTTCACCGTGACCGAGACCGAGGTAAACTTGGACTCGCTAACTAACATGTCTGAGGCATATCATCTTAGAGCCAGTGGTAAGCGGGTTTATTGTAGCAATACGATTGACCGTGGACTTCTCGCGCCCCTACCGATTGTGGGCGGTATTTTAGCCCATAGAGTTATCATACGTCGACTTCCTTTTGGAGTAGGGAGGGTGTGTTTGGTAGTACTTTTAAGTTAAACAAAGCGTACTTATCTCCATGTCTGAGTGCAATAGCTCCATGGTACGGGAATCGTATGGGGTGGAGTTAGTAATAATAATAATGGGATTGTGTAAGCCCGACAATATTCGCATTTATGTTGGTTGCGTTCTGCAGCATTGCGTTGTTTGGCGGGTGCTATTCTTAACGACGCACTCTGCGTCTTGGTTTGACTCACATTCAAAAAGCTTTGCCCTATTCGGTCTCTCCATGACGGGGCTGCAGGCTACAGGCTGTCTGACTTCCATGGTGTTTTAGACAACAACAATTAAATATCTCTGTAAAACGTTGGTCTTTTTATGGCCAGTGTGCCTATTATTTCGTCGCGTTGCTTTAACCTTGTGACGGAAATTCACTGTAGCTGGGTTTGATTGTATTCTGTACGGCGTTTAAACGATTTCACATGCGCGACTTCTTTGGATTTTTTTCCTTAAGTGCCAAGAGGCCAAGCCCTCTTTTACTTGTTCGCCAGTTATTATGCTGTTGACCATTGCTATGGTCCAATTCAGGAGTTGGGTGGTGCTGATCGCACACGGCGTGTGTGCAGCCGTGTATTGGGTATTTTATATAAATATTGTGAAGGTTTTCCAAGCGGGAAGGAATTAATAATTAAGGTATTTATTGATGTGAACGTGATACAAGTGGAATAGGGACGATTTGACGTCCTTAATCTTTTTGAGTCCTTTCATAGTGAACGGGGTTCTTTAGCTTAGAATAATTATAAAGCACTATTAAACATTGAATATTCATTCTTCCAAGAGACACCTAAAATAACTAAGTTACTAAACAAACACAACGTAAATAAAGGTCCTACCTAAGACGATCACCACATTACACATAAACGGCTTACTCGTATATTATAACCTCTCTACTTATATAGCTCCTTGCATAGATCTAAAAATCCTCGGGAAAGATCAATTTATTTTGTAAACCTAGTTATATTATTTTATATTTCTACAGACGGCTTATTATAAAATGTAGGGGGGCGCGTTAAACTATTTAATAAGAAAGATTCTAGTCAAAATTACGATAACGTGAAATGGTTTCTTAAAAACTATCTATTCAGTTTCTAATAACAAGAACAATTTATAATATAATTGATAGAATCAGGCGTTACTTTGCGGAAATCCATTACAATAAAGATATTAATTAATTTGCAACCTTCCGCTAACTAAATCAATGATGTGTCTTACCTGGATTGAAGAGCATCTCTCGCCCTCCCTCAATTGCATGCACCAATCCCGTCACCACTTATCCCAAGTGCTCCACTACACTCCAATACTAATAACACCACTACTCCCGGCACCACTACTCTCAACACCAATATTCCAGGAAAAACACACCATCGACGATAATACGACACGTGTTTCGCCTCTACACGAGGCATCCTCAGGTGATGTAGACTCTACGGTGGCTGACCGCTAAGTCAAAATAATAAATAAAATTTATGATATATTAATGCCTAACACCTTGACAGAAGTCGATATCAAAACGATCTGACCGCTCCCATGAGCACTGCTAAATGGGACCTTAAGGTCTTTTGATTACATAACTACCTTCTTCCCTGCTGTATTTTGCTTTCAAGGAATTTTTTTAGTAGTTTGATTATAACTAACTAGGTATGGATAGGGCATTAAAGCCTCTCAGAAGCGACATCGGAATCTATATACTTCGTCAATTCAAGTTTTTTGAAGTTGCCCATGAAGTTGAGTGAGAACTTAGAGTAAACTCATTTATCATTCATAGTTATATTCCGGCTCCGGGAAGCAGTGTGAAAGATGCCCAAGACCAACAATGAAATTTTAAAAGCTTTTATTTAACCTGCAGTGTTTGTATGTTTGTTAGAGTCAAATATTGCACCTGAATCTTAAAGCATTTATCCTCAACCAATTGAGTTGAAATTTTAAATACATGTTCAATTTAGATAAAAATACATGGTTATCTACGACGTCATTCTAAATCCAATAAAATGACAGGCCAAGAAGGTGGACTGGTTATTTCATACGCACTCTAATGATTTAATTATAATCAGTATTAAACGAGTTGTTTGCTGAAAGGAATACGAAAAATAATGGAAAATGGTCTCTCCGGTGCCAGCACCTGCCATTTGATCGCATCCAGCGCAGAGCCGTTTGAATCGTCGGCGACCGAGCTCTTTCCGATCGACTCGACTCTCTGGCACTGAGACAAGATGTTGCATCGCTTTGCGTATTTTATCAAATTTACAACGGGGAGTGCTCTGAGGAATTATTCGGACTCATTCCAGCCCCACAATTTCACCATCGTACATCTCAACAAAACTAGCGATCCTACTCATACCATCTAGATGACTGGCGGTCTACCACTGTGCGATTTAAAAGAATTTTTCTTCCTCGCACAACTTCCTTGTGGAATCGACTACCACCAGAGATTTTTCTGGACTGATACGACTTAGGAACCTTTAAGAAAAGAGTCTGCTTCTTTTTAAAAGGCCGGCAACGTATTTATAATTCCACAGGTGTTGCAGTTCTTCGGCGGTAATCACTTACCATCAGGTGACCTATCTTTTATAAAAAGTATTGACATCACTCTTAATTCAATATATTGGACTCCCAAAGATGGCGGACTATGTTTTTAAATCACCCTCCTGATATGGATATCAAATAAAAGGGTTCACTAAGAAGAATACGAATGAAATGACATCCGCGTTCAGCTCTTCGAGGAGTTGGTGTACTACTGTCCGAATAAACGATATAACTTAGCAGAGCTGTTTCTTAACTTATAACGACCTACACCTACACTCTGGGAAAATTATTGTAAAGGTGAAATTCAAAATGGTGGAAAACAGGATTGCCACCTTACCGAATTTAAAGAGTAATAATTCGGTAAAAGTTGGGGATAGTTAAGTAGTGCTCGAACAAATGTTGTAGGGCCCGGCAAGGGTCAATTGCTGGTGATAAAAAAATCTAGTGACGAATCTAAGATGGTGATCAAAAACCAGCAATGACGCATTAAATGAAATGAACAGACTAAGAAACATGTCCAGTGATAACTAAAAAATAAAAAAAATAATGATTTATTATATTCACGCGATCACTACACTCTGATTAAAACTACTTTCTCGAATTGTATCTCATTTAATATATATTATTAAGCTATTGCATAGCTTCTATCGCGGGCCTTGAGCGCGGGGACCGAATCCAGAAATTCCGTAACGAAAAAACCTCACGCTCCCCACTTCGACGGGCACGGAGGTGTGGCGTTGAAAGCCGTGCATCGTCTAACGTCGTTTTAGTTCGGCAGACTTCGGCACTCGGCAGACTTCGGCACGGTGTTTGTGTGCGTCGACTAGTGATGCGTGTACACTAGCTGCTAACTCAATGATAAAAATTCCTGAATAACCTACATGTATTGTAAGATATTAAAAATATTTTAAACAATATTAACTTCTCACTTATTCAATAAGAGAAAAAAATTGTTTTCTTATTGGTCACCACGCTCAAAAAGTGTAACTTGATTTAATATCAAAGACTTAACTGCATAAATAAAATAAGTAAATAATTATAATTGCATAAGTTGATAAAAATGCTATGCAATAGCTTTTTTTAATTTCTGACGTTTCGGACGCTTTTCAGCACCCATGGTCACGAGGGACTGAGATGACTGACCTCCCGATGTCAGTGTTAACCCGGAGTAAATTCGGCTTATTAATTATTAAACACGATAAAAACATGTACAGAATAAAATATACGAAATTTTATTCTGTACCTGGGTAGTGCTGGCAGAGGCTAGCTCAGTGCCCTTTCAAATTAATTATCCTGTGTAAATCAGGCCTTGCCGGGAACAGACCACATGCTCAAAGAATACCAGCGTGAATTTGCAGCGTTATATTACCGAGTATCATTTTGTGAGTGTACAGAACCGGAGACCCTTTAAATTGGAAACTGGATGTTCCATCTTAGTCCTCAGATATGCATTTAGATTCTTAACCCGGCGCCAATAACATAAAGAAAATTACGTGGGCGATGACACCGGGTCATCATGACCCGAATTTTGTTGGATAATTTTTCACGATATTAAAGTAATTTTTTGAACATAAATAAATGTTTATAAAATAAGTGTTCTTTGCATATGAAGTAAAAAGGAAATAATACTAATATAACCTTTAAATCATTTTTTATAAGATTTTCTTATAACACATTCAAAATCAATATTGTAAACATAACATGAATATTATTTTTAATTTTTTATAAATTTTTGGAATTAATAATAATAATCAATGATTTTATGTACTAATAAAGAGATCATACAAACTTCTTATTATAAAAATAAGAAGGAATCAGTCATCTGCTTCCTCATCCACAAACACGAATAATAATAATAATAATACCATGTACCAAAGTGTGTCTCAAGTTTCTTGTGAGATGACGCCTTTTCAAACGTGTATCATTATTATTAGCCCGATATATTTATTATATTAGCATTTATGCCTGATATATTCTCGGCATTGCGTAGAAAATTGTCAATGGCCATTGATTTGACTTTCTGCTCACATTGTAAGTAGCACAAAGTTTGTCAGCTACATCCACTCTGCCCTTAGTGTCATTATAATAAGTTACTATTTCAGGATTTCGGTTACCGCCAGTAAAATCATCAATGCTGGAATCATAGTGCAAGCTTGACATCACGAGGACAACATTTTTTCTTCTGAATATAAGAGACAAGAATTACATCTTTTTGATATCCAAAAGTTGAAGAGTTTCGCTCTTTTCCACGTGTTGTGATAAATTGAAGTAGGATTTGCTTATAGTTTCTGCGTAAGGTGCCTACTAATGTCAGTTTGTGTTCACTTAGCAGATTATCAAAGGTAACACTACGATGAGTTTTGGAGACTGGCAACACAAGGTGATTTACTACATCAAATGGTTTATAACTAATCGAGTATGGGCTATTTGGTTGGTTTTCGCGGAAAATGTTTTTGAATCTACTAAGTCGTAGTAAGTAATATTTTAATTTCCGTATTTTGCTGGTTTAGACGGTTTATATTGCCTAAATTGCATCGTCTTCTGAATGCGTTAGCATATCATTAATCGTGCAGTTTTCTCCCAACGAATAATTTTTTTTACATTCTTCAACAAACGCTTGAAAAAGTTCACGTATTTGTGCTAAATTATCAAGTATTTGTCTTTAAGCGTTATTTTTAGTGATATTTTTGACAAAAAACTGAAATAGAACAAAGTAAATTAACAACAAACACCAAATTAATGAATAAAAGTAAGTCACAAAAATACTACGCCTGCGATGACGATGGGTCATATTTACCTGTATTGACTTGACGTACGTATGTCTTGCTGCGCAGTCAGCGTCATACTGAGTATACCAACGGTCCGGAAAGAGGGAGGCTGTATCTCCAGCTAATCAAACTTTCAAACTTCATGACTGAAGTAAAAAAAAATCTAAGTCTGTTTAAAATCGCCTCGGGTCAATATGACCCAGCGTCATTGGCGCCGGGTTAATCAAGGATAGGTGTAGATGTCACTTATCATCAGATGGGCTGTGTGCTTGTTTGTCAACCTTGTTCTATATAAACAATCCTTTATAAGTCATAATGCTGGGTACAGGCCTATTGTCATTTCTGAGAGAGGTATACGAAACAAGATGACGAATCAATAGATTCTGATGCTTCGAACATCAGTCGGTCGGCAAAGTATAATCACAACAAAAATTATATAACAATGTTAATAAAGCCATATTTCAACAATAAAATTCACAAGAAACTCATACAAAATGTGTACAAACGACTTATATATGAGTACTTTATACGAAAGCAATATAGGGTCTCGTAAATAACGAACCAACATTCTTTGAACATATTTTTACGTCTGTTTGTAATTTGCAAGTATATTTGCAGTGAAATATCCATATTCTGACGTTACAGATTTTATTTTATTTCTTTATTTCTGCGATTAAATTAAGTACTTTTCTTTATTAGCATAAGAAAAAAATAACTTAAATTATTATACAGATCTACTCGGCGCGGTATAGGGTCAAGAACGTTGGCTGCGTTTTCCCAGTTATTTTTATTACGATAAACATTGTTAAAAAATTTAAATTACTATTAAAAGAATATTGAGTGAACAAAAGTAAAGGATAATATAAAATATTGAAATGTAAACATCGTTCAACGGCGGCTTTGGTAACCAACTGATAGCAGAAAATTCATTTTTGGTGCATAATAGTATTGCAATATATTTGCTCGGTGCTAGAAAATATATAGCTACGGATATTTGCTTGGTACTAGAAAAACAAATTAATTTTTTTTTGGATCTACCTAAATAAATTTGAAAAGTGAAAAATTATTGTTGTTATACACAATTTCATAGAAAAATACGATAGAGACGCTTCCGAGTAACTAAGAAAAAAAAATGAAAAAATCTAAAATTAAAAAAAATATATTTAGTATATATACGAGATTTGCTCACTTAACTTATAGGATATACGAGTAAATGTACCGCCTTTCGCTTAATGAGGGCACTGAATTTAAATTACAAATATAATCTAAATGAGTTGATTATAACTAAAATATGAGTATTTTAATAGCCTCAGCTGCCGACTTTATAGTCTATGAAAATTAAATTCAGGATTGCTACGAGTATAATAACGGTACAAAATGTTTATCTTATAATTTCAATTACTTATTTTATAGATAAAGTAAGACATAGGAATTAGATTACTCGAGCTATGAGGCGATTTATCAACATCATCATTTTATACAACCCTTTACAAGCCCACTGATGAACATAGGTCTCCCCCAAAGGAATGCGACAAAGCACAGTCCCAAGCTACATACCTTCATCTATCACCTTACTGCATATCTTACCTTTTTTACGTAGTAGAGCCATGCTGCAGTTATATTAGTAGTATAGTTGCAACACGAATAGGTCGGCTCGACCGGGAGAAGGACCACGCTCTCACAGAATACCAGCATAAAATAGTAGCTTAATTAAAAAGAAAAATAGATTGTACAACCAGTGCGTGTTGCCAGTGATGACTTATGGATCTGAGACATGGTTCTTCACTGCTGACCGTATCAGGATGCTCTAGGTCACTCAGCGAGCTATGGAGAGGGCTATGCTCGGGGTTTCTCTGCGCGATAAGCTTAGAAATGAGGATATCTGCAGTATAACTGGTGGGGGTTGGGCGTACTGGACGAAGTATAGAGCGACCCCCTCCCACTAGATGGAGTGACGACCTGGTAAGACATGCTTCCTGCATGTCTCAGGACCGTGCTTTGTGGCATTCCTTGGAGGAGGCCTATGTTCAACAGTGTACTTGTGAAGGGCTTTAATGAGGATATACAATAATAAAATAACTATAATAAAAAGGTAAAACTAAAACTCAAATCATTATAAAATTTTATCCTGCGTTTCCTTGCTGAATGGAAATACTTAGCCTTTGTGCGAGAAAAATTAGTGATAGGGGATCACTAGCAGCGACAGGCAGTCGCACAGCTTCTTTACTTTACGGTTTGACTTCACCGCATGTGGACCCCACGGGCCGATAGTCTCTACAGCAAGTAGCACAAATTTGTAGTCATCTTACTTATTTCAGCTGCAATTTACGCCGCCCTGGCCCTTAGAGTGGTATTCATGATATTAGAAGCTGTCAAGTGTCTAAAAATGCAGCATCCCACACTATACTTTTGTTTAATAAAAATCTTATTCACCAGTTTTGTTAGCATCAGCACATAAATCAAAAAGAGATAATCAAGAAAGTTTGTACTTTGCTACAAAAGCGCTTTATTATAATATATCAAGAACAATAACCATGTCAAGTAAACATTGTTTTTGCTCTCCGCGTCGGCTTTTGTTCACATTATAACCGATTTTAATAATTTATATTAGTTCAAAATGCGCAAGAGATAAGTTATCTTCCTTAACTTCAGCACTCAGGACATATTGTTTCATTTTGAAATATGTGCCTTAAATAAATATTAAAGAAAGAAAGTAAGTAACATTTATTTCACCAACACACAATTTGGGAATTATAGTAATTTGAACAAATTACAAATTGGTAAATATTAGGAAAAGGATTTTGCCGCAGTTATAATTTGTGGGTTACAACAGCACTGGTGTTCACAGCATTGATGTAAAAAATCTCTTAGGCTAATACAAAAACAATAATAAAGAAAAAATTTAATAGTAATATATGACTCTAAAACTATATTATCCATATGTTATCGAAGTTTTGATTATTGTTTTATTTTAAAGTCTAAACGAAACGAAGACTTATGAAAGGAATTTCTATTCTTTGGAAATTCACTCTAAATCATAATGCGTGTCTGCAGGATGTTCAAATGAAATATTTATAAGCGTATTATGCGGACAAACTTTCAGTAAAAGCAATTGATAAAAAATCTCGCATCTGCATGGAATGAATTGCTTTCAAATATCTGAACATATTATTTACCTTAGTATATAAATTTTAATATTTTATTTACTTGCAACAAGGAAATTGTATGCAATTTTAAGTGCTGATTTACCACGTGCTCGGCGGTGAAGGAAAACATCGTGAGGAAACCTGCATGTCTAAGGAATAAGATAAAAAATATTTCGAATAGACATGTGAAGTTCGCCAACACGCATTGGGGCAGCGCGGCGGACTATTCCTTGCCCTAAAACCCTCTCGGAAATGAGAGGAGGCCTGTGCCCAGCAGTGGGACGTATATAGGCTGTAACTTTACTTACTTTTATATATATATATATATATATATGTGTGTGTGTGTGTGTGTGTGTGTGTGTGTGTGTGTGTGTGTGTGTGTGTGTGTGGGGGGGGGTGGCGGCGCTGTCGTCGCGCCGCAAGCGAAACGTACCGAAGCCTAAATCACGCTATCAACATTCCGAATCATAAATAGTATATATAGAACATCTCCGAACTATCACATGGAGCGTTGGCCGCTCCCCGGGCATAACACCTTGCCCAGCGGGAGATCTCCATTTTTCCTCCATGGCCATAGTGGTGACTAACCAACGTGATCTGAACACGCAACCAACAACCTTCGGAAAATTCAGGCTTCATCATCGTCATAGAATACCCCACCCATTCTCTCCCGAGCAGATATCGTCAGCAGTCTTCATATCCTGCAAGCCAGCTAGCTTCACAAGAATCATCGCAGCACTGGGATAATAATGCTTCCTGTTCCTTCAAGCTACACTCCGCGCTACAGTGTTCGGCACGACTCTGAGTCTTACTGCTCGCCTCTGCTTCACGGCACTCTCGCAGATTACTTGCCTTCTTCTCGACTCACCGCAGACTACAAGGCAATCCACTGGCACTTGCACATTATTCGATAACGAATGTTTTATATATATATAAAACAGTATCTACTCAAGTTGTGAAAATTGCATATTTAACTAAAGCGTCACGTCTATCGACTGATGATATCACTAGTAGACCCAAAAAACCTATCACAGACACGGCCGTGCAAAGAATACACGCAAACAGCCCGGTGTAGCATGAATGAATGGCCCGGACGGCGCACGGTGGACGTGCCTCGGGTAAAGCCCTGCCCGGTCGCGACACGGTGTAACGTGAATCATGCTTGTCTTGAGGTGACAACATATCTAGACATAGACATAGACATAGGTTTTATTAGCGTCAATATACTCACAAAATATACACCTAAAAGTAAATAAGAACATAAAAACACACAAGGTACAAGATGGTCAAACATAATTAAAAATAAGTCTCGGCAAGAATGAGTGATGTGATGCCAAAAAGGATTCCGTCTCAGCATATGCTATTTGTAGTCTTCCTTTTTTGAAGTTGGTTGCGTATGTCCATATATCTTAACCCTAAAATAATTATAATTACCAAGTTACCTTTACCTGGGGACCTTCAAGAAAAGAGCTTACTCCTTTCTAAAAGGCTGGCAATGCACATGCAATTCCCCTAGTGTTGCGGTTGATCATGGGCTATTAGTCACTTAACATCAGGTGAGTCGCATGCTCGTTTACCCCCTCTTCTATAAAAAATATGTTAACATATTTCTAGCGGCTCTAGAATTTTAATAAAGAAGGCAAATATTTTCTAGAGAAAAAGAGATGGGGCAAACGAGCATGTCGTGTACTTGATAGAAAGTAACAACTGCCGTCCATGAACGTTCCAATAACAAAGGAGTTGCAGGCAAGTTTCTAAACTTTCAGAAAGGAGTAGTAAATTCAGAGAATCGGTAGGAATACGATACTCACTAGCTGATACATGTTTTTTTATTTGATAAGTCAATGTTACTGATGATGACTCCTCGCCTTACTTAAAAGAAAGGCAGAGAAAGTCGAATTATGTTGTTTTTAATAGAGTCGGGACTAGAGTTATACTATAATTGTTAATTTCAGTTATTTTACAATACGTAATTTATCGAAAACGATCAATGACCCGGTAAGCGGACGAATCATTTTATTAGATCTTCTTCTATTAGAGTGATTTATTCACGCATCCTTTAAAAATCCACTGTTGAACGTTAGTCTACATTGGTCCGTACTTGTTATAGTTGCCATGCTTGGCAAGCGAATTTACATCACAGTTTACCTAGGAAAAACTGTTGGCCATCTCCTGTCCCTACTTACTTATATCTCCTCTTATGATGCCTCGGGATGATATGGTGTAGTAGATATTCTTACGCAGCCACTGTATGGCAGTATTATAGTGCGCGGTGTTAATCAGGTTTCTTATTCATTCTCATTAATTTTAGCCCATTAATAGTCCAGTACTGTACATAGGCTATCCCATATATTGGCACAGGTAGGATATTTTTCATAGTTGCCATGCAGGTTAGCAACCGCAGATTTTTGTTATCTTGTCGGCTACAAATTGGTGCTACCGATTGCGATTAGCTTAACTTAAGTGCATTCAAGGCATAGAATATCAAATAAAGCTTAAGCTTAAATAAAAATATATTTTTTGTAGTAGTGGTTTATGTATATATATATACATAAACCACTACTACAAAACTAGGCAAATTGATATTCTTCGGCCAATGTAACCAAAATTACGGTATCAATCTATCAGTTGCTAAAAAGCAGTGACACATACACACCGATGTCTAGGAATCTTTTCGGTTGTCCCATATATTACAAAATTAATCTTTTTACGTCGATAGAGAGGGAGAAAGAAATTGCGCGACAAAGTGTGTGCAAGAAAAAAATATTTTCAAAACTAAAATGATTCCTTTACCTTAAAACTAACAACCGTCAAATGTCGCATGTCATACCGTCTCCATGTTCAGCAATATTAATCCTTCAGTCCCCAGCTAAAATGTTCGACACCGCTCAGGCGCTTCGCATGACGCGTCTTCGTTGAAAATAACCTAACATGAAATTTGGCGTACATTTATTTTCAATAAAATTCATTATAGATTTCAATACAATGTTTCTGTTTATTTATTATGTTATATTACTTGTTTTAGTGCTTTTACTTCATTACAAATACGTTTTAATTGTATTTTTATAAAAAAATGTGCATACCCAAGACACAGGACAGGGCAAGACAGCAGCGTGAATATCACAATTATTTCTATATACTACTCGAAATTATTTACGTAAAAAGATAAATTATATTTACAAAAAAACTTTTATAACAATTTTATAATAAAACACTATACTAAGCACTAATACACACTAATACACACTAGAAAAATCCAAAAATTAACACGATAACACGTCACACCTAGCAAGCGTACGAAATGAACTTAGATTATAAATAAATACCATAGAATAACTGAGTTTTCATTGCATTAGACTATAGAAACTTTCACTTGAAGCCTATAATACCAAACTTCTTCATAAACAAGTAGTCTCTATATATAAGTTTTTATGGTTTAAAGTGCTGTGGGTGGCTGTGGTCAGATCCAACCGCGTGGAATTTGACGGAATATCGCCTTGGTCGGATCCGACCATGTGCATATTGAAGGGTTAAATAAAATTTAATATGGTTATCAATATTACGTTACTGAACTGTTGAACTCTGTATTAATAATTATTTAAATAAAATATATATTATTTTATATTTTCTTATTACTTCATCATTTTGCCGTATAGTGGCGTCGTAAGAACTTACGTAACCCCATTTCGCTCAGTGGTTGTCGTAAGAAGTAACTACGTGAAAAGGCAGATATATCTCATGGTTTTCAATAGATGGTGATATAACTATCTCGTTTAAGCTATACGTAAAATGTTTATTTCGATAATAGAGAGTACTGTGAAAGTTGGCCAATCCAATGCAAGCGTAGCAATTATAGTGGATCCTCAATAAAACGAGAAGGGCCATGTCCAGCAGTGACCTTTTACGGTCTGTAGACAAAGAATGAAAGAACAGAGCACGAATGGGTCGGCTCGACTTAGGTAGAACCATGTTTTTTTAGAATACCAGAGTAAAGCAGCGGTTTAATACTGCATTGTTTCGTATGGTGTCTACACTCACTATACGAATCCGTTCTCTAGAACCAGAGGCCCTTTTTACAGGAAACGAAGCATTCAATCCAAGTCCACAGGGGTAACAACGCATTAGCATTTTGATTCTTAATTAAGAAAGTCAGTGGGCTACAGCATCCACTTATCATCTGTTGGACTTTGATACTCGTTTGTCACCCTTTGCCACCTTTATTCTTTATAAAAAGTCTGAGACTATTGGTTTCCTATAATGAATGAGACTGTTTGCTTATAACATTGAAATTGTGCAATTAAGAAGTTATTTCTAATAACGTTCTTATAAAAGCACTGTATAAATTTGAATTATTTTTATCAAAGGAAAATTTTCAAAGCACGTTCATTTATTTAATTAACATAATGAAAGATGCTAAAATTTTAAAAGTATTTTCTAAAAGACTGTTCTGAAATTTCGTTTGTCTTTAGTATAATTTAAAAGTAAATTTTTGTAACTGTACAAATACTTCCCGATATATTTTTTTCTATCATATCTACTGTTTTTTTATTTCAACAAAAAGCAGTTCAATAAAATTTCTTCGTGCCAATCATTTTGTGTATCTTGGCACTAAACAGTGCTCTTGCTCTTGCTCTTCTCTCTTCTTGCTCTTATATAATACTAGCAATTCGCCCCGTCTTCGCATGGACGATTTCTGGAACTCGATAACAGTGCCACCTACTATGTTCAAATGTGCATCTTAACCATCACACGGGGACCTATTAAAACGCATACTAAACATACTATCAAAATTGGTCGAGCCCTTTTTGAGTTTTAGCGAGACTAACGGACTGCAATTAATTTTAATAGAGATAATTATATAGAGATAAATTCTTCTTTTATTTTTCTAGCAAATTTTATATATACTTTTTGTTTTAACAACGATAACTTTAAAAAAATCATAATGAGTTACATGAAAATAAAAGACAAAAAGCACGAATTTCATTGTTTTCGTCTTTGAATTATAGAATTCTAAATTTACAAAGTTAATAAACGCCCTGAAAATATTATGCTTATATATTTTTTAAGAAGGTTAATATTATATATTCTGTTACACCAAAATATTAAAAAATATTTTGGTGTAACAGAAAAATATAGTCTTATCATCTATTTGATCAACATCTATCCTAACTAAACAAATCAGTCTGACCACACAATTACCCGTTTTTTACTCTAATCCACTCCAGATTCTTTCCTTTATTTGTAATAGTATCGGTAAATTTACTCTCTATAATAGGCGTTGACTCCCTCATTATTTCCAAAACCAGATCCTGAAAGTAGTAAATATTTAGGTAATTAAAACGTAGAGAACAAAGCAAGTAGTGTTATTATTATATATTCTTAATAATTAGCTCATGCGGCTTAAAAAACTAGACCAATTTACTAAAACGAATTGTATATAAGGGTAACTAACCTCTTCCTCTCTCCAATTTTCGCCTCGTACACGATTCTTTTGATTCTCAATATTTCCTTTCGACTCCATTATTTAATAGGACAAAAGTAAACACAAATTAAATACAGCGAAACAATTCACAAACAACACGATGCAGGCAACGGTCTCGGACGCTTGACTGACATCATAGAGTAGATCTATACAAAGACATTGCGTTTGACATAATTTCACATTTATCTTCATCTAACTGCCGAGCATAAGTGATATGTTTTTGTTAAATGTAAATAAAATATATAGTTATATATTTATCATATATATATATATATATATATATATATATATATATATATATCCTTTTTATTATTGAACTTTGAGACGAAACAAAATTTAATTTTTACGTAGTTAGTCGTATTAATTTGCGTAATATAAAACGAATGATCGAATGCTGAACGAATGTGTTGCAGTGTGACCTGGAGAATAAAGTTGAACGTTATTTATAGAGGCACGCGTTAAACACGGTTTAGTGGTAGCGAAATTTAAGCTATTGTTAAACATGTGTTTATCATTTATGTCCGTTTCTAACTAAACACATGTTGGACCAGTGTTTAAATGCTTTTTTATAGTAAGACTGTCAGTTATTCTATGATATTTATTAATAATCTACGTTCATTTCGTACGCCTGTTAGGTGTGGCGTGTTATCGTGTTTATTTTTGGATTTTTCTAGTGTGTTATTAAAGCTTTGTATAGTGTTTTATTATAAAATTGTTATAAAAGTTTTTTTGTAAATATAATTTATCTTTTTACGTAAATAATTTCGAGAAATATATAGAAATAATTGTAATATTCACGCTGCTGCCTTGCCCTGTCCTGTGTCTTGGGTATGTACATTTTTTTATAAAGATACAATTAAAATATATTTGTAATGAAGTAATAGCACTAAAACAAGTAACATAACATAATAAATAAGCAGAAACAAGTATTATATTGAAATTTATAATGAATTTTATTAAAAATAAATATACGGCAAATGTCATGTTAGGTTATTTTCAGCGAAGACGCGTAATGCGAAGCGCGCGAGCGGTGTCGAACATTTTAGCTGGGGACTAAAGGATTAATATTGCTGAACATGGAGACGGTATGCCATGCGAAATTTGACGGTTGTTAGTTTTAAGGTAAAGGAATCATTTTAGTTTTGAAATTTTTTTCTTGTACACAATTTGTCGCGCAATTTCTTTCTCCCTCTCTATCGACGTAAAAAGATTACTTGTGTAAAATATGGGGCAACCGAAAAGATCCCTAGACATCGGTGTGTATGGGTCACTGCTTTTTTAGCAACTGATTAATTGATAGCGTAATTTTGGTTAGATTGACCGAAGAATATCAATTTGCATAGTTATACAAAGAATTATATTTTGATTTAGGCTTAGGCTTTTTATGACATTCTATGCCTTGATTGCACTTCAGTTGAGCTAAACGCAATTGGTAGCACCAATTTGTAGCCGACAAAATAACAAAAATCTGCGGTTGCTCACCTGCATGGCAACTATGAAAAATATCCTACCTGTGCCAATATATGGGGTAGCCTATGTACAGTAGTGGACTATTAATAGGCTGAAATGAATGAGAATGAATAAAAAACCTGACTAACACCGCGCACTATAATACTGCTATACAGTAGCGGCGTAAGAATATCTACTACACCATATCATCCAGAGGCATCATAAGAGGAGATATAAGTAAATAGGGACAGGAGATGGCCAACAGTTTTTCCTAGGTAAACTGTGATGTGATGTGCAATATAACAAGTACGGACCAATGTAGACTAACGTTCAACAGTGGATTTTTAAAGGATGCGTGTATAAATCATTCTAATAGAAGAAGATCTAATAAAATGATTCGTCCGCTTACCATCATTCATTGATCATTGATCATTTTCTATAAATTACGTATTGTATTAAACTGAAATTAACAATTATAGTATAACTCTAGTCCCGACTCTATTGAGAACAACATAATTCGACTTTCTCCGCCTTTCTTCCAAGTAAGGCGAGGAGTCATCATCGGTAACATTGACTTAAATTAACTCAAAGATTGCTAAAGTTCTTAATGCTCTCATGCTGTTTGCTCACACTTTTAGTTTTCCTCGTGACATTTTACTTCACCTTTCGTAAGGTAAATCAGCTCTTAGAAATTTGCCGTGGTGGCTCAAAGATTATGCGCCCGCTGTAAATTTCACAGTACGCGAGTAATCTGGTTTCGATACTTGACGACACCAATAAAATTAAAAGAAAATTTAATTTTTTGCACCGAAAGTATGTAAAAAAATTAAAATATTTCTCATGAATTTTCTCCTTTTTAGTAAATAGCGCTTTTAGTAGTACCTTCAAGAAAAGAGCTTACTCCGATCTAGAAGCTCAGCAACGCACCTGCAATTCCTCAGGTGTTTCGGTTGTGTATGGGCGGCGGTAGTCACTTACCATCAGGTGAGCCGCATGCTCGTTTGCCCCCTCTTCTATAAAAAAAACCTGTGTAATATTTAGGTATTAACTACCTCGCTATCTGCTAGTATCAGCTAGTGAGTATCGTATTCTTACCGATTCTCTGAATTTACTACTCCTTTCTGAAAGTTTAGAAACTTGCCTGCAACTCCTTTGTTATTGGAACGTTCATGAACGGCAGTTGTTACTTTGTATCAAGTACACGACATGCTCGTTTGCCCCATCTCTTTTTCTCTAGAAAGTATTTGCCTTCTTTATAAAAATTCGAGAGCCGCTAGAAATATGTTAACTTTTTTTCTTTTTTATAGAAGAGGGGGTAAACGAGCATGCGGCTCACCTGATGTTAAGTGACTACCGTCGCCCATGATCAACCGCAACACCAGGGGAATTACATGTGCGTTGCCGGCCTTTTAGAAAGCGGTAAGCTCTTTTCTTGAAGGTCACCAGGTCCCCAAGTAAAGGTTACTTGGTAATTATACATATTAAAATAAGCTTAGGGTTTAGATATAATTAATAATCAGTCAGATTATTATTATAAAAAACGTGTCTGATTCACTCTAAATTAAAATTAAAAAAATTGCATACACAGTTTATATTGTTTATATGTATAACTGAGGTGATAAACGAACTTACAGTTAACCTGATTGTAAGTGGCTGGTGCACCCATGGACATCCGTAACCAACTTCGAAAAAGGAAGACTACAGATATGTTGTCACCTCTGAAGACTAAAGCATGATTCACGTTACACCGTGTCGCGACCGGGCAGGGCTTCACTCGGGGCACGTCCACCGTGCGCCGTGCGGGCCAGTCATTCATGCTACACCGGGCTGTTTGCGTGTATTCTTTGCACGGCCGTGTCTGTGATAGGTGTTTTGTGTCTACTAGTGATATCATCAGTCGATAGACGTGACGCTTTAGTTAAATATGAAATTTTCGCAACTTGAGTTGATACTGTTTTCCAAATAACATTTTTTGTATTTACTATCCAAATACTTAGGATGGATCATGTCGTAAACTACAGGATATTTGATCACACATTCTGGCAATTTTTCATCGTCCATTTCGATATTGCGCTGCTCACATCTCAAAGATTTGTCTTCGACTGCTTTGAGGGCTCCCGGTGTATACGTTCATGTTACAACGTGTCTGGGCCGGGCCGAGCCCGAGCTGGGAAACAACACCCACCGACATTTCGACGCCGTGCCCCGTCTGGTTCCGGGCGGCGCACGGCTGGGCCACGGTCAAGCATGAATCACTTCATACAAAAAGTACGCTAAGATGTTTGACCGTGTCCCGGCCGGCTGGAGCCCGGCCCGGTCGCGACACGGTGTAACATGAATCATCCTTAAGACAAAATGCCTCACGACCTCACATCTATTATACAATATCACTATACTTTTCAGACCAGACAATAGCAACACACTAGCACACTAAGCAGAAAAGGAGGCCTACCACCCTGTCACATTACTTATAGAGAAGGTGTGTAAATACATACGAGTAATTTATATTGTAATTTTACCAATGGTAATACCAATGGAATGTATTCAAAAACGTCCTCCTAATTTTATTAAGATTCGGTCAAAATTTTACAAAGGTCCTATTACGAAATTTGAACCTTAAATTTTCTCTTTTTATTTGTGGGGGTTTTTATTATATCAATGTATATTTTGACTTTACAACTAAATATAGTTTTGTAATAGTATACAAAATTATAACTCCAGCAATTCTGGTGTGATTGAAGATAAATAAAAAAAAATTATACCCAAAATGAAAAGTAATATGTGTCAATAATTCTTTTAAAAATATATAGCCCAATTTCGATTGCCATGTCGAACGTATAAATCAGCACTGAACACAGTGATATTATTGACGCTAGCAATGTAACCGAAAACATGCACCATAAATCTCCGAAATAAAGCACGAGATTAAAAAAAAATTGAATGCTATTAAAAACGAGATATCTCTCACTAGCCGCCGTGACCGAAATTTGGTCTCGAGTATATTATTATTATTATTGTATTAAAACCATATAATTATTTGCAGTTCCCGTTTACTTCTAAGCGATCATCAACTCTAGTCTTGATCAATGCAGTGTTTAAAAAAAAATTAAAATGTGATATTACAGAAACGTGATGCCTCCCTGTGCCCTTGACGATGTTTATTTAAACGTATTTAGCTTACTAAATAATAAACACTAACCACCAACCACCCAAAGTGATTTGAAGACACAAAAATGCAATCTTTAGAAACCCCAACTTGAAGCTTCGCCATCGTCAAATATCCCATCCATTCCCGAGACTCAAGAACAGATATCGTCTGCAGTCTAGACATCCTGCAAGCCAACTAGCTTTATGAAGTTCATTGCAGCACTGGAATTATGCTTCCTGTTCCTTCAAGCTACTCTCTGCGTTACAGTGTTCGGCATGGCTGTAAGCCTTACTGTGCGCCTCTGCTGAAGCAGGTTACTTGCCTTCTTCTGGACTCACCGTTGATTACAAGACAAACTCTGGCAATCGCACATTCATCGAAAACTAGACTGCAACTTCTATCTCCGGTCAGAGCAGGGAAGTGATGTGGCGGCGCTATTGCCGCATCAAAAGTGAAATACTGAAGCCTAAATCGCTCTTGATAGAGAGAGTTCTGAAGTAAACAGTATGATTGTATAGAATGGCTCCGAAATACCACTCTGATCAGTGGAGATTCTACGCTCCCGGGGCTGAACACCTAGGCCGGCGGAAGATCTCCCCTGTTCCTTCTATGGCCAAAGTGGAACTGTGGCGAGACCACAGCGCCGCCATATCACCTCTATGTTCATAATAGAGGACAATAGATAGGCCGATGGCAATGTGACCTGCATGTGGGACTTGTATGATGTGTGTGTAAAGGCAAGTGACGTCGGTGTGAACGGTGGGCCGGAGCAAGTGCCAGAAGTATGCCTTATAAATTTGCGGTGAATCAAGAAGACTACAGAAAACGATTCTCAGGAGTAACTGGTAGTAGTAGGGGTTCTTGAGGATAATGATTGTGGGTTGCATGTTCACATTACGTCGGGGTCATCAGACCACGGGGATTTTCTGTATAAGAAATAGGGGAGGTTTTCCACCGGACAAGGGGCTCAGGGAGCGGTAACTGCTCCGAACTACCGGAGCTATGCTATGTATACTGTTTTATTTCGGAACGTTGATTGCGCGATTTTGGCTCCGATGTATTTTGCTTGTGACGCGATGACTGCGTCACCACAAAAAAAAAACGGGTCATTTTTCTAATTAAAGTATTAAATTAGACAATCACATTTCATGATAGATAGAGGTTTTCCTCTAAGAGTGTTGCAGGCAGTTTAATTGATATTTGGCATACATATAAATTATGGTAATGAAAATGCAGATGTTACATTTTTTTTAAATTACAGTAAGGTTCACTTAGCTGAAGGTTTGTTAGTACTTTACTTACTTACTCAGTTAGTTAGTTTTGGGTGGTAATAGGAAGAATTTAACAATCCTTTTTTAATAATCGTAAGAGGTATCAAAAAGCTTTTCGATCATTCTTCAAAAATTTTTAATTCAATTTTCATTTGATCTAACATTTTATAATTTATCTTTTTTTCAAATACATCTTCATCATCATCATTACAGCCATTCACAAATCCACTGCTGAACATAATCCTCCCCCAAGGAATGCCACAAAGCACGATCCTGAGCCACTTGCATCCATTAACTTCCTGCGTGTCTTACCAGTTCGTCACTCCATCTAGTGGGAAGTCGCCCTACACTACGCCTACCAGTACGAGGCTGCCACTCGAGAAAGTTTGTCGGTTCTCGTTTGGCGGCTTGATTTACTAATCAGTTGGGCCATGTCAGTCAAGCTGGTTCTACTGTAAATATCCTCATTTCTAAGTTTATCACGCAGATAAACTCCGAGCGTAGGCCTCTCCATAGCTAGCTGAGCGACCTTGAGCGTCGTCATACGGCCAGCAGTGAAGGACCACGTCTCAGATCCATAAGTCATCACTGGAAACACGCACTGGTTGTACAATCTAGTTTTCAGGTTTCGAGGTATACCTGACAAGAAGATGTGTCATAATTTAACATAATAATTTTATATCCGTTGTCAAATAATAACAACCATGTTATGTATATAACTTGAATATACCTATGCATGTAAGGTCTCATTGAAATGTTCAATATATAATTGAAATAATTACAATTGTTGTTAATAAAACATAGCTTCAATAACAACGATTAACTTCACTTTTTAGCTTCAATAACAACGGTTATTGCTTAAACGGAGCGTAGGTAATTATGTCCTCAACTAGGATTATTTTTTGTACTATAATTTTTATATATTGTGGCTCAACGTTAGTGCATTCGAGACATAGATTGTGAAATAAAGCTGTAACCAAAATAAAAATATAATTCTTTGCATAACTAGGTCAGTAGATATTATTCGGGAAATTCAACCAAAATTACGCTATCAATCTATCAGTTGCTAAAAAGCAGTGACCCACACACACACCGATGTCTAGATCTTTTCGATTGCCCCATATCTTACACAAATAATCTTATTTACGTCGATAAAGAGCGTGAAAGAAGTGGTACGACGAAAGCGTTTGATACTGTCACATTACGACTTACGGACGCTTTGTCAAGAGCGCAAAGAAAGCAATATACAAGAAAAAAAAAATGTTCAAAACTAAAATATCTATTTTCCTGTATCTTATAACTAAATATCACCAAGTGCCGCATGTTATACCGTCCGAATGCTCAGCAATGTTAAACGAAATTCGAAAACGAATTACAATGATTATATGAAAAGTCAAAAAGTTCTCATGGTTTTCAATTGATGCCGATATAACTATCTCGTTTGAACTAGACGTAAAATATTCATAACTTTTGATTATGGTGAATCCTAAATACAACGTGAAGGCTCATGTCCATTAGTGACGAAAAAGAATGGAAAAATAGAGCAGGAATGGGTCGGCCCGACCCGGGTAGGACCAGCGTAAGACAGCGGCTTAATACTGCTACGTTTCGTACGGTGAGTGTAGCAACAAAGCATTCCATCTTAGTCCTCGGGGTTTACAACGCATCAGCAATTTAATTCTTAATCAAGGATTAATTTGAATCTCAGTGGACCACAGCATTCAATTACCATGTTGGACTGTGTACTCATTTGTCACCTTTTGTCACTCTTATTCTAAAAAAACCTGAGACTATTGGTTTCCTATTACGAATGAGACTTTTTGTTTATAATTTTGAAATTGTGTAGTTAAAAAGTTATTACTTCAACCTTTTTATGTAAGCTCTATATAAATTTGAATAATTTTTATTAAAGGAAATTTTCAAAGCACGTTAATTTATGTAATTAACATAATGAAGGTTGCTAAAATTTTGAAGATTTTTCTAAAAGGCTGTTCTGAAATGTCGATTTCAAAGTAGATTTTTTGACTGTACAAATATTTAACGATATATTTTTTATGTGTCGTGTCTACTGTTAATTTTTATATCAACAATATACACTTTTTTATAATATAATTTCTTCGTGTCAATAAATATTATCTTATTTAACTTGGCACTACACAGTTTGCTCCTATATAACATTGGCTCCTTACATATGAAATTAGCGTTTTGTCGTATTGACCACTTTGATCTTAAATATCTCCTCTTTATTGATTAAAACTACTTTTACGGATTTTATCGCGTTTTATTTATATTAATTTTAATACCCGACGTTTCGGGTGCTTCCCAGCACCCATGGTCACGGGGGACTGAGGTGACTGATGTCCCGATGTCAAAGTTAACCCGGAGTACCTTCAGCTTTTTAATTATTGTCTTTGGTCCGATCTACGCAGAATGAACTAACTGTATTTTGAAGTCTTGCAGTGGTATGCTTGGGTTTAGTTTTAATTTTATTAATTATAGGATCCCAAGCAGGTGGTAGTACCCAGCCTCCTTCTCTATTGAAATTAGGACGTTTTTTAATTTCAATAGCCTCACGTATCATCCTTGGTAGGAATCGATGTTCTTTCGCGAGGATTTGTGATCTATCAAATCTGATGTACTGGTTGAGGCCATCTAGAATATGATTGCAAACTGCAGACTTCCCGGAACGTTGATGATTCACGTCAGCTATGTGTTCTTTTACGCGGATTCTAATTGATGTCTTTGTTTGCTCTATATATGAGAGACCACAATCACAATCAAGCTTGTACACTCCTGCATCTTGTAGAGGAATATGACACTTGACGGATGGTAAGAACTGACTAATCTTCTTCGGCGGCTTGTAGAATGTTCTAATAGAAGCTCGCTTCAAGATGTAGCCAATCTTGTCTGTGACACCTTTGACATATGGTAGTATAGCAGGCACACGCTCGACTGTGGCCAGCTCATTCGGTCACTGTGACGGAGGCGCGGGACCCGAAGCTTGTTGTTGTGCAGAACCTGCTTGACGTGCTGTAGCTCGGCGGCCAGGTGTTTGCTGTCACAGATCCCTCGTGCTCTCTGAAACAAAGATTTGCCCACGGTAGCTAACTGTGAAGGATGATGGTGAGATTCACCATTTAAGTATCGGTTTGTATGGGTCTTTTTTCTATACACAGTATGATATGGTGTTGTTAGGATTTCGGATGACTAACACATCTAGGAAAGCTAAGGAATCAGATCTTCCGGTCGTGTTGGATTGCCGCTCCATTGGAATACGAGAGTGAGGGAATAGAGAGTGCACCTGTGCTTGCGCACACACTCATTAACACTTTAATTCTGTCCTGCGTAAATGGCTAGTCTCCATTAAGACTAGCCGGTGACTACTTTCAAAGAAAGCAACCGAAACGTTGGGTATTAAAATTAATATAAATAAAACGCGATAAAATCCGTAAAAGTAGTTGGTGGAGCCACGTGTTTAAGGCTGCCGAAAATCTAGTTACCCGGTCAAACCTCAAACCTATTACGCGAGATATTAACTAAAGTGGACTGTATTTGCGATTGCTTCTATGCTTATGTAAAAGCGACTACTATAGCATGCGGTACAATGCACTCGCTCTTCCCTAAACTAAAACTATTACTTGCCAAATCGATGAAAGGAATCCTGCCTGATGGGGAGAACACAGAATTGGAACGGGTTAAAGCAGTTATTAAATATTAATCAGGCAGCAAATTAAGGAATGTTGACTCACCGGGGTTTCTTCTATCCTGTCGATCACTATAGCGACTTCTGGAACACTCCGGAGAGGGGCGGTGCGCGACGATATCTCACACGAGGTGAGGCGGGTTCCTGGAGCTCGACTGCTTCCAGGCCAAGGCGGTTTCCACTAGTGAGGTGTTTCCAAACGAGCGCGCGGGAAGAGGGGTTGTAGTTCAACGACGGCTGCGGCGGGAAGAAGAGAGCGCGCGTCGGTCGCGCGTGTCTTATATATCCTCGGCTCCGGTGATTGCGCGATGTTCTAGAATCGTCTTCTTTCCCCTCCCACCCCATCACCCCGATGTGTCGATAGGAGGGTACGAATGATATCGTTTTGGAAGGAATAATGATTCGGCAAGTTCCTACCGTCATAAATAAAAAACGCGAATGGTTTTCCGCGCAACCATCTCCCCCCGCCCTTGAAGGATTTCCTTCAAAAAAAAATAACTAAACAACTAGAGCTAAGATCAACTAACAAATAACTAACTAACGCTAAGATTACCTAAATTCAACTACAATTTTAATCTAGAAATCTAATTTAAATTATGGAAGAGGCAAACGGACAACAGGACGTAGGTAAGACCCAACCGTGGTCTTAACGCGAGCTATCCTAATTACTCCGTCGGAACCGGGAAAGACCTCCTCGACGATTCCTAACGGCCAGTGGAGAGGCGGCGTATTCTCCTTAGTGAGCACAACTACCGTTCCTACAGCTAAAGGCTCTGTCGCTGTGTTCCATTTTTGCCGAGACTGCAAAGTATGCAAGTATTCCATCCTCCATCGTTTCCAAAACGATTGCACTAACCGATCTAATAATTTGTGGCGTGCGGAAATGCTAAGTCTGTTCTCATCCATATCCGCGGCGGGCAGATACCTTAGAGGCGTTAAATTCAAAAAATGTGCTGGAGTTAGAGCCAGCGGTTCCGAGGGGTCACTAGATAACGTCCGACAAAGTGGGCGGCTATTCATTACGCATTCAATTTGAGCGAGCACCGTACTTAGCTCTTCGAAGGACAAAATTTGATCTCCTATTACTCGGTATAAGTGGCTCTTTAGACTTTTAATATTAGTCTCCCAATTGCCCCCAAAATGACTCGCGGCTGGGACGTTCAGAGACCACTCAATGCGGTTCTCGGCTAGAATGTGAGCGAACTCCGAATTATAATACTTGCTAGCTAAGAGCTCATGTAGTTCCGATAGAATACGTTTTGCACCGACGTAGTTCGTACCGTTATCCGAATATAATTTACTTACAGGGCCTCTGCGGGATAGAAATCTTTTAAATGCACCCATAAAGCCTGCTGTGCTTAGATCACCCACGAGTTCTATATGCATTGCTCGAGTAGTTAGACATACGAAAATGCAGACGTAAGCCTTTGTGGATCTTATACCGCGCCCGCGAGTGAGCGTGACCTTAAACGGACCAGCAAAATCAGACCCGGTGTGCGTGAAGGGCTTTACTGATTGTATCACTCTGCAAGATCTAAGTTCCGCCATTTCCGGAAATGACGACTTGGGGCGTGCCCGAAAGCAAGCTATACATCTGTGCACCCGATTGGGTATTAAACTACGTGCAGAAAGAATCCAATAATTCTGACGCAAGATCGACATCAATAAATCGGGGCCAGCGTGCGAGTTCAATTTATGATGATAATCGACTAATAAGTTCATGATATGGTCTTTACGCGGTAAAACTATAGGGTGCCGTTGGTCGAAACTCAATTGCGAGTTGGACAAGCGTCCACCTACCCTTACAATCCCATCCTGTAAAAATGGCTTAAGGCGTTGAAAGGCGCGACTACAAGCTCTATTCGATTGTAATCTTGTAATTTCTTCGGAGAAGTGCGCACGTTGAAGTTCACGTAATACTAGCGACTCGGCATAGTTGTAATCGGATGCTAAGATATACGAACGTCGCGGTAAAAGCTTCGCGAATCGACAAACGTAAATTACGATACGCAATAATTTCGACCAAGAGGACAAGCGGTTCGCCAGAGCAATAATTGGAGAAACCTCGCTCGAAACGCTCGCCACTAGAGCGTGTCTCTTCTCTTCCGGCGGTTGTGACACTGACGAAGGTTCGAAATCGGTTATTGGCCATTGTGAGGGATCCAAGTGAACCCAAGAAGGTCCATGGAACCAAAGCGGGTGGTCCATTATTTGCATCGGGGTGAGTCCCCGGGATAGACAATCGGCAGGGTTTTCCTTACCGGACACGTGATAAAAGTTCCGCGTTTCTAACTCGTCTTGGATCTTGGCCACTCGGTTCGCGACAAACGTATCCCAACGGTGGGGTGAAGAATGAACCCAACATAAGGCGACGGTGGAGTCGGAAAAGGCAAATATCCTTTCTATGTGAACTCTATCCCTACATGCGCCGATAACTGTGGTAATAAACTTGGTGAGTACTAATATTGCGCAAAGCTCTAAGCGCGCCAGAGAGACAACCTTACGGGGGGAGACTCTCGACTTAGAACTAATGAGGCTAATCGAATTTCTACCATTATTCTGGACATGGAAATATACAACGCCCCCCGTAAGCCCTCTCGCTGGCGTCTGCAAATCCAACGACCGTTATGCTGCTATTTCTATCGACATTTATATGACGCGGTATTTTAATTTCTCTTAGTAAAGGAAGTTCCTCTCTAAAGCGCTGCCACAATCGAACAATGCTGTCAGGCGGCGAGTCATCCCAATCACATTCAAATAACCAAAGTTGTTTAATCAAAAGCTTAGCGTACAATACCACAGGAGCTACGAAACCCATGACGTCCCATAATCTAGCAACGCATGACAGCTTTGTGCATTTCTCTACGGGCGGATTTACCTTAAGGCTAAACACGTCGGACTCTGGTGACCAACACAGACCGAGCACCTTGTGTGTATCGGAATCGTCGAATTCCTTTATCGCCGAAAGACGGTGTGATAGTGGGATTGTATCTAAAACCGTACGCGAATTACTAGTCCACTTCACAAGATCGAATTGACCCGATTTCATGAGCCTTATGACTTCGGCGGTGGTTAGGGTGGCCTCCTCCACGCTATCGACCGAATACACAAAATCATCCATATATAATCCGCTCTCAATTGCCCTCTTAGCTTTAGGATAAGAGGGACCTTCATCGTGAGCGAGCTGTCTCACCGTGCGTAACGCATGAAATGGGCTCGACTTTAAACCAAAACAAACGCGGTTAAATTCAAACACCATTAGAGGTTCCTTTGGGTTGAAGCGATATAAAATGCGTTGGAATATACGGTCGCATTCACGGACCCCTATGCAAAGAAACATTTGGCGAATATCGGCGGATAGTGCTATACTAAACAAACGAAAATTGACTATTATATTAAATAAACTGCCCTGTAAATTTTGCCCACTATAGAGGATATCGTTAAGCGACAGGTGAGTGCTAGTTTTAGCACTAGCGTCGAGCACTACACGTAATTTAGATGTAAGTTTGTCCTCTCTAATGACTCCGTGGTGTGGTATAAAATACGACGGTGTGTCTTCGTAGTTATCTAATTTCGAAGCTACAAGCGATATGTAACCTTCTCTTATATATTCGTTAATGACGCCGTCGTAAGCTTCCTTTAACTGGGGCGAAGCGAGCATCCTACGCTCCAAGCTGTAGAAACGCTTTTCCGCCATTTGACGCGAATCGCCGAGAGATAAAACATCTCCTTTAAAGGGTAGCGCTACACTATATCTACCGTCGCGATCACGAACGGTCGTGCGGACGTAAATTTCCTCGCATAACCTGTCATCTGGACTAGCTATAGGTGGGACGTTCACCTCCTCCATCTCCCAAAATTTGCGGACTAACGACTCGAGCGGTTCGACAGCCATACCACAATAAGAGGTTGCCGAAATACTATCTAGGATGGGGGCGGAGCCAAGGATCACATAGCCCAATACGGTTTCCAGTGCGTAAGGCGCGGTATGCGAGGAGTTGCCCCTGACCTTATTGTTTAACAAAAGATAAGGGAAAAGCGATGCCCCAATGAGCATGTCTATGTTTCCAGGAACGGCGTAAGTGTCGTCTGCTAGAGGCAAATTTTTAAATTCAATCATTGCCGAGGTGTCAACCGAAACGGTTGGCAACCGTTCAGTGACCCTATCTACTACTAGTGCATTTATATCAAAGTTAACATTACGATCTATCCGAGAATAAAATTTTAAATTTATATATCCCTGTGTCGCTTTACTAGTACCTCCGATGCCTTTAACTACAGGACATGAAAGTGACCTATTTATTACTAAACCTAAGCGCTGACAACATTGTCGTGTTATAAAGCTATTTTGGGCTCCGCTGTCCAGCAGTGCACGGACGCTTTGTTCGTCTCCACGCGAATCCCTAACCAAAATACGCACCGTACCCAGTAACACGGTCGAAGGAGGTTGTACTCCCATATTTGCCAATGAGCACAGAGCGACATCACCAGGTCGACCGCTAGAATCGTTGACCTTAGTAGGGGTGAATTCCTTATCCGCCTTACTTGACGCCGCTATGTTGCTATTTTCAAAATGTAATAGCGTGTGATGTTTCCTGGCGCACTTGCTACATACGGAACTCGAATTGCATTTTGCAACTAAATGCTTATCGCTTAAGCAGTTCAAACATAGGTTGTTTGTCTTTACTAACTTATAACGTTCGCTTGGTGAATATTTACGAAAAGTCGCACAATTATATAAATTACCGTGTTTATCTTTACATACTATACAAGTATGCTGGAGTGATGTCGGCGTAGCGGTTACGTAAGTTAACGACCCTGCTATTTTAGATGGTTGAGTCTGTCTACGGTCGACGCACCTTTTTAATCTCCTGTTTAACGTTCGGAGAGCGCTGCATCACCTTTATTTGATCTCGCACGAACGATGCTAATGAATGAAAGGAAGGCATCTCCGAGCTACGATGCTCCATTTCAAACGCACGCACGGTGTCGGAGTCTAATTTCTTTAATGCTATATGGAGAAACACCACGTCCATAAGGTCATCAAACTTCAAATTCTTAAGTGCAGCCACCGATGCCACAAATTTATCTAGAAACTGCTCTAAGCCGTTGATGTTCGCGGATGATATAGGTTTAAGATCGAATATCTGGTTCAAATATTCGGAAGCTAACATTCTCCTATCTTCATATTTAGTTTTAAGCGTTTCAAATATTAATACGTAATTGTTTGCTGTAGGTGTAAAACCCGAGCAGATCGACTGTGCTCTGCCACTAAGTTTGCTAATTAAGTAATATAATTTTTCAGCGTCCGATAACGATGGGTTGTTGTGTATATTGTTTTGAAAACTACTGAAGAAGAAGGGCCACGTCTTAATATCACCATTGAATACCGGAATATCTATTAGCGGTAACCTAATTGAGTCACGAGGGCGTACCTGTATTTCCGGCTTTGCTTCGCTTTGAGATTGTAGGAGTTTTGCAGTTCTTTTTTACGCGACACAACATATCTTCGAATGCCAGCAGCGGTTGGTAGTTCACTATGTATTTCGGGTCGCTTTGTAATTCCAAATGATTAATTTGGTCTAATATTCTTTCGTAATCTATCCGCAAAGTATCTATCGTTTCGATTTCATTCAAAAGGCTTCCCCGCACTGCCTCTATATTAATGTTCTTTATATAATTACTTATATTCTGCACACGCGAAAAAAAGTATGTCCCTCTTGGCATAAAGCGTTTTAATTTTGATTTCACTTCCACTAACTGCCATTTTAAATTATTATAATAAAGTTATATTAATCACAATTAATCTCACACGCATAAACGACGTAGGATGAACACTCGGCGTGCCGTATTACGTAATCAGATCGAACACCCGTTGCGGTCGAGTCTACGCGTCGTTTGCTAAACCTAATAATTTTATCAAAATTGTGGGTAAGCGTATCAAACGGTTGCTATCACACCGTTTCAATTGTTTAATAAGCTTTAAATTTAACCAAATACGAGCGCTATTAAATGAATAATTCTGTTTGCGAGTACCAAATCAAATTTTTAATTTAAACGAACACTATTTAAGTCTATTCCATAAATTACAGTGCGTTATCTAAACAATTAATTTAAAATTCGACCAGAAAATGGTTGGATAACCACTAAACACCAATCCAGATCCGCCGAAGTGACCATAAAATGGTGGAGCCACGTGTTTAAGGCTGCCGAAAATCTTGTTACCCGGTCAAACCTCAAACCTATTACGCGAGATATTAACTAAAGTGGACTGTATTTGCGATTGCTTCTATGCTTATGTAAAAGCGACTACTATAGCATGCGGTACAATGCACTCGCTCTTCCCTAAACTAAAACTATTACTTGCCAAATCGATGAAAGGAATCCTGCCTGATGGGGAGAACACAGAATTGGAACGGGTTAAAGCAGTTATTAAATATTAATCAGGCAGCAAATTAAGGAATGTTGACTCACCGGGGTTTCTTCTATCCTGTCGATCACTATAGCGACTTCTGGAACACTCCGGAGAGGGGCGGTGCGCGACGATATCTCACACGAGGTGAGGCGGGTTCCTGGAGCTCGACTGCTTCCAGGCCAAGGCGGTTTCCACTAGTGAGGTGTTTCCAAACGAGCGCGCGGGAAGAGGGGTTGTAGTTCAACGACGGCTGCGGCGGGAAGAAGAGAGCGCGCGTCGGTCGCGCGTGTCTTATATATCCTCGGCTCCGGTGATTGCGCGATGTTCTAGAATCGTCTTCTTTCCCCTCCCACCCCATCACCCCGATGTGTCGATAGGAGGGTACGAATGATATCGTTTTGGAAGGAATAATGATTCGGCAAGTTCCTACCGTCATAAATAAAAAACGCGAATGGTTTTCCGCGCAACCAGTAGTTTTAATCAATGTATAGTGTTCGCGTAAATATAAGAAATCATTATATCTCCTCTTTATTTAAGAACTTCAATCTATTTATATATATATATATATATATATATATATATATATATATATATATATATATATATATTATAAATTCATTAACTCAAATGTACCCGAGTTATGAAAATAGTCATTCATTTGTTTTTTCCTCACTATTTTTTTCTTTGGCATCGCTTATTACCGCACAATGAAAAACAGGGTGTATTTACGAGTACGAGTCCAAAGGGACTAGTACTGCAGAAACAGCTCGAGGGATTAATGATGTGTATGACGCTAGTGTCGCAAAAGAAAGCACGGTACTTTTTTAGTTTCAATATTTTTGTTCTGGAAATTTCGACCTTCAGAACTAATCCCGTGCATGGCTAGAGACCAAAGTGGAAAATAAAGAATTAAAGGCTATTGTGGAAGCGGATCCATCACAAAGCACTTCAAAGATAGCTGCAGGCTTCGGGGTAAGTGATAAAACTGTATTAATCCACTTGAAACAAATCGGGAAAGTAAAAAAAAAAACTTGAACGATGGGTACCTCATGAATTGAGTGAATCAAACTTGCAAACACGTGTTGACTGCTTCGTTACTTTGTTAAATTGACAAGTAAAGAAGGAATTTTAAATTGAATCATTACTTGTGATGAAAAGTAAGATAATCGAAAGCGCTCGTCTCAATGGCTGAACCCTGGAGACCCAGCCATATCCTGCTCTAAACGAAAATTGACTCAAAAAGTTACTTGTGAGTGTTTGGTGGACTAGAACCGGTGTCGTTCACTAAAGCTTTCTAAAATCTGGCCAAACGATTACGGCAGATATCTATTGTCAGCAACTGCAAACTATGAAGGAAGAAATAGCTGCTAAACAACCGAGATTGGTTATTCACTCTAGGCCACTGCTGCTTCACGACAACGCAAAACCACACACTGCACAACAAACAACCACTTAGTTAGATGAGCTACAATTGAAATGTCTGCGACATTCACCGTACTCCCCGGACCTTGCTCCAACCATTTTTTCCGGAATTTGGAGAACTTCTTACAAGAAAAAAAAATTCAACTCCGATGCGGCAGTACAAACCGCCTTCAAAGAGTTAATTGATTCTCGCCTCCCATGTTTTTTTTTAGTAAAGGGATCAATGAACTACCTACGAGATGGCAAAAGTGCATAGATAATAACGGTGCATACTTTGATTAATTAAAAACATTATAAAAAATGACTTTATATTCCTCCCGTACAATATGCCAATTTCATATGTAAGGACCTATTACTTGCGATATAACCTGTATTATCACGGTCGATTTCTGGAACGTGACTACAGTGCCAGTGCCAGTGCCTACCGGGTGTATTGTGAATTTTAATTATCACACGGGGACCCACTATAACGCACACTAAACTAAGTATCAAAATGTCGTGCTGTATTTGTGTTTTAGCGAGACTAACGGACTGCAATTATTTTTTATTGAGATAATACATTACACTAGTTAAACCAATTACACTCTGTTCTTCCATTATTTTATTAGCAAATATTATGCTTTTAAGCTATTGCATAGCTTCTATCGCGGGCCTTGAGTGCGGGAAAATCCAGAAATTACGTAACGTAAAAAATCTCACGCTCTGCGACGGGGACGGAGGTGTGGCTTGAAGGCCGTGCATTGTCTAACGATGGTCTAACGTCGTTTCTTTTCCTCAGTCTTCGACATGGTGTTTGTGTATAAAGTGTTTTGAAATTTTGAATATGAATGAACAAAGTGCATTTATTATTAATGAAGAAAGTCACGAAAAAATAGTGAAAGAAAATGAGTGAGTACTCTATATACATACCTACATTTTATTATTATCACAAATGCAGTACTAATTTTGAATTGAAAATATAATACTGCTATAAAGATAACCTAAATTTTTGATATTAAAATGAGCGATATAAAAGTAGCCCTCTTTATATACACACAAACTAACACAAACTCGTATAGTTTAAATTCTCAATTTAGATTCTCAATATGTATATATGTACTCGATTAACCGGACTAATTGTTGCCGTTAGGGATTCGGATAATCGAAAATCCGGATGATCGAATGTATGAAGAAAAGCGGGTTTTGTGCATTTGTAGTACATATTGTAACGGTTCCCCCCCTGTCATATAATAAATATATTAGGTATAATTAATTTACCCCCTTTCGATAAAAATTATATATATGTGACCAAGATAGTTAAGATATATTTTGATCTTTCTAAATGATCTTTCTAAAGGTTTAATAATAGGCCGTTTGTAATATTTTGGCGTGATCATCCCAATCCGAAATATAGATGACGCATCGCTATGCGCAACGACGCCGCCCACAACCGGTATGGGTGTGCGATGTCCACGGGAAAGCCGTATTGCTACAACAAACCCGCTTACCACCGGCACTAAGGTGTTAATTGTATGCCTCCATCGACCAGAACCACAAGAGAGCGTCGAATCAGGCGCAGCACACCCGCAGATCCATCACAAGACGCAATACCGCAAGTAGCAGTAAGCATCAATGCAACTATCATACGGGTGGCGCCCCCCTCACAACACACCCACATGACCCCTATCGATTTTGGCAACAAAGTTTTTATTGTTGTTATATAAAAAATATCACCAACGTATCATAGTAGCACGCTACTAAGACGCCAATGAACAAAACTCCACGTATCATAGCGTTAATGCACTAAGAAATGAAGTTGAGTATGCCTGTTACACTTAAAAGTGCTACCAAACACACTCATCATCCCAATCCGAAAGATAGACGACACATCGCTATGCGCAACGACGTCGCCCACAAACGGTATGGGTGTGCGATGTCCACGGGAAAGCCGTATTGCTACAACAAACCCGCTTACCATCGGCACTAAGATGTTAATTGTATACCTCCATCGACCAGAACCACAGGAATGCGTCGAATCAGGCGCAGCACACCCGCAGATCCATCACAAGACGCAATACCGCAAGTAGCAGTAAGCATCAATGCAACTATCATACGGGTGGCGCCCCCTCACAACACACCCACATGACCCCTATCGATTTTGGCAACAAAGTTTTTATTGTTATTATATAAAAAATATCACCAACGTATCATAGTAGCACGCTACTAAGACGCCAATGAACAAAACTCCACGTATCATAGCGTTAATGCACTAAGAAATGAAGTTGAGTATACCTGTTACACTTAAAAGTGCTACCAAACACACTCATCATCCCAATCCGAAAGATAGACGACACATCGCTATGCGCAACGACGTCGCCCACAAACGGTATGGGTGTGCGATGTCCACGGGAAAGCCGTATTGCTACAACAAACCCGCTTACCATCGGCACTAAGATGTTAATTGTATACCTCCATCGACCAGAACCACAGGAATGCGTCGAATCAGGCGCAGCACACCCGCAGATCCATCACAAGACGCAATACCGCAAGTAGCAGTAAGCATCAATGCAACTATCATACGGGTGGCGCCCCCTCACAACACACCCACATGACTCCTATCGATTTTGGCAACAAAGTTTTTATTGTTGTTATATAAAAAATATCACCAACGTATCATAGTAGCACGCTACTAAGACGCCAATGAACAAAACTCCACGTATCATAGCGTTAATGCACTAAGACATGAAGTTGAGTATGCCTGCTACACTTAAAAGTGCTACCAAACACACTCCACATCCCAATCCGAAATATAGACGACGCATCGCTATGCGCTACTACGCCGCCCACAAACGGTATGGGTGTGCGATGTCCACGGGAAAGCCGTATTGCTAGAACAAACCCGCTTACCACCGGCACTAAGATGATATGTCTAGGACACATCGGTTAGCGAGTCCAAGTTTACCTCGGACCAATTGCTCGTGAAGCAGCACACACGCCACCATAATATTCCTTTTCAAGTCCCTAATAAGGACTAGTCATTTTGCTACAGTACTAGGAGCAGTCAGTCACCCGACCACCCCATACAATGCTTATGCATCAAGGAGACCTCCTATAATATTGATTTTGTATCATAGACCTTACTTTCATAAGTCATGTATATATAGGATTCGAACCCACGACCCTACTATTGTAATGCATATTAATCATAGAGACCTTCTATAGTATTGCTTTTGAATCATAGACCTTACTTTCATAAGTCATTCATATACATTATTAGTATTGCTTTTGTATCATTGAGTTTAATATCATAAGTCCCTAATATAGGACTAGTCATTGTGCTACAGTACTTCAGGCAGTCGGGCTCCCGACCACCCCATATATATGTACAACTGCAGGAATGTATCTCCGGCAGCTCCTCCATACAAGACATCTATACATGAACATCTTCAATAACTTAGGAAACTTTTCTTTTATACGTGAACTCCTTCCACAACTTAGGATATTTCTTTTATACACGAACTCCTTCAACAACTTAGGAAAATTTTCTTTTATACATGAACTCCTTCCACGACTTAGACAATTTTCAACAAATTTTCTAATTATCTTATAAATGTTATTTATCTTTATTTTTATAATATTTTCGACTTGTATTTCTATTAATTATCGTATTTTAAATATTTTTTCAAGTTTTTAATAAATTTATTTATTATGGAAGACAATATTTTGCCTTTAATTTACTATGATATTTTATATTGTTTAATATATATATCTTTTAAGACTATTTTTGACGCCCCTTTATATTGAATTTAATTATTAATAATAATATTGGGCCGTCACAATATGTACATACATAATGTTATGTGTTTATTAAAAACAACAATTTCAGCAAAAATCAATGTTTATTAAGAAATTATTATTTTTTAATAAACATTGATTAAATTCCATAAAGAGATATACATCCATATAACCATCCGTTACTTGCGACAAACGAGCCGCCGTCACCTAATTTTTTATTTAACTGTAATGCTTTTTCACAAAGCAAAGGGCCAGATATCATTTGCCAAGTTGATCGTTTTTGTAAAAACCAACAATACAAAGCGTCTTCTAATTGCCAATTTACTCGCGGACATAGGTCCTTATGTCCGGGACGGGGGTTTGTTAGCGCCTGATAGTAGATCGTCTTATCTCAAGCGGTGTGAAGCGACGATTAGTGAGGTGCGGGAGGGGGAGGCTAGCTGCATTTGTGCGCGCGGTCGATCACCCCTAAAGTTGGGCGTTATAACATACAACAGATAATATATTTCATTATATATTTTTAATCTTACAACACATTAGAATAATGAACCATTGACTGTTATAATATTATATTCATTATCGTTAGAAAGCGTCATCTGTTTACGTTTACGGTCCAACCGTCGCGTCGGCCGAGACAATGGGAGCCAATAAAATACTACCTGCATTCATTATGCCACAAGGATTGCGTATAGCTTACACTAATTTAAACTCTAAGCTAACTTAATAAGAACTTATTTTACTAACACAAACGCGAAGCCGGGTTGTTCATATATTGAAAGTCTCCTTGTTTTGTCTTAGACTTATATTAATAGAGCGTGCCATTTGAACTTAAAGACAATTAATTGGACAATAAATAATAAGTGACAAATCTTGCCGTGGAGCGTGGAACTGAGTAGGGCTTGTTAATATAATTGCCGTACGGCCGCCCTGCCGTATGTACTGCGCGAACCTGAGTTTTTTGCGACGCGGTCCGGTGATACAGTATTTTTCACAAATAGTGAGTTCGTTATAACGCGGGTTCGGTTAAATCTGGTTGAATTTGATTGGATTAGCCTAAGTAACTTGAATTAATATCAAAGAAAAAGAAATATTGCATAAATAAAATAAATAAATAATTATAATTGCATAAGTTGATACAAAATGCTATGCAATAGCTTTACCGCGGCAGTCCCCGAGTGCCACACGTCTTTTTTGTTTTAAAAACGATAACTTTAAAACAATCGTAATATAGTAAACGAAAATAAAAAAGGACGAATTTCATTGTTTCTGTCTTTGAATTCTAGATTTCTAAATTTACTAGAGTATAGATACGCCCTGAAAATATTCGAGTTTGTAAAAGTAATTAATATTCTAAAATTAACTAACTGTGTAAAACAATGTAATCAAATTATGCGAAAGCTAAAATCTTGACAGCTAGAAACGGTAAAATGAATATGACATGATAAGTTAAATTTACTCGTTTAATTTTAGTAACTGTAGGACTGAACCGAAACAGATCAGCAAAAAACTCTGGGCACAGGAATTTTTTATCAAAATTTTAAAAATAGACTTTTAATAGCATATCTATACCTATGAAATTGCCGTTCTGCAGTACTGTCCATTTAAAATCAAAGTCATTTTTGTTTGGCTAAGAATTCTAATTTCAAATTTAATTTAATTAAAAAAACATGGAATATTTTTTTCATAATTAGTCATTTGCTTATTGATTAGCGTTAAGTTTTCATCGCATTTGATTCTTTTTCATTATCATGGATACGTTAAAAGATTCAGCGATTATGGAATATCATTACCGTCGTGACAGTAAGGGCGTTTCCCACTTGTCGGTGCGGGAGTGGTGCGTATTCGTTACACTCGTTAAACGCGGTACCAAAAGCTTGCCGAGCGCATATATTTTAATGTCTTCTATTTGACGCAGTATGTGCGGGAGCGGGGCGGGATCGTTTTGTTTTACCGCGTGTCGGGATGCGTGTCCAGCGGTCGCTCGAAATTTAGCGCGCATAGTCGTGTAAACAAGATAGCAGAGCGGTATAGGTATTCACGTCGAAACTAAACGCGTATAAATTGAAAATTCTCTAAACCTTGTATTTGCTTTGTTAATACTGTAGTCAGTTTTAACCTTCAAACGGGCGCGCGGTCATTCGTAATTGGAGCAGGCGCGCGTAACCGAAAAGACCTATGGGATGAATAAGAGAAATAAAGCACTAATTATTCAATATTTACTTATTTATTTGTATTCAGATATATTATCATTGTCTTTAAAGTATGACTTCTCAAAAAAGTAATTAAAATTATGAAAAAGAAACAATTATTAAATTAATTAACATAACTCAAATATTATTTGAATGAAAACAAAAATTAGGAACACAAAACCATTTTACATATCTCACACTAGTTTATGTACCTAATCTAATAGGAAAAATTACAAAATAGAATAAAAATTAATTAACCTCGACGATTGCAAATAAATGTTGTATGACTTCTGCAAATATTTTTCATTCATAACTTACATTGCGTTTTTGATTGCCTCCTTTTTTTGACTGGACATATTTTACAGGTTCCTCTGCATGTGCCAGAACTACCTGCTTCTGTATTAGCAGCACTATACTCCATATTCAAATGCTCCCTTATGTTTATTTTTAGTTTTCTTGGAAGGCCTAACATCGTTGATCTTCTTTGGAGGTACTCTTTTGTCAATTCAGTGCCTAATGCCCGTAAATACATTCGCCTTTTGCATAGAATCACATTATTTGCTCTCAATATCACCATACTATTTATTCCTGCAATATCCAGAAGACGAAAGAAGAGTGTCAATGGCAATCTATTAGTCTTCCTTGAAACCGAATACATTTTTGCTTTTTTATCGACTTCATCGACACCCCCTTTGTTTCATTGTAAAAAGTAACGATGCTGCATAATGAAGTGATGATATAAGAACTACAGATCTTTTCTTTTTAGGCACATAAGATACGAGTGTAGCTGTATCTGAAAATCCAAATTAACTTGAATATTCAGGTTGGTTTTTATCTTTATAGATAATACCTCCTTACTTTATAGTAAGGAGGTATTTCTTTCTTGTTTTTACGCATGGTACCCATAACAGAAATCTTATAATCCTTGGCCAAATTATTCATCAGCGGCACACTAGTATACCAATTGTCGATGGTAAGATTTCTTCCAGTACCAGAAATTGGTGTAATTAGCCTCTTCACGACGTCTGCCGCAGCATTAATCAACTGATATGGATCTTCAGGCTGCTTGCCAGTATAAAGTTCAATATTTAGGACGGAAAACGTAGCAGAATCTACAAGTGGATAAAGTTTGATTCCGTATTTGTCGGGTTTTATGTCTTCACTTTTCCTCGAAAGCCAACCATCATCTCATCGATTACAACGTTCTCTCCCACTGAATATGGCAAAAGACAGTTTTGTGTAAACATATCTAAAACTACTCTTATTGGCGCAGCTTTGTCTAGAGTACGACGAGCTTGTCGCGTAGTAGCATCATCAAACCGCAATGAATTCAGTAGCAATTTTACTCTTTTCACTGACATAGTAGTAGGAAAAATAGATATTATATAGCTGTCTTATCACTTGCATATAAATCTTCTAAATTGGCGTGTGATGTTTTCAAGAATCCCGCTATGTACAACAACGCGAAAAGTGCTCGAATTTCTACCGCATCTGTTGCTTTGCAGTCACGTATGCTGTTATACGATGGCGCTTTTTTTTTTGAATAAATTCGTTGGTATGTAACAACTTTTTCAATAATATTCTCTGAAATGAATAAACTCCAGGCTTGCGTAAATGTTGTCACCTCCACACCATTCCTACGAGTGCCCGCATCTTCCGTGAGAATATTTTGAACTTGACGCCTCACTCTGTTATTGTTAGATTTTGCCACTTCGCTACTTTGTCGCGCCCTGTAAAACAGCTACTTATTTCTGAAAGTGGCAAATCACCCTCTTCTGAGTCCGAGCAGTTTGATTCCTCAGCAGATCGAGGTTCCTCCGAAACGATGTGGTTGGAAGTTTCAGAGTCTTGGTCGCTGAGCTCTGATTCACTCTCTTCTTCGTCTTCTCTTAGTAATTCCTCGAGTATTGCACTTTGTGGTAACCGTCAAAGCCTCATTTTATATAAAAAAATCCAAGCTTAATTCGATAATATTGAGTGATGGCCGAAGAACTACTACGAACGTGAACGAGGGTATGTCGCGTTGAGCGTCGCGCGTAATCTTTTCGACAACAGGCGCGTGTAGTCTTTTCGACGACTGCACCGGGACTAAAACAATTGCGATCTGTGGAGTGGGGGGAGTACCCCGAGCGACGGTTTATTCTTTATTTTACTCCCAATGACATAGCGACAAGCTACTAGAAATGAGAAATAAATGTGATGGGTAATAATAATAATATGAACGAAAATGTACTAAGCGCGGTCGATTCGACTTCGCGCGCCCGCGTGAAGGTTAACTAAAACAACCGATGATTGTAACCGATCGTTCTAAACCAGAAACTATCGATATGTATATTTATGTATACTATAATATGTATATTTGATGTTTTACGGTTGTGTTATATTTTTATGGTTGGCACTTACTTTTCACTTTTATGCCACAAATTATATATCTACGTGTTTTTTATATTACAAAGAATACACAAAAGTATAAAACTCACCTTTTTATTTCAAAAACACGCAGAAAAACGGAGAAATTACTCAGCAATAGCTCACGCACAACCACGCCCTACTGGTGTAAGAAGCCATTACGTCAGAATGATTTTTATGTTTATTTTTAGTTCGAAATTGACAGATTATGGTACCAAATTAAAGAGTATGTCTTTATTTATGTCGGTATTATACATTTCAGTATAACTTTGTTATAATTTGTAATAAAAAACCTTTTTTTATCGGGTTCGCCCTCATAAATTCTTAGTAGGCATATGTGTACCATTGCCGAGCGGGCGGCACGCGTTGTGTTAGGCATATGTGTACCACTGTCGAGCGTACGGGTGTACGACAACATAGGGGAGGAGACGGGCTGAGTGTTTGATTGTCCGATGATCTTAGACAGTCCTATCGACTCTCTAGTCCGATTTGAATATTATAAAAATAGTATAACATATTAAATTGTTATTCCACTCGTACTATCCATTGGTATCTACAATATCTTACTAGTATTTATTTGCATCAGCTCATATGGAGTGGTGGTGGTAGGTAAAGTGATGATTCCTTTTTTTAAGTACAAAGGAAACACTAAATATTTAACAATATATACTGATTTTTACTCTAGTCTTTTGACAATGATACAATAATATGAAGAAATCAGATTTCTAATGTTACCACACAGTTATTTTATAATGGAAAATAATTTTAAATAATATAAAAAATGTAAATATAATAAGAGAGGGATGTTGATATACGATAACTTTTAAAAAAGCCTTATTAAATGTGCTATTTAGGGTTTCAAGATAAGATTAGTATTAAAGCTTAAAACTAACTAAAGTTAAGATAATAAATTAGTAATTTCATTTGTTTAGATTTTCAAAAAAAAAAAAAAAACATATACACATAATAAAAAGCTAAAACTAAAACTTAAATTAATTATTCATTTAATTAAACCTTCGTTTCCTTGCTGAATGGAAATACTTAAACTTTGAGTGAGAAAAAACTAGACCAAACTTATCACCAGCAACGATGGCCAGTCGCAGATACAGTTTTTTTAGTTTAAAATTTAACTTCAACGCACGTGGACTCCACGGTACAATAATTTCTACAGCAAATAGCACAAACATGTAGTCATCTTACTTAGAAGTACTAGTCATTTTTGCCACCCCGGCTCTAAGCAAGGTTATTCTTGAGACGAGGGGCTACTAAAGTGTCTACACATTCAGTGTCACAATATATTTTTTGTCAAGTGGTTAACTAAAACAAAATAAAAAAAAATATTGTTTCTCTCCTTACCCACGTATGTAACCTGGCTCTCACTTAGGGCATATTCCCGACAGCTTTTAAAAATCCGTCATTAATCCTGTTTACAAAAATGGAGAACCAGACTGTGTAAACAACTATAAACCAATATATACTCGTATGTTACGTCATTATCTTTTTTTAATATAGGAGGGGGGTCAAACGAGCATACGGCTCACCTGATGGTTAGTAATTACCATCGCTCATGAACAACCGCATCACTAAGTGAATTGCAGATGCTTTGCCGGAATTTTAAAAATAAGTAGGTCCTTTTCTTGAAGGTCTCTATGTCGTATCGGTCCGGAAAAATCTCTGGTAGTAGTCGATTCCACAAGGAAGTTGTGCGAGGAAGATAACTTCTTTTAATTCGCACATTGGTGGACTGCCAATCATCAATATGATATGGATGGTATCGCGAGTTTTGTCGCAATGTGGAATTAGACCAGACAATTCCTCAGAGCACTTTCCGTGGTAGATGCGATAAAATACTCAAAAAGATGCAACATCTCTTCGCGGTGCCAGTAAGTCAAGCCGATCAGAAAGAGCTCGGTCACCGACGATTCGAACAGCTCTGCAATGAATGCAATCAAATGGAAGGATCTGGCACTGGGGAGAAAAGGGAACAGCATTCAATGTGTGGCCGAACAATATTTTCCGAATTATTTTTATATTATAATTATATTAACCGAATAATATTTTTACGATATTGGTAAAGGCAATAAAGATATGAGTGTTAAATCGAAACATGATAGTGAAAATTATTGATTAGCTTGAATCAAAATAACATTCATTGCGGTTCCCACGGTAAAGCTTCCGGGGTAGGTTAGTAAATCGCTCAATTTGCAATTCGTTCGGGACCAGCTACAGTTTCCATTTCTAAATCAAGAAAGGAAAAGAAATTACAGAAAGTTAAGTGAAAGTTATAAAAGTAGTAAAAGTTTCGATATCTCAGGGCATATTGTTTCATTTAGACGCGTTTTACTTATAATAATTTAATAATATAATTTATAATTACACTAACACACAATTTTGAGAAATATTGTAATTTGTACAAATTACAAATTGGTTACTTTGCAGTTGTGCGATCTCAAAAAGGATCTCGCCGAAATTATAATCTGTGGGTTACCAGTAGTGGTTTTCAGTCAGAACCTCTGACCCACGAAGAACCGAACTTTGATGTAAAAAGCACTTAAAGTAAGAAAAAAACAGTCATAATAAAAAAATCATAATAATAAATGACCCAAAAACTATATTTTCATACGTCTAGGAGGTACGATCTAACTCTTAATTATGTGCACTTTTATTTTAAAGTTAAAACGAAACAAAGATATATGAAAAGTATTTTTATTCATTGGATATCTACATTGTGTCAATGTGGGTCTGCAAGATGTTCAGATGAAATATTCAAAGCATATTATGTGAAAAAAAACAATAATTTGAAGTGATGACCTGGTAAGTTGATAGGGGCAGGTGGTTGGGAACCACCTGCCTCTATCGACTTAGGGGGATGTTCAAAAGTGGACTTGTAAAGGGCTGTAATGATGATGGTGATAAGTCGCCTCATAGCTCTAGTAAACTAATTTATATATTTTATCTTTAAAATAATAATTAACATTTTATATATTATATTATAGCATTCCTGAATTTAATTTTCATCGAATATAAAGTAAACAACTCGTTTAGTGATAGATTTGAAATTTTAATTGACTCCATTCATTAAGCGAAAGGCGGTACATGTACCTATTTATACTATGTTTTATGTGATCAAATCTTGCATATTATGTAATTGATATATTTTGGTTTCTCGGAAGCGTCTCTAACGTATTTCTGTATGAAATTTTGTAATCCAACAATAATGTTTTACTATCCAAATAAATTTAGGTATATCTCGAAGAATTTTTTTTCTAATACCTAGAAAAATATCGGTTGTTCTGATACTAATATGCACCAAAAACGAATTTTCTTCTATCAGTTGGTTACCAAAGCCGCCACTGAATAAAGTTTACATTTCAAAATTTTTATTTTATCCTTTACTTTTGTTCGCTCAATATTATTTTAATAGCAATTAAAAAATCTCAACAACGTGAACCACAACAAACAAAGCGAGGAAACGCAGCCAGCGTTCTTGGCACTTTACCGCGAAGAGAAGGTTTGCATGATAATTTAAGTTTTTGGTGCTTTTTTACGGTAAAAAACAGAAGTAATTCAATTGTAGAAATAAACAAATAACATAAAATCTGGAACGTTAAAACATGGAAGTTTCACAGCAAATATACGTGTAAATTACAAAAGAGACGTAAAAATATGTAAAAATAATGTTGGTTCGTTATTTACGAGACCCTATATTACGAGTACTTTCCTGTGTAGTACTCGTATAAACGTCGTTTTTATACATTTTTTAGCGTTTCTTATTATTTTTATTGTAGTAATATGATTTTATTAACATTAATTTATAAGGGACATATGTATATATAACGCTATTTATATTTGCAATATTTTTATACTGTATCATTGACCTTCAAAGAAAAAATATCGTTTATCACATATTTAGGTTTTGCCGTTGTGATTACGTTTTACCGACCGATTGACGTTTAAAGCATCAGAGTCTATAGATTCACCATCTTGTTTTCGCCAACTTTAGCTCTATACATCTCTCGGAATTGGCAATATTCTTCTGCCCAGCATTCCGATTTAAAAAGATTTTTTTTACATAATCAGGTTGACAAACACACACAGACCACCTGATAGTGAGTGTAAGTGACATCTACACATTGATTAAGAATTTAAATGCAAATGTTATGTCGCCTCTGAGGACTAAGATGGAATATTTTGTTTTCATTTAATAGGGTCTACGATTTTATACACACACAACACGAAACTCAGCAACATAGCACTGCTATTTTACGCTGGTATTCTTTGAGAGAGTGGTCCATTCCCACTTCCCGGACGAGCCGATCCATTCGTGCTACAAATATAATATAGCTGCAGCATGGCTCTACCACGAAAGAAAAGTAACTAAAACTACGAGATTGTTTATTTACGACTCTGTCTTTTTCAAGATAAAATTAAAAAGGACAATTTTTTCTAAATTTACGATAATTATTTTATTCATGAAAGTCTTTTTAAATGTAAACGTTTCACGGAATACAATTCTAACAAAATATTTTATTGAGGTTTTAATCGATTGAACCCATATAAGGCTAAATTAACCCGGATGTTGTAAGTCAATAGAAAGAAGTTTGATCTTCTCGATTTTGTTTATTTTCCATTATCCTAATGAATCCTTGAGTATTTCACTGAAATCAAAGGTAGGCGGTAAACACTTATTCTGCATTTTATTTTATATCTACCTTGAGAAAACTACCATGCTAGGAATTTTCTTTTGTATGTATTTATGTGTTTATTGCTTTGTATTTACAAGAAGGTTATAATATAAAAATGCTAATGTTTCGTTAAACAATTATTTTCTTCTTATTCAAATAAAACACACTCGCATAAAGTTCATATAGGTCACCACTTAATATGCAACAAGAAAACATAGTTTGTTCTCATCTCTATTGCTTGTTGTCGAATGCTGGCTTATTTTTAACTACTTTTCAGATCAAGCTTTCTTCCTGATATAATAAATTTGTTGTGCTTTATATAAAATTAAAAATTGTTCATGTAATTATAATAATATATCTTGAATATCGTTCATCATTACAGTCCACAGTTAAATCTATATTCAGCTGTGGATTGTAGTGAGAGGCCTCTCCCAAAGAATGTCACAAAGCAAGGTCCTGATTAACATGCATCGACTGCCTGCGACTCTTACTAGGTAGTCGCCCTATCTAATGGGAGGCGACTACACTTCGCTTACCGGTACGAGGCTGCCATTTGAAAATCTTTCTTTCCTAACAGTTGTCAGTTCTTCAAGCCGCATGGGCAGCCCATTGCCACTTTAGCTTATATATCCGTTTGGTTATGTCAGTTACTCTACTAATATGATGATGGGCGGCAAGCGAAGTAAAGGGAATTTCTCCGCTAGATGAAGTGACGACTTGGTAAGACATGCAGGAAGTCGATGGATGCATATGGCTTAAGACCGTGCTTTGTGGCATTCCTTGTGGGAGGCCTATGTTCAACAGTGGACTTCATTTTGAACTGAATTTTAGAGTTTATGTACATAAGATGATTTAAAAATTCATTGAGCAAACTATTCGCAAATATCGTTTTTTTAGAAACTACACCGCACGTGAACCCCATGTTCCGATATAATCTACAGAAAATGGCACAAATATGTAGTAGTTTCTGGGAGACGAATATTTGCGCTACTTACTTAGTTTATCTTGAAATATTAACGCCAAGGACTATGCTGCTGGCTAAGGCAACGGAAGTGAAGGCAACGGAACGGAGTGCCCTGAAATTGAGAAGATAAGATTAAACGCGCAAATTATTTATCTTTGGAGTTCAAACTGGACTAGGTTTACAAAAACTCGACTTCAGACTCAAGTTTGTTCCAGCACTCGACGTGTCCCCGAGAAATATTAGCAAAGCCAGTGTATAAGGCATCGCCAGTGATGTCGCCTGCATAACAATGAGTGCTAATTGTATGCAAAAGGAACAAGGTAGGCGATAGCACGCAGTCTTGTAGAACAACAGAATTTACAGGCTTGGAGTCGGAAAATGCACAGTTGCTTATGAACTTCATACTAAGATCTGTAATAAAACTGGCAACCCATTGGAATAATTTCTCCATAAGTTGATAAGAGGGAAGCCTTAAAAGAAGTGCATTATGCGAAACCCAATCAAAAGCATTCGTTATGTCCAAACTAACCGCTAAGGCATTCCACTTGGTCTCTATTGCTTGTATCGGCAAATTACGGCTCTTTGTGACAATTTTAACCTGTATTTAAGCTCACATGGATAATGATCGTAGTTATAAAGTGGCTCTAAATCTACTGTCAAATTACTAGGAAGTGAACATTTTTTACCAAAGACAAGTTTATAAGGACTGAATTTCGTCTCTGTATGAACTGTCGTATTATAGACAAACGACCAAAATGGTAACCGGTCGCTCCATGTTTCAGGGTGATTATCAATTTGAATGCGAAGAAAAGCATTTAATTTTTTATGTGACACTTCCAACGCACCTAGTGATTGGTGGTGGTAAGCAGTCGAATTTGATTGTTTTATTTGAAGCAATTTACATACCTCTTGGAATAATGATGCGGTGAACTCTCTCCCTCTGTCAGTATTTATTACTTTCGGTACTCCATACCTAAGAAAAAGTTAGTAACAAAACTCTTTGCTACTTCGTTGTTTTTTTTTTAGAAAATAAGGGATATGCTTCGACATACTTAGTGAGTTCGCATTGTAGCGTTAAAGCATAAGAGTAATTATTATTATCAACTTCAAATAGACCTACTAGATCTAAATATATATTTTCAAACGCTGTGTTATTTCGTTCGTTGTTATTTCTAATGGCTCTCTTACGGGTAACGAAAATTTCTGACGCTGACATTTGTCACAATGCCTACCAAAGTTCTTTATATCCTTATCTAACCCAGGCCAATAATAATACTTTTTTATATTGTTGACCATCCTTGTCATACCTGCATGGCCACTGCTATGTTCTCACTTCTTTTAATTTCTCATATAACTGTTCTAAAAAAATATTCATAACTTACCACCAATACGTAGAATAGAGTACACTATAAATAATTTTACAAAATATTTTTGGAAACGATTAAAGACAGTACAACGAATACATGATTTATTTTAAAATATATAGTTCAGTATATAGAGCCGAGAGTCCCAGATTAATGTAGTTGATTTATAAACACAATACCCTTTTTTTGCACTATTAACAGACACGCACTTTTTACTCATTTTAAGTGCACCTAAACAGCACTTTTAAACGTCGATCAGCGCCGGTCATACTTTATAATACGCCCTTGGTTGACTTGACTCTTCCACATTTTTGGGGGGTTGTGGTTTGCCAAAAATAGACCTTCTTAGGGTATTTCTGTTTATCTCTGTGTTAATCCACTTTATATGGAATCGCCTATATGTCCGATACAAGCAATATAGGGACCCCAGTAGAGGTACTAGCACAAATATAGACAGAAAGATATTACTCGTAGTCAGGTGAAATTGCAATTGTTCAACTCCTGCCTTATTGCTTCCCACTGCGTTTTGCACAATTACGGTCTCTTCTTTAGTCTGTTCACTGCCCATCTTGGATGTTATTTTTCGTTAACTTTTTGTTAAACACGTGTACACAGTCGCATATATAGAACGCCATAGCTTGATTTAGTTCATCAGTTCCACTCAGAAAAAATGTTCCACTCCAAATACGGCAGAGGGTGTCATATTCGCGTCGCGAATTACTTCGGCAGGGTCGCTATGTAGGGCGATTGTTAGGAGAGGAGTTAAACAAACGAATGATGATATAAGACTCTCTTTATTGTATTAATAAATTTGATTATATAGGATTATTATTACACTTGTGTGACACACACTACTACAATATAAAAGGGCACGCGTTATCGTACAAGAGCAGCGGCGACGAGCGACAGACCAAAGCTGGTTGGAAACGTGCGAAATTCTACTTTATTGTGTTCAATTCTTCACAGTAAACATCTGCAGTAATACTCGTACCGTTCGATAAAAAACTGTGATGAATCACACCAGCGCTAGATAACCAATCAGTGACCATTACCTTTCTAGGGGTAAGTTTTCGTTTAGGGCATTGTTTATGTGCTCTCATCGCAGGTAAAAGTGCGGTTCAAACCTCCTTTGTTTGTGCGCCTGTTAAGCAGTGCAAGGTACGTCTCGCGTACTTCGCGCTGGCGATCACTGAGTTCGTAGGGCATACATTCGCAAGCTTTTTATCTTTCCAATTTCATGCAAACGGTCCAATATTGTTTCGATGCTAACGTTGAAAGCTTCTGCTTATCTAGCCGTAGATTGATATCGTAATTACTTATGTATCATCACCTTCCACAATTGACTATAATTCGTCATTGTCGACCAAAGTTCTCGGACGAATACGGGGTTCATTTTTCAGGTCGAAATTTCCAGAAGAGAAGCGGGCAAACCAATATCAGGTGATGCGTTAGTTTGTAGTATTCCGCACAATTTAGTTAGCGCCGCGTTTCTGCTACGACGGTACCTATATTTCATAATTACTCGAATTTTAACGTATCCATGATGACGAACTAGATTTAAATGCGATGAAAAGATAACGCTAATGAAAAATTCCATGTTTTTAAAATAAAATTAATTTTACGTTACAATTCGCTAATAAAAAAATACTTTTTGGGGGTAATTGGTTAATGTCATAAGAATACATCGGTTAAATTTATTTTTCCGTTCTCTTAAGGTTGGATATTGGAAATTCGAATACGTAGAAAAAAAATTTCTCCAAAACTCCTGAATTCAACTATCAATACTCACATAACAATTAATACTCGATTTGCCCTTTGAAATATATTTTACTGCGTCTTGCTTCTGTAGTAGTTCTGTAATCATGTGTAAAATTCACTATAACTTTTTTGCAACCACAGGCCCTAACTATTGAGGGCTAATAATTTTATGATTGCCAGATGTCCCTAGTTGAGATGTGATAAAGTGAATAAAGATGTTGAGATAAAGTGAACTTTTTTGTTTTTCTATAGAACTGAAGTGACAAACGAGCCCAGAGTTATGATAAGTTGATGCTGTGGCCCATAGAAATCTATATTTGCCTTCAATAAAGAATCAAAGTTTAGTTGCATAGTCACCACTGAGGAGGACGATGGAATGCTTCGTTTCCAGTAAAAAGAGTTTCCGGCTCTCTATACTCACCATAGAAAACACAAAAGCAATTAGCTGCTATTTTACGCTAGTATTATGTAAGAGTGAGGTCCTACCCGCTCGAGACCTATTCATGCTACAACCGTAATATAGCGGCAGCGTGCAACCACATATAAAACATAAGAAACGTTTAAAACATATTACAATATATATATATATATATATATATATGTATATATATATATATCCACTTGCTTAATTAACTCTCCTTCTATTCTTATTTCACATACCGTTTTCCTTTCTTCTCTTTCAAAAACCATCACTTTCGTCTTACTTGCGTTCACTTTCATTCACTTTATTTTAATTCGCAGTTCATTAATGTAACCATCATTTGAAACTCAGCCGCCGATGACGCAAATATGACTTGATCATTGGCATACAAAAGGCATTTGACGGTTAACTCGCCCATTCGTAACCCACATTCTTCATCTTTCAAAGTTTGCAAACACCTGTCCATAAATAGGTTGAACAGCCAAGGAGAAGCTAAACAGCCCTGTCTGACACCTTTTTGGATGCCAAACCAGTCCGTGTAGACCCCATTAATCCTGACACAAGCACTAGAGTCCCTATAAAGAGACCTTAATGCCTGATCAATACCAGCGTTTGTGTATTTGGGATGTGTATTTAGCAGGGATGGTAGATATGATAGGGATATAGAACGACGAGTAAATGCAGGGAATAAAGTGAATGGGGTACTACACTCTATTATGAAGAACCAGAATGTGTCAAAAAAGGCACGTATGGTAATTCATAATGCTGTGTTAGTCCCTACTTTAATGTATGGTAGTGAAAGCTGGGTGTGGCAGAAGAAGCACGAAAGTAGAATAAATGCTGTAGAAATGCGGTCTTTAAGGAATATGCTAGGGTAGAATCTGAATGACAGGATGAGAAATTGCGTGATAAGAGATAAATGTGGTATGTAAGATGATGTTGTGACCAGGATTAAAAAAGGAATGCTTCGGTGGTTTGGTCATGTAGAAAGAATGAATGAGGAAAGAGTGACAAAGCAAATTTATATGGCAGATGTGAACGGCTGAGTCGGGAAGGGACGCCCTAGAAAAAAGTTTATCGACCAAATTGGCGATATTTTGAAAATGGGCCACGTTAGAAGTACCTTGAACATAGCACGTATGTGTAGATATATGGATGTAAAGGAGGCGAAAGAGGTACGTCAGGATCGTGCCAAATGGAAGTCCGTAGTCTGCCTACCCCTCTGGGTGACATGCGTGAGTGTTTATGTATGTATTATGTATATATATATATATATATATATATATATATATATATATATACATGATAAAGCAATAAATAGTTAAAAAATTGTGCAAAAAAAATACACCCGTTTCATTTGCTCTCAATATTACATTGCCATTGTAATATGTATATGTATATGGTGATAATTGTAAGTTTGATTTTTTGCTTTACAAAAAATATAGCAGCGACTTAAAAGACGTAAACTTTCAAATTTCGGAACCATTACAACAACTTTTAAATGAGAAGTTTTAAAGTCTGGTAGAATCACAACCTTTTGAAGCAGAATGTGAACGATGAAACAAAACTGACCCATTCGATGATGCAATAATGTTTGAAGAGGATTAATGCAATTTATAAAGAAGTTTTAAGTAAGTTAAAAATTTATTTCTCAATTTCATTATAAGCGAACAAGGAAAACATTTCAATTACTTAGAAAGTGCGTACTCGTATATAATATATAGTCAATTGTGGAAGGTGTAAAAATAAAGCAGTTACATATCAATGTAACAATTTAAAAGAGAACTTTGTACCCCTTTTCAAGCATTTTGCACTCCTGAGGAGTGTAAAATTTGCTTACTTAAAATTTATATTTTTTTTTATAGGATAGGGTGACAATCGAGCACACAGTCCACCTGATGGTAAGTGGTTGCTGTGGCCCATAGACATCTACATCTATCCTCGATTACGAATCAAAATGCAAATGTGTTGTCACCCGTGAGGACTAAGATGGAATGCCTCGTTTCCAGTAAAATGGGTCGCCGGTTCTCTATACTCACCATACGAAATACAGCAGCGTTAAGCTACTATTTCACGCTGGTATTCTGTGAGAGCGTGGTCCCTCCCCGGTCGAGCCGACCCATTCGTGCTACAACTATACATCTATTATAACTGCAGCATGGCTCTACCACGTATAAAATGATTATATGGAAGAGGAATTCCGAAAGCTAAAATATAAAATATGTGTTATAAATACATTAACCTTTCAATGGGCGATGATCCGTCAAAATTCAAGCGGTCGGACCCGATCGCACCCACCCACAGCACATTTACCCATAAAAACTTGTATTTATAGACTACTTTTCTATGAAGAAGTTTGTCATCATAGAATCCATACACAATTTTCTATCCGCCTATGGTCTTAACAAAAGTCAGTTACTCTATGTATTTTTATTTTTATTCTACTGTCAATTTACGACATTTGCCGACCATACGAAAATGGCGCAATTTTCCGGTAGATTAAAAATAAAAATCCATAGATTAATTGATTTGCTTAGACCAAAGGATAGAAAATTTTGTATAGATTCTATAGTTCTAAACTTCTTTATAGAAAAGTAATCTATAAATTAAAGTTTTTATGATTTAAAGTGCTGTGTTTTAGTGTTAAATTTGTCATAAATTGACGGTAGAATTAAACTAAAAATACATAGAATAACTGACGTCTGTTTAAACCAAAATATAGAGAATTTTGTATTAATTCTATAATGCCAAATTTTTTCCTAGAAAACTGGTCTCTAAATTAAGTTTTAATGGTTTAAAATGCTGTGAGTGGCTGCGGTCGCATGCGACTGCATAGGAATCTTATGGGGGTGAAGGGTTAAATTAAATAAACATTTTGATTGGCATTGTCGAAGCCCGCGGGTTTGAATACCGCACGGAACAAATATTTGTATGGATTACATGAATGAATACTGAATGTATTCCTTTTTAATTTTATGTATGTAAACTGCTACCACGATACAGGAGAAAATCCTAGTTGTGAAGGTAACGTTTTATAAAAATGAGAAACAAAAATAATGCTTACGCATGCTGCCAATATTATGGTTAAACACTCGCATGTAGGATAGATTTTCAACAAAAAAATTTAAAATGTTGCCAGCAAAATAATAACTGATAGTTTGACTGTATGAGCTGTGAATCTCGTGTGATTTCTCATGTATCTTTAGCAATAATTCTCGAGTTAAGGCAAAAAAATAAAATAACATTTTTTTTAAATACTTTATATATTAATGTGCAGATAAAGTAGTGAAGTATAAGCATAGATAATACATACTATTATATACTGAGAGTTGAAAGTGAAATACAGTCGAATGATGGGAGTGAAATACGTACGATCTAAATTCGACCACTGAACGACCACTAGTTAAATATAACTAGTGGTCGTACAGTGGTCGAACTTCGTCCAATTAAGAAATTGGGTTCTCCATAGTTCACTGCATAATATCAGCGTATAAGCGGCCTAAGATATATTTTCTCTTACTGTTACCCTTAAAGCCTATTAAAGTCAACCGCTGAATACAGGCCAAAGTTTGCCTCATAGTAGGGATATTTTTCACCGTTACCACGCTTCGTAAAGGGTTGGCAGCCGCGGTTTTAATTTTTAGTAGTTACGAAGACCATTGCCCATCTCGTGATTTGTTTCCCTAGGTCGCTTCTTACGACACCTACACATATTTTCACTAACTCTTACATTAGCAGATAAAACTAATTACAATTCAGAGATGAATAATATTTCAATACAAAAATTCAATAAAATACTATAGTTTTCAGTTCATTTATATTCGTCTTGAATATATATTCCTTGCCCTAAAATATACCCTTTCAGTAATAAGAGCAGGCCTGTGCCCAGTAGTGGGGCGTATATAGGCTCTTACTTTGCTTACATATTTTTTTATCCGGTAATAAATCAAAAATAGTCTAACCCAGTTAGACTTTCATAACTACCACAGCTCACCAGTGGCGGTATAACCATCTCGTTTACATCAGATAGTACATACGCCTAGCAAAAACGAAGAGTAGATATAGTCAAATATGCGCGACATCTGGTACTGAAATCGTTAATCTGGTTCTCAATCGTGGTTAAGGCTTACAGTTAGTTTACCTCGGCTACATTTCTTCATACTATCAAAAGTAACAGCCTATATACGCTCCACTCCTAACCTAAGCACAGATTCCTCTCATTTCTGAGCGGGTTACAGGGAAATAAAATATCCGCCGCGTTGACCCAGTGCATTTTGGCGAATGGCACATGTCTCCGAATTTTTGTTTTCATTACTCAGACATGCAGATTTCCTCACGTTGTTAACATTCACCGTCGTGCACGTGGTAAGTTACCACTTAAAACTGCAGTTAACAATTTCATTGGGGCCAGCGGGGTCGAACCCGTGTCTATCATGTAATTATAATATTTAAAACGAGTGATAATCCCCTGAGCTATTACGGCTATTTCTCTCGTTTGTTTATATTTTTAACGTTACTGCTCACCTAATTTAAATATTTCTGTCTTAAAATCAAATTTTTTTTGCACTTTAATCTAATGGAAACATTCCGTTCACGAACCGAAAACAATAACAAAACGACTCGGGGTGGTTTTGCATATTCATTAAAAAAATTCTCGCATGGTAAATATTATTCTAAAGACGAAGCTGGTATGAAATAAAATTTCCTAATTTTAAATATGTTTTACGGTCTCATTAAATATAATCATTCATTCGCATTCATTTATTTAGCAGTTCATAGGTACTAAGAAAAAAAGTAAACTATAAAGTATCCGTAACTTCGAGAATTAAAAATAATTTAAATTAGGCGCGGTTCTTGACGCCAAGCGAGTCAGTTACCCAATTATAAAAAAATCCGGAGGAATCATGCGGTTTCCGAAAAATATATCACATACAGTATGGTGACGCAGACCAGATTCAGAGATACGAAGCGTCTGGTATTGGAATGCAATCGTCAATCCGCCTACCAAGCACGATTATGATTATGACCCGATTAGGACACGTTGTAGGGAGTGAACTTATACTGATTGATGAAGATATAAATTTTTGTATGAAATTCGTAGAACTAACTGGATACCTAACTACATAGTAATGGTGTATAGTTTCAAAATCCATCCGAAACCAACATGTATGCAACGCAAATAAATAGTATTCACTATATCATATTTTTAAAAAAAATTGTTTTATTTCTAACTAGCTGTTCCCCGCGACTTCGTCCGCGTGGAATTTATTACTATGTATTTCCATAAACACTTACGCCTGTCACCCAGATGGGCAGGCAGAGACGACGGCCTTCTATTTGACATACTTCCCTTGCCTCTTTACATATCATATATCTAGACGTACATGCTCGTCGGTTAAGAGTACTCCTAATCTGGTCCATTCAACATAATCTCCAATATGTTCGATAAACCTTCCTCTAGGGCGTCCTTTCCCGACTCTACGTTTCACATCTGTAATAAAATTTGCATTGTCACTCTTTTCTCGTTCATTCTTTCTACATGACCAAACCACCGAAGCATTGCTTTCTTAATCCTGGAGGTCAGTTACCTCAGTCCCCGTGACCATGGGTGTTGGAAGCACCCGAAACTTCGGGTATTAAAAAATAAAATGAATAAAACGCGATAAAATCCGTAAAAGTAGTTTCACTCAACGTTAAAAATAGTTTTCATTTTTGTTATACGTACCTACCATATATATGTACTTTCTTATGCATGTATTAAAAAGCTGTTATAAATATAATATATATATATATATATATATATATATATATATATATATTGTAGGGCATTTCCGTCGTAAAATTGAAATATTAACATTATTTTGCTGAAATTATATAAAATAAGAAGATAAATTAGAAGCGACAGTAGCCTCATAGTTAATAGTACAGACAAGGAAATATCAATTCTTTTGTTAAGATACGCCGTTTGATTACTAATACGCTAATAACATAATCATAATAAGCTTATTTGGCCATTCCCGTATAAGTGGTATTAACTATTAATGACAATATTAGTTCTGCTAATGAGGGTTTTTTCTGTATCATGTATTTTACATACATAAATATCAATATTACATAAATGTGTTATTTAAAAAATTTAAATCAAAAATACTACTTTACTGATTAAATTACTAATAAATATTACGATATCGCTAAATTTCTTTTGTTGCAATAGTTTAACACGGTAATGTTACTGCATTTACTGCGAAAATAAAACCAACTTTGGCGATCATCGTAGCCTAAAATTTGTGTTGTAATTTACCGACAAAAGGAGACGGGCGAAAGTTCATAGAAAGCTAGGCCTGATGTTACAGTAACGATTACTGCATTATTTTATTTATATACCAATACCATTTAAAAAAAAAAAAACTAAAATCTTTACGACTGCTTCATGGGAGAGAAAAAATATAGGATGTTATTGTTTTTTATAAAAACAATGTTACTGCTTATGTTATGCTTACAATGTTATTCTTACACCAAGCTCTCACATTACACTTTAAGAAAATAATTATTAGACTTCATTGCAAACTAGACTTTACCATAATTTTAGGTATTGTAAGTAGGACATTCACACGTAGAAGATTCAGACGCCGCCGTTCAACTAAATTCTAGAGGTTTGAAATAATTATAAAAAGCAGAGGAATGAATTAAAAACATTTTCTCTTTTAATGATTTATTAATCGTCTACTTCATCATAAACAAATAAAATATCGTCTAAAAACGGTGCATGTGGTATTAAATTATTTTGGTGCTTTGCCCAGCTTGGGTGCCATATTATGGACATAACATGACAACAGCAACCTACATTTTTTTCCTACTAAGCAATTAAAATGATACTGTTTGATGGCCTGTCTGCCATTTAAGAGAACTGTCAACTAAAATATATGTAAAATATGTTTTTGAGCTTAAGTATGTCTCGATTTTATTTGACCTTTTAATAGCCAGCTAGAATGGTTAGATATTGACAGTTCTCTTAGTAGGTTGCTGTCCGTTTCTCGGCACACTTTTATTACATATCTGTCATCTTGTCGTATGTGTTCTTCACAATGGGACCTAGCCTACTTATTTTGATAAATATCTAAAGATATTTTTATTAAATCACTATGTGTGATCTGGGGAAAATCATTTGAGTTATCATTTTACACATGTATTCTTGTAAAATCAGAAAAGAAACCGTCAGATCCTTTATACGTAGCCAGAGTCGTTAAAGATCAGAATATTATTACAGCATACAAAAACAACAGAAAATATTCACTAGCACCGCAAGCTCAGAGCCAAACAAACGTAAAAAATGATTTGATTGACGTTTGAGTTTTTGAACTAACGTTGACATTTCCGCTTTGTGCCCTGTATAAAACATTGATAATCGCTTATAAAATCGATTTATTAATCTATTCAGTCAATGTATTCTTGCGACTTTTTTGAAACGTTGAAGTGTCACGAGGAAACCATTATTTAATTAATAAGTTTCTTAAACTTACCTAAAGAAGAAAAGACTGAATCACTTTTTATTGTCCTTTTTTCTATTTTTGTATTAAAATCGATTAACTAACCTATCTCATCTGGCAGCATTGTTTAAAAATGAAAATGACAGAAGTCAGTATTATTTTTATTAAATATTTAATTTCTTTTGCCATGACAAAACTGTTTAATATTTCATTATTAACTACAATAAAACTGTCAAAAAATATTGATAAATACTTCACTTGTGTACGTTGTACTTGTACAACTTGTACTTGCACTTGTAACGTTAGGCCCAAATTCGCCCGTCACCTTTTCCTTGTTAGGATTCCATTGTCTTACAAGGAACACTTATAAACTTATATTACCATTCTCGTTAGTCTATACTGTGTTGCAACATCACAGATAATACAGTTTTAATTGAAATTTCTAATAACATTTTTTGACATCTGATTAAATATAATTATTATGTTCCTGTAATAAAACTCTCATCTCGGATATTTTTTATGTGCTACCTTCATGTAAACCGTTTTGTATCCAAACGGATGAAAAATGTCATTTTAACTTACCTTATAATGGGGTAAAGTAAAGATTAGCTATTAATATTAACCGTGTAGTGGCGGTGTAAAGATATACACTACCCCAAATCATCGTATGGGTTTTCTAAGAGGCGGACCGTAGAATCTTCCTGATTACAGCTGAATAAAAATAACAAACTGTCATCAACGACCCGCTTGTCAAATGTGGCAAATATGACAAATATCCCTCCTATAGGACATCTATGGAGAGAGGTCTATGTTCAGCAGTAGACTTTTTGTATTTGAAGTATCAATAAATTCCTGAATTATTTTATAAGACTTAAAATAATTATGAGATTTCATAAACTAGGTGGTGAGATTACCAACTTCTTACCAATTTCTGTCACGAAACAGCAGTTCTTGCATTGCACCGGTATAATTACAGGTTGTGAGGCATTACAATTTAATCATCAGATATTACAACGCATCTGTAGTTTCTCCTCATCTTTCCGTGGTTGAAGTTGCTTCCAGGTGTCCATATGCTCCAGTAACCACTTACCATCAGGTGTAATGTAAGTTTGTTTGTCACTTTAGTTTAATAAATAAAATAATTTTTAAGCTTAGTTTTAAAAATATCAAGCTTCAAATATAACTTAAAGTGACGTCACCATAGAACCACAAAAATCACTCTTTCTAGTCCACCGCAATTCATAAGCCTTTGATTTTAATGAATTTATTTAAATTGGAAATAAAAACTAAAATTTATATGGATAAATTTTGTAATTTCATTGAGCAACTAGGTGTTGGAACAAAGGTGACTTTTATTTTTTAATAGTAAAATTGGTATTTACTTTATTTATTTTGTATTTTCACTTGGCCATAGCTTCTAGTAGTAAATAATGTTATTATAATGGGTATTTTCAGAGATTTGATTTGAGGTATGGTGTCCCCGAATGGGTCCTTGGGCTAATTGATAACATATTTTCATTTTTATTTCAGTTTGTCAGTAATGTCAGTTTCAGTTACAGCGTAAACAATGAATAAGCGATTGTTTGAAGTTGCAAATGATTATAGAGGACTTTAGTAAGCCACTGAAAACAAAAGAAAAGTATGATCCTAATGTGAGTTACGATATAGTGGCCATTCCCCCAGACACCAGTTCACACGGATGAAGTAGAAGGTGATGAAGGTGATGTTCGTGCGACAGATATTGTGATGAAAAATAGGACAAAGATGCCCACTATAATCTGTCAAGAACATGAAAAAGAAAAACCAAGCAGAATTTGACCACCGATTCAATACAACCAATCAAATTTTGTTTGTGCGATGGCTTGATGACAGTGCCTGTACTACGGGGAGAAATAACGACTTTGTTCACCTTGTGGGCAAGGTAAGAAGATGAAGCTCTGCAGAAGGAAGAAAGGTAGATGTAGAAATTCCTTTAGTGTTTTAGAACTTCAGCAAAAGTATAAATCGCAATATACAGAGCTGCTATACGAAGCAAAAAATTGGAGAGGGTTCTGTGTACCTACATGCTTGATTTGGTTGTAGTTAAAGCTTAGCGTTTCCATGTTCTGACCACTGAAGACAAACTAGACCAACTTCAGTTTAGCCGAAGTATCGCCCGTTTCTACTTGAGGGCAGTAGACACTGAAAGATAATTGTGACGATGGAAGGCGTCGTAAACCTTCTTCAATAGTGCTTAGTATGAGTCCTGATGATGTTGGACACTTCTCTCAAGAACTGCCAATCCAGTTACGATGCGTAGAATATCACATGAAAGCAGGCTGACTATGTAAGAAATGCATCAAAATATTGTACATCAAAAAAGGTTGTTTTGAAAAATACCACACATAAACCCATTGGCCCCATTTGAGGACGGCGTTTTTTATACAGAAGGAAGTTCTTGTTTTTTTTTTTTATAATTATATGTTTTAATAGCCTCCAATAGTTACGTCAAAAAAGTATTTTTCATAAAAAATCTTGTAGTTTGTATTTGGGTCCAAATGGGTTAAGAATAAAATATACTTACGTTATCGTCTTTGAGAAAAAACAGGATTGTCTTGCGTGAGGGTCCACATCAGTTCCTGTCACTGAACATACAAAAAACCGAAGCAGTATGCTGCTATTTTTTACGAGCGTTGTTCATTTCCGGTCGAGTTATCTTATTCGTGTTGTAGCCATAAATACAGCTACAGCTTGGCCATATCACCTTACAATGCAGAGACTACATATACAAAGGTAAATAAAAGTAGGGAGACATCGGAGTTTTTGATTTCTCTTTGTCAATATTTTCTTAGGTTGATGGATTTGTTCCAATAAAACATTTGATGAAGCGAAATAATATGTTTTGTTAGAGATAATCCAGCAATTCTATATTTTTAATCTTCTTCGTAAGGTGACCTTGATGTTTTTTAATATTATGAAAGTAATACTAGATGTTTATTACTTAGACTAGACATTTTATCACTTTTAGGAAGGCAACAGGAAGTTACTCTTTCTTTGATATTAATTTCTGCAATTATAAATATACTTCTTTAAAGCTATTTTTACGGATTCTATCGCGTTTAATTTTACTTGTTTTTTTTTTATTACCGACGTTTCGGGTGCTTTGCAGCACCTATTGTCACGGGGGCACTAGGTGATTGACATCCCATTTTGGCGCTGACGGCAGAAGTGAACGTCCACGGAACTAATAATAGAGATAAGACAGTGTACCAAAATATATCGATAAAATTATATATAGGTAGGACCTATGCCTAAATATATAGTTACGGCTAGAGGGCTACCCATAACGTTCATTCTATTAACGTACCGTATTAATTTAATGCCATCATCATTAATTATCACTAAAGCCCTTCACAGGTCCACTGATGAACAGAGGTCTCCTCCAAGAATTGCCACAAAACACGGTCGTGAACCACCTGCATCCATTAATTTCCGGCATGTTTTACCAGGTTGTCACTCCATCTAGTGGGGGACGTCCCACACTTCGCCTGCCAGTACGAGGCTGCAACTCGAAACCTTTCTTCTCCATCGGTTAGCGGTTCTTAAGCTATATGGCTGGCTGAGGTGGCAATCCACTTCAGCTTACTAATCCGTTGGGCGATGTCGGTCACTCTGGTTCTACAGCGGATATCCTCATTTCTAAGTTTATCACGCGGAGAAACCCCGAGCATAGCCCTCTCTATAGCTCGCTGAGCGATTTTGAACTTCCTAAAATGGCCAGCACTGAAAGACCACGTCTGAAGATAGTCGAGTGGCGCATCGGTTTTCTTCCATTGTGACTCCAATTCGACTGCAGCGGTACAGGGAAGGGAATCCCCTCTAGCCGCAGTCCACTAACACACATCAAAGGGCTCGACAGGTCCACTCAGAGTGACCACTTCGGGTCAGCCATATGAGTCCCCAACTTTTAACATCATTTGGGGGGGTTACCAAGCCACGGTTACGACCCCACGCCCTCTCCGTTCGGAGGCGGGAACGCCTTCAGGGAGGAGCTATTTCTAACGCGAAATCACTAAAGACATTAACAATTTTGCATATTTGTCATATATAAACAGATTTACCAAATTTACGTCTTGTAAACACAAAGTCGTCAAGCGACATTTCTGCACTTGAATATGGCCCTTGAGTTTGAGAGAAAGTGAGAAAGGAAGAACTAAAAAAAAAAACTTTCGAAATAATAATCTAATACTTTAATACTTGCTGTTACTGGAACTACCAGATAACATTTTCAATACACTGCACGTTTTCAAAGGGGTGTGTTTTTCATGTCTAATAAAACAGTCATTTGTGAAGTGTTTAGAACAAAGATAATAATTTTGTTTCAGACGCCAATTCAAAATATTTATGCTTTTAAGCCATAATTTTAGTCTAGGTTCAATTGAAAATCTGTTAAAATACATCGATAAATATTATAGACAAGGTAAGGTTTAAGTAACTATACTATCAAACAGCTTTAATTTTAAGTTAAAATTAATTATCTTAAATACGAGAAACCTCATTCGTAAACTAAGGAAATAACAAGGATATCAAATTACAAATGAAAGTATGAACAAATTAAAATAAATTAAATAATTATGCAATTCGGTAATTTCCATATTATATTATGAATTGATTTTACTCATGAGATATAAGTAGATAAACCAACACTATAGTTTGTTTTATACGTTAAAATTAATTATCTTAACCCTTAACTTGGCAAATTTTATATCATTATTTTTATATTTCTGTCATATATTTGGGTTGATAGGTGCTAAATGGACAACAAAAAAATAAATAAAAAAATCTGCCAAATATAGTTCTATTTTTATAACATGTATCTAATAATGCACACTACCAAGTAGCCAGACATTCATCTTTGAAAATCCATGTGCACTATAGGATACATTACTGGGTAGGTAGTAAATAAAATATATATTTTTTATAGAATAATGTATGTATTTACTATTTTAAACATATAAGATCTTTATCAACATATTTAAAATCACAGTCTTCAACTTTTAGTAGGAACAGAACTTCAACTTCTTTTTTATAATTGTCGTTTTGACCACCACATTCACACAATTATCACATACCTAGAAATAATTACAAAATAAAAATTATAAAGTGAAATAATATGAAGACATTATTTACATAGTGCAAATTACAAAAATACACATGAAAATAAAAAATACAAGGGACTACAACTATTTGCTTAGCTTAAATGCAGCTACTTTTCTTTCATTTGAAGTTATTTGCGTAAAAGCTCCGCGACCTCGTTGTTTCTAAATTTTATCAGAAAGAAACTTTTTGTCTCCTCCACGCAAACGATTAGGTCTCACTGTTCCCAAGGAGAATGTCCTATACTCATTTCTCAGATGATAAGCTAATTCTATAGAGGTAAAAAAATTATCAAAATAAGTCGCTTTACAAGCAGACTCTTTGATTGTTTTGCTCAAAGCTATGACAACTTTAGCTTCCAATCCCACACTGTTTTCTTCTTCATTGAATTGATGAAATCGAAAAGTGTCTTATCCCTCATAAAGCAAACAATCTTACACCATTTCAGATACTCGTATTACTGCTCTAACGAATATTTTAAATCCCCATTTTCGAGGCTTATTTTTGATGTACTGTTTGCGGGTAACAGCTCTCGTACCTTTATACGGCACCATCATTTCGTCCACACTGAACCCGTTTTCCTCTACAAAATTTATTAAATTTTGGCGAATTTCTTCTAACACAGGTCTTATTTTGTAATAATGATCCCCATCGTCACCTAAAGTGTCCACAAAATGCAAACATCGTCGGATTAGTTGAAATCTTCTCAGTGTCATGATATCTGCTATTTTTCTGTATATGAGAGCTATATATCCAATAATCCGTATAAGCTGGCAAACGTACGCGACACCCATGAGCATATTAATAGCAATAAAATCATTTACTTCATCGAAAGTCAAATTTGTGGGCGTACCCTTTATTTGTATATGATATAAATTACTTTCTCGAACTAATAATTCAAACATATCGTCTGAAAAATAGTCCTCTGAGAAAATTTGTCATATTCTAATGGTGATTTTGTTATAAAAGTTTAGGTGAATATTTTATCACTGGTTTCAGCAGTGTATTTTAATATTGCAGTTGTTCACTTAATTTCAAGGTTTTTTTTTTAACTACAGTCTTTTTGACTACGTAAACTTTTTTGCTGGATCGAGTAGCATTTGATGGTGATGGAAAGAATAATATACATGTAGAGCTGTTAGCTATTGAAGAGATCGCTGAAGGTGTCGCTGGGACTATTACATTGTTTGGAGGAGCAACAACACTGCACGTAAAGAAATTACTCAACAAACTGTCGCATTTTCGACCGGTACTTATATCCCCCTGTAGTCGTCTTTACTTTGTAACTTTCGCAGAGGCCTAAAAAGTAAACAAACCATTATATACAGATATATTAGTACATTTACAGAATGAGTGTTTCTTACTTGGTTATGTATCTGAAAATGCACACAGCAAAATGTACTCTCTAGTGCTGTAATGCACATTTTCTAATTCAGGTCATAGTACAGGATCTTGGCAATGTGCATGAACATTGACAGTAATATTTTAGATAGAAAATATTACTGTTCGATCAAAATCTTTTGCATTACCAAAACAATATACATTCAATTACATAATTATCACATATGTCTGTAGTAACAACTATATTTTGATAAGATTTTAATCAATTCTTACCTTATAGCTCGTAGACGCACGCGCATGCTTCACCATTTTTCGACCTACTTACTTCAAATGTAGCCAGACGTAATAAATAATATTTTTAATGCCGAATAGAAGGATTTCATAAACTAAATAAAATATAATTTTAAAACCTAACTCTGCTAAAATATTTCAAAATTTTTTTTTGTATATGTGCATTATTATCTAATAATGCAAATATTTGAAAAAATAATTACCTAAATTTTTTTTTTACGTTACCAAGTTAAGAGTTAAATACCAGAAACCTTTGAAACAAATATTAATCATAACCAATTATTGGAAGCAAACATAACATAGCAACAGGTCTTTTAACAATGTCTCTACATTTTAAAATATAAACACGACATATATTATCCGGTTCAGGATGATTTTGTACGATACTCCCCAAAGACCACTTCCCAGGAGAAAGATTTTCTTCCTTAATAAATACAATGTCACCCATTTTAAACTCTTGAGTGTGTTTTAATTATTTAGGTCTTACATGCAGCCTAGACAAAAATTCATTCTGCCATCTATGCTAAAAATTCTGTAATAATCTCTGTGTATACTGCCAATGTGATAATTTATTTATTTGAATTTGCCTTAGGTCCGGTTCTGGAATGTAACTTGGAGCCTCACCATTTAAAAATGTCCTTAAGTGAGTGACTCCAACGAGTCAATGTTCAAACAGGCTTCTATTTGACATGGCTATTTAAAATCCTTTTTAGGTGGTATTTAATGGACTTCACGCTTTGCTCCCAAGGGCCACCAAAATTTGGAATATATGGTGGATTGAAGTGCCATTGTGTGCATTCTTCTGCAAGTGTATCTGATAGATCCAGGAATTTTGAGTCCTGATTGATGCCACAAATCCTTTAACTCCTTGTCAGCTCCTATAAAATTTGACCCCTGGTCACTCCAAATATGAACACATTTACCTCTTCTTGCAACAAATCTTTTGAAGGCTCTAAAAATGCGTTGACATTCATATTTTCAACGAGTTTCAAGCCTTTATGGCCATACAGATGAAGATTCAGATATATACCTTATCGGTTTTGATTCCTAGACCTCTTGTCGTAAGAATTTGTAGCGGACAAGCAAAGTCGACTCCCGCATGTAAGAATGGCCGTGACGTACACCGTACTCACACACACTCACACATACACACTCTTACTTCTGATAAGTCACCCATAATTAGGATTCTAGTGTTAGCTCGTTGTTTGGCATAAATAAGACACATATGAATGGTGGATGTAATCAGTGACTTAACTCGTACTATCCAGAAGCGAGTTATTACATAGTTCATGGTTAGTCGAACACCTTGTGACCGCGCCTCTAATATTATTATTAATAATTAAATTCAATATAAAGGGGCGTCAAAAATTGTCTTAAAAGATATATAATTTAAACAATAAAATTACATTAATAACCATAAAGTTAATATAAATACATTTCAGACATTATCCCAATAACATAGTAAATTAAAGGCAAAATTATTGTTTTTCGTAATAAATAAATTTATTTAAAAATATTTAAAATAAGATAAATAATAGAAATACAAGTCAAAAATATTATAAAATTAAGTTAAATAACGTTTATAAGATAATTAGAAAATTTGTTAAAAATTGTTTAAGTCATGGGAGATGTTCGTGTATAAAAGAAAATAAGTTGTGGAAGGAGTTCACGTATAGATGAAATTTCTTAAGTTGTTGATGGAGTTCATGTATTAAAGAAAATTTTCCTAAGTTATGGAAGGTGTTCACGTATAGACGTCTTGTATGGAGGAAGCTGCCGGAGGTACATACCCGCAGTTGGACATATATATGGGGTGGCCGGGAGCCCGACTGCCTGAAGTATTGTAGCACAATGACTAGTCCTATATTAGGGACTTATGATATTAAACTCAATGATACAAAAGCAATACTAAAGAAGGTCTCCATGATGAATTTGCATTACAATAGTAGGGTCGTGGGTTCGAACCCTATATATTAATGACTTATGAAAGTAAGGTCTATGATCCAAAAGCAATACTATAGAAGGTCTCTATGATTAATATGCATTACAATAGTAGGGTCGTGGGTTCGAATCCTATATATACATGACTTATGAAAGTAATTTCTATGATACTAAAGCAATATTATAGGAGGTCTCCTTGATGCATAAGCATTGGATGGGGTGGTCGGGAGCCCGACTGCCTGAAGTAGTGTAGCAAAATGACTAGTCCTTATTAGGGACTTGAAAAGGAATATTATGGTGGCGTGTGTGCTGCTTCACGAGCAATTGGTCCGAGTTAAACTTGGACTCGCTAACCGATGTGTCCTAGACATATCATCTTAGTGCCGATGGTAAGCGGGTTTGTTGTAGCAATACGGCTTTCCCGTGGACATCGCACACCCATACCGTTTGTGGGCGGCGTAGTAGCGCATAGCGATGCGTCGTCTATATTTCGGATTGTTATGATGAGTGTGTTTGGTAGCACTTTTAAGTGTAACAGGCATACTCAACTTCATGTCTTAGTGCATTAGCGCTATGATACGTGGAGTTTTGTTCATTGGCGTCTTAGTAGCGTGCTACTATGATACGTTGGTGATATTTTTTATATAACAACAATACCAACTTTGTTACCAAAGTCGATAGGGATCATGTGGGTGTGTTGTGAGGGGGCGCCACCCGTATGATAGTTGCATTGATGCTTACTGCTACTTGCGTTATTGCGTCTTGTGATGGATCTGCGGGTGTGCTGCGCCTGATTCGACGCATTCTTGTGGTTCTGGTCGATGGAGGTATACAATTAACATCTTAGTGCCGGTGTTAAGCGGGTTTGTTGTAGCAATACGGCTTTCCCGTGGCCATCGCACACCCATACCGTTTGTGGGCGACATCGTTGCGTATAGCGATGTGTCGTCTATCTTTCGGATTGGGATGATGAGTGTGTTTTTGGTAGCACTTTTAAGTGTAGCAGGCATACTCAACTTCATGTCTTAGTGCATTAGCGCTATGATACGTGGAGTTTTGTTCATTGGCGTCTTAGTAGCGTGCTACTATGATACGTTGGTGATATTTTTTATATAACAACAATACCAACTTTGTTACCAAAGTCGATAGGGATCATGTGGGTGTGTTGTGAGCGGGCGCCACCCGTATGATAGTTGCATTGATGCTTACTGCTACTTGCGGTATTGCGTCTTGTGATGGATCTGCGGGTGTGCTGCGCCTAATTCGACGCATTCTTGTGGTTCTGGTTGATGTAGGTATACAATTAACATCTTAGTGCCGGTGGTAAGCGGGTTTGTTGTAGCAATACGGCTTTCCCGTGGCCATCGCACACCCATACCGTTTGTGGGCGACATAGTTGCGCATAGCGATGTGTCGTCTATCTTTCGGATTGGGATGATGAGTGTGTTTGGTAGCACTTTTAAGTGTAGCAGGCATACTCAACTTCATGTCTTAGTGCATTAGCGCTACGATACGTGGAGTTTTGTTCATTGGCGTCTTAGTAGCGTGCTACTATGATACGTTGGTGATATTTTTTATATAACAACAATACAAACTTTGTTACCAAAGTCGATAGGGATCATGTGGGTGTGTTGTGACGGGGCGCCACCCGTATGATAGTTGCATTGATGCTTACTGCTACTTGCGGTATTGCGTCTTGTGATGGATCTGCGGGTGTGCTGCGCCTGATTCGACGCATTCTTGTGGTTCTGGTCGATAGAGGTATACAATTAACATCTTAGTGCCGGTGGTAAGCGGGTTTGTTGTAACAATACGGCTTTCCCGTGGACATCGCACACACATACATTTTGTGGGCGACGTCGTTGCGCATAGCGATGTGTCGTCTATCTTTCGGATTGGGATGATGAGTGTGTTTGGTAGCACTTTTAAGTGTAGCAGGCATACTCAACTTCATGTCTTAGTGCATTAGCGCTATGATACGTGGAGTTTTGTTTATTGGCGTCTTAGTAGCGTGCTACTATGATACGTTGGTGATATTTTTTTATATAACAACAATACCAACTTTGTTACCAAAATCGATAGGGGATCATGTGGGTGTGTTGTGAGGGGGCGCCATCCGTGTGATAGTTGCATTGATGCTTACTGCTACTTGCGGTATTGCGTCTTGTGATGGATCTGCGGGTGTGCTGCGCCTGATTCGACGCATTCTTGTGGTTCTGGTCGATGGAGGTATGCAGGTGGTGATGTCTGCTGGGATGTACGGGGGACCTTGGGATGGTGTAAGCCCGACGATAGTCGTATTGATGCTTGTTGCGTTCTGCAGCATTGCGTCTCTGCGATGGTTGTTTGGTGGGACGCTATTCTCAATGGCGCTCTCTGCGTCTTGGATTGACTCACGCCTGAGTAGCTTTTGCCCAAGTCGGGTCCCTTCATTACGGGGCTGCAGACTGTCTGCCATCCACGATGTTTTATAAAACAACATAATATTATATCTCTGTAACTTTCCCACCTTTGAATGATTGAAGGCAACTTGTCGGTGGGTGAGACAAACATGATCGAAAATGCATTTACTCAACGTCAGTGACACAAACGCTTTCTGATGGCGAATTATTACTCTTATCTTATAACTGCCTTTTTGGCTATATCTGCCGTTGTATTGGTTGGTAGAGCATATGTGTCGACCTCATGCGGGTGGTAGCCGGCGGGAGGATCTGAGGAGACTCTCAAGGCTGCGGTCGAAAGCCGCACAACGTGGGACCCCATTCCCTTGAGGTGAGCGGTAGACTCATGACACGCTCTGCGGCTAGTAGCCGTGCTGATCATGCAATTGGTGGTGATGCCATACACTTACATCACGTCTGCAGGAGCGGCGGTCTGGCAGGTGGTGGCACTCACGGAGGGTTTACGGCCAGTGTGCCTATTTGCCTAAACCGTGTGACGTACATTCACTGTGGCTGGATTCGTTCGTATTCTGTTTGGCGTTTACACGCATTGACATGCGCGACTTCGGTCGATGTTTGTGCTTACGCACTAGCAAGGGGCCAAGCCTCTTTTACTGGTTCGCCAGTTATTTTGCTGTGGACTACGGTCCTGTTCCCGAATTAGCTTTCCCTTCGGGGGGAGTGCATCAAAATGGTTGGCACTCACCGTGCACGGCGTGTGTGGGGCCGTGTACCTCCCCCTACATTTTTTTAAGTAAATGTAGGAGAGCGAAGCCCTTGTATCGGGTATTTTGTATAAATATATTTTGAGCCTTTTCCGAGCGGGAAGGGATAAATAATAATGTAAACCTGATGCAAGTGGAATAGGGACGTTTTATGTTTTTAACATTTTTCGAGCCCTGTCTTCGTGAGCGGGGTTCAATTAGCTTATAAGGCACTACCAACAGCTTTCAATTGCTCTAGTGAATATTCATTCTTCCAAAAGACACCTAAAAGAACTAAGTTACTAAACAAACACAACGTAAGTAAGGGTCCTAGCTAAGACGATCACGCCAAAATATTAAAACCGGCCTATTAATAAACCTTTTGAAAGATCATTTAGAAAGATCAAAACATATTTTATTTATCCTGGTCACATATATATAAGTTTTATTATAAAGGGGAATTAATTATATTTAATCTAATATATTTATTACTATGAGAGGGGGGGAAGCGTTACAACCTCTATGTAGGATTTTTTAATGAGCATCGCGTACAATTAGTATAGCCAAGTTATTTTGGTGTCCTAATATTATGACGACGCATTATCGTTATAAATAATTAATTTTTAAATAAAGCCGTCCATAATTATCTTAGAAATAATAATTTAAATAATTAAAGTACATTACTCGGACTGGTTTGGCATCCAAAAAGTGTCAGACAGGGCTGTGTGGCTTCCCCTTGGCTGTTCAACCTATTTATGGACCGGTGTTTGCAAACTTTGAAAGATGAAGAATGTGGGTTAAGAATGGGCGAGTTAACCGTCAAATGCCTTTTGTATGCCGATGATCAAGTCATACTTGCGTCAAGTGCGTCAAGTGAGTTGCAAATGATGGTTACATTAATGAACTGGGAATTAAAAGAAAGGGGAATGAAGGTGAACGCAAGTAAGACGAAAGTGATGGTTTTTGAAAGAGATGAAAGCAAAACGGTATGTGAAATAAGAATAGAAGGAGAGTTAATTGAGCAAGTGGATGAGTTCGTATATTTGGGATGTGTATTCAGCAGAGATGGGAGATATGATAAGGATATTGAACGACGAGTGAATGCAGGGAATAGAGTGAAAGGGGCACTACACTCTATTATGAAGAACCAGAATGTGTCAAAAAAGGCACGTATGGTAATTCATAATGCTGTGTTAGTCCCTACTTTAATGTATGGTAGTGAAAGCTGGGTGTGGCAGAAGAAGCACGAAAGTAGAATAAATGCTGTAGAAATGCGGTCTTTAAGGAATATGCTAGGGTATAATCTGAATGACAGGGTGAGAAATTGCGTGATAAGAGATAAATGTGGTATGCAAGATGATGTTGTGACCAGGATTAAGAAAGGAATGCTTCGGTGGTTTGGTCACGTAGAAAGAATGAATGAGGAAAGAGTGACAAAGCAAATTTATATGGCAGATGTGAATGGCCGAGTCGGGAAGGGACGCCCTAGGAAAAAGTTTATCGACCAAATTGGCGATATTTTGAAAATGGGTCACGTTAGAAGTACCCTTAACCGACGAGCATGTATGCGTAGATATATGGATGTAAAGGAGGCGAAAGAGGTATGTCAGGATCGTGCCAAATGGAAGTCCGTAGTCTCTGCCTACCCCTCTGGGTGACAGGCGTGAGTGTTTATGTTTATGTATGTTATGTAAAGTACATTATTAAGCATAAAGTTCAAATAAATACATTTCAGACATTAAGTATTACAGTAAAGTACCCGGATGACCGAGCTTTGCTCGGTTTTTTTAAGTTAAATTTAGATACAAATTACATGAATAATATTTTTTGATCTTATTGACATAATAGAAAAAACTTAACTGGATATGTACGCTCTGACAGAGCGCGACATGTTATACTCCCGTTCGCTCGGGACCTTAATGGCGGGAAAATTTGTAAGTTAGAAAATTTTTTCCTATATTGCAAATTTTGCTATATTTTCACTTTGAGACAATATTTATGGATAAAACTTACAGGATTTCTTGTCAAATGTATAAATTATCGAATAAAATTATTTTTGGTTGCTAGAAATTGTAATAAAATACATAAATTACCCTGTATAGCATAGTAGTAGTATATACTTCAATTTTAGTGACAAAATTACTACTAATTTTAATTCTACACTTTTGTTTTTGGAGAAATTTATATGAAAATGTTTAGAAATACGTATATTTTTATATTTTATGTGTTTCTATTCGTTACTAATACCAAAATATTAAAACATAAAAAAATTAAAAAAATAATAATATTTTATCTGTATGATATTTCGAACAATATTTCAAAAATAGTTTTGTGTGAATTTGAAATAAATACAACGTCAAGTTATTTGAAATATGTAAGAAAACTATTTTTACTTACATTTTACACTAAAAATAAATGAGAATTTGAAAAATAACACATTTATGACCCAACCGCCAAAATGGGCCTTCCGGATTTTGAAGTAATTTTGGCAATTTACTTTTCACTTTTTATACCACAAATTATATATCTACGTGTTTACTATATTACAAGGAATATAAAAAAGTATAATACTTTCGTTTTTAGTCCAGACACAAATATAAAATTCTATAAAAAAGACGGAGCACCTTCATCAAAGCGACACGTGGAACGCCGAAAGTTCAGAGTGATTTCTTTTTTTTTTCTAAGAAACATTGCCAGGTTATGGTTTAAAATAAAGGAGCATATCTTTGTCTTTAATATTATTATCTATTGCATAGAGTCTTTGGTTTTGTTTAAAACGAAAAAATAGTTTAAAAAAAGTTTTCATAGGGCAGTAGTTCTGATCTAATTAGTGCTCTTTTGGAGCGGACGTAAGGTAGGTATTGTACGATCTAAAGTGCGCATCTCTTGAAGCAACAGGTGAGTGCAATTAGTTTAATTAAAATTTTTCTTATTTTTAAAAATTACTAAAAAAAGGGCTCGAAATAATAGATTTTTCTCTCAATAGAAGGGAATTTGAAAAAAAGGACCCAAGACGGGACGCGAACCACGGAACTCCGATATCACGCCCGACCGACATACCACCTGAGCTATTACGATCGTTAGTAGCCTGTCAAAATTTACATTCTTATATTGTAGCAGTTTTTTTATTGCCTGAAAACACGGACAAAGGGGCATTTTCTAAAAATAAATCCTAGCTAGATCGATATATTGCCCCCGAAACTCTCTGGACACTAAATTTTATGAAATCGTTGGAGCCGTTTCCGAGATTCCGATTATATATATACAAGAATTGCTCGATTAAAGGTGTAGGATTAAAGGCTTATTTTTGCATTTCAAAATCAATAAATTTATTAAAACTTCCCGGTTCGATCCCATATAATGTAAAAGGGAACAGAGCATTAAATACTTAATAAAGGTTGGGTTGACGACTTGATCAAACACTTGGCAAAAAGTAATAGAGCTTTACGAAAACTAATTTATTTAAAAGCATGTTTTAACATAAAAGGACTTGGCTATAACAATAAAGTAAATATTATAATGATTTCTTAAATTTACGCGAACACTACACATTGAATAAAACTATTATTTACGGATTTTATCGCGTTTAATTACTTTAATTTATTTTTATTATTATCCCGACGTTTCGGGTGCTTTACAGCGCCCATGGTCACGGGGGGGACTGAGATGTTTGAAGTCCCAATGTCATAGTTAGTCCGGCTACCTTCAGTTTTTTAATATTAATTTTTGGTCCGATTTACGCAAAATGAGCTTATAGTATCATGAAGTCTTGCAGTGGTATGCTTGGGTTTGGGTTTAATTTTGTTAATTATAGGATCCCAAGCAGATGGTAGCACCCAACCATCTTCTCTATTGAAATTTGGATGTTTTTTAATTTCAATAGCCTCGCGTATCATCCTTGGTAGGAATCGGTGTTCTTTTGCGAGAATTTGTGGTTTATCAAATCTAATGTAATGGTGGGGACGATCTTGAACATGTTCGCAGACTGCAGACTTCCCGGAGCGTCGGTGCTTCACATCAGCTATATGTTCCTTCACGCGGGTTTTTATAGATCTCTTTGTTTGACCTATGTAAGAGAGACCACATTCACAATCTAGCTTGTACACACCTGCATCTTGTAGAGGAATATTACATTTGATGGATGGTAAAAATTGACTAATCTTCTTCAGCGGCTTATAGTATGTCTTAATGGACGCTCGCTTCAAGATGTAGCCAATCTTATCCGTGACTCCTCTAACATATGGTAGTAGAGCAGGCGCGCGCTCGACTGTGGCCGGCTTCACTCGTTCACTGTGACGTAGGCGCGGGACCCGAAGCTTGTTGTCTTGCAATACTTGCTTGACGTGCTGAAGCTCCGCGGCCAGATGTTTTCTGTCACAGATCCCTCGTGCTCTCTGAAACAAAGATTTACCCACGGTAGCTAACTGTGAAGGATGATGGTGAGATTCACCATTTAAATATCGGTTGGTATGGGTCTTTTTCCTATACACAGTGTGACCAATAGTGTTATCAGGATTTCGGATGACTAAAACATCTAGGAAAGCTAAAGAATTATTTGCCTCTAACTCCAAACATCTCAGTCCCCCCCGTGACCATGGGCGCTGTAAAGCACCCGAAACGTCGGGATAATAATAAAAATAAATTAAAGTAATTAAACGCGATAAAATCCGTAAATAATAGTTTTATTCAAAGTAAATATTATAATAAACACTTTAAAAACTAAGTCAGAATTGCTCATAACGGAGTTATTCGTGCAGAACGTCTTCGGGGATTATTAAAAGGCATTTATAGGATTATGAGGAAGAATTTCTGAAGTCAGAAATTAAAGTTTCAATTTTAAGTAAATAATTTTTATATATTAAAGATAATAATCATAAAATATCAGTATCAATAAAACAATGCAAATAACATGTGCTGTTTTGCAGCGACATATGCTTGTGGCAGTTTACGGAGGGTTAAAATGGAAGGAGACGAAGTCTTTTCCTATATTACTTTTATTTTATAATTTACAAATTAACTCGTAAATCAACACAGGAATAATAGATTAGTTAACTTACAAACTAATTTAATTACTACTGGGCTGTCTTAACAATTATACCTATTAGAATAAGAGTCATTCATAAAAGCAGGGCACGCGAGAGTTAAAATGGACGAATTTATTCCACTAAGACTTTGAAGTGGAAACCTAAAAATAAAATAAAAGAATAATAAGCAAATTTAAACATGAAAAATTTACCCTAATTATAATAACTTATATATAAAATTTAGCCTAATTAAAAAAATGTGTATAATAATATATTCATCCTATACTTAGGTAAGTACCCACAGAAATGTCGCATCTGAACATATTAATTTCATAACCTATATTCCATGACACGAGATGGCGTCTTAGGAATAATTTGTTTTATTATTAATTTATAATACTTTATTTTGGTTAAGTATCTTATTAACCGATGAAAAGTAATTCCTTGATTTCTAATGACATTTCTTGAATTATTTGTGCAATATCTAAGTACTCACGACGCCATATTTTTATCAAGCAATTTTTTTTTTAAATCAACAACACGTGACATTTCTACAAGCGTCTAGCGAGTGACTGATTAAAGTGCGGTGTATGCACCGCAGTTGAGTAGAACAGAGTAGCTGAATGCAATGTCTCCTCTAGTACGTATCATTACCTTTACCTTTTATAAGCTATCTTAACCTGAACACACTGCATGTATACATGAACACGCTCAATGGCTTGGCAATTTCGACCAATTACATAGCTCGCTGAGCGACTTTGAGCGTCCTCATGCGGGCCAGCTGTGAAGGAACACCTCTCAGTGTGAGTAAATGGAGTGACGACCTGGTAAGACACGCAGGAAGTCGATGGATGCAGGTGGCTCAGGACCGTGCTTTTTGGAGTACCTTGGGGGAGGCCTATGTTCAGCAGTGAAATTGTGAAGGACTGTAATGATGATGATGATGATTTATATTAGTATATATATATATATATATATATAAATATATATATATATATGTATATGTATATATATATATATAAATATATATATATATAATTATTATTAAAAATATTTTAATAAATGAATAGCAATGAAATTTTCTCCAAGTTCATTTGTCTTTAGGTTTGCTAAAGTACATGCTATATACGTTGCCAAATGGTATTGCTGCTATTATATAAAGCCCTTCGTATGCCAAATTTAACTTACTCATAACTTGGTTGTCTGCAAGTGATCTAGAAATTTTTACTAAATCGCCAATGTGATATTTTATGAATCTATTTCACTTATTTTTTTTTTTTTTTACAATTTTTACAATTATATATTATATTAATCGTTACACACAATATTAAAAAAAAACATAATCAAAAAACAAACTTAAACTAAAATTTTTAATTGTCGTAAAGACTGCCCGTGGTATCTTTATTAATTTTAGTACGTAGTACATAATAGCTCAATGTTTATACCGAGAACAATATTTAAATTTTGTCATTTATTTTGTATATTATATTTGCTTATTTAATACTTTATTTTAGTTAGTTCCGGTAATAAGAGGGCTGGTTCTTTTCTCGCTCAAAGGCTAAGTATAGCTATTCAGCGAGGAAACGCAGCCAGCGTTCTTGGCACGATACCACGGGCAGCAGGTCTTTACGACAATTTAAAACAACATTAAAAACATAATTAAAAAAGTTTTTTTTAATTATGTTTTTAATGTTGTGTGTAATGAATATTAATTGTAAAAGTTGTAATAAAAAACAAAATAAGTGAAATAGATTAATAAAATATCACATTGGCGATTTAGTAAAAATTTCTAGATCACTTGCAGACAACCAAGTTATGAGCAAGTTAAATTTGGCATATGATGATATAATAGCAGCAGTACCATTTGGCAATAAATAGCATGTACTTTAGCAAACCTAAAGACAAATGAATTTAGAGAAAATTTCATTGCTATTCATTTATTAAAATATTTTAATGATAATTATATATATGTACACTAACATAAATCATAATCATCATCATCATTACAGTCCTTCACAATTTCACTGCAGAACATCGCCTCGCCCAAGGTTATCCAAAAAGCACGGTCCTGAGCCACCTGTATCCATCGACTTCCTGCATGTCTTACCTGGTCGTCACTCCATTTACTCACACTGAGAGGTGTTCCTTCACTGCTGGCCCGCATGAGGACGCTCAAAGTCGCTCAGCGAGCTGTAGAAAGGGCTATGCTCGGGGTTTCTCTGTGTCACTCCTCTACGTGAAGAGTGGCCGACATAGTCCAACGAATTAGTAAGGTGAAGTGGCAATGGGCTGGCCATATAGCTCGAAGAACCGACGACCGTTGGGGAAAAAGGTTCTCGTTTGGCAGCATCGTACCAGTAAGCGAAATGTAGGACGACCCCCACCAGGTGGAGTAACGACCTGGTAATATAAATACTGTATATTTACTTTTTATATTATAAAGTCTCGTTGGTGGCCTTTTGAATAAAGCTCAAAATTATTAAAGTTATGAGCAAGACACAACATTTGTAATAGGAAAAATGATTACCTATTATAATAAAGACTAATAATTGATTGTAAGATTCGATTGTAAAGTTCGGTCAGGGTGAATGGCTTAATCACATTTATCCTTAGTGTGAGTAGCCATCTGATTTCAACTTATATTAAAAAGAAATGTTTAAGATAACATTACTGAATTAATGTTTTAAAGACATAAAATACATTTAACACTAGAAGTACAAAACTGATGAGTAGCACAATATCAACAGCGTAGTATACAACAATTTAATCAAGATAACGATTATGGTTTTATTGCCTCGGTATTGATGTGGTTGAAGTGGTGTTGGCGGCGGCTATTCCCTGGGGTAGAGTGGTAGTAAAACTTTATATCAACGACTCCACTGTATGGATCATTAACATAGAATTTGGATTGTGGTGGCGCATTATTATTAATAATTAATTAATTTCTTAATAAAGCCGCCCAAAATTATCTTCCAAGTAATATTTTAAAAAATTAAATACTTTGGCAAACATGTGTCAAATTTGCAAAATAAATACATTTCAGACATTCTTTATGATAGTAAATTAAAGACTTATTTCTACCTTTCAAAAACAATAAATTTTATTAAAACTTTGTTAAACTATTCTAAATGTATTAAATAATAGAAATATAAGTCGAAAATAACAAAAAAAATAAATAAAGAAAAGTAACATAAAAATTGCTCGAAATTGCCAAGCCATAGAGCGTGTTCTTGTATTATACATGCAGTGTGTTCGTGTTAAGATAGCTTATAAAAGGTACCCAAGTGTGAACAACAGTAGTATAGTAGTCGGTTATCCGACCACACTATTAAGATATATATATATATATATATATATATATATATATATATATATATATATATATATATATATATACATATATATTTCTTACAGACCCATACCTATCCTCATGTGTCAAATTTGCAAAATCTTTACAGTGACTTATAGTGTGTTCTTCATTACATCTTATGCAAGTTCTCGTCGGAGATATAGCAGACGTATGGAATGACCTTTACTTTGTTGTTATGGATTCCCTTAAAATGGATGAAGATAGCGTTATTAATTCTAATGTGTGGAACTATGATTCCAAAAAACTTCTTAAATCCTTCCAGGTTGATAACTCAGTTTTTGTAGAGATGCTCTTCCCATGCTTTATGTCAATCTGGGCCCAGTCTCTGTACGACCAGAAATGTTATTAGTGGATCCCAAGATATTGGTAGATATCTGAAGGTTATTTAAACAATTTAAGCATTCTTTAGTTATATAACACTAACTTCGCATGTACTTCGTACATTATGCCCACCAATACGAGGCTACCACTCGAGAACCTTTTTTCTCACCGTTTCGAAGTCGACTCTCGCATGTGAGAATAACCGTGACGTACACCGTACTCACACACACACTCACACACACACACACACACACACACACACACACACACACACACACACGCACGCCCACCACCACCCCCCACACACACACACACACACACTTATGATAAGTCACCCATAATTAGGATTCTAGTGTTAGCTCCTTTTTTGGCGTAAATAAGACACATATGAATGGTGGATTTAATCAGTGACTTAACTCGTACTATCCAGAAGCGAGTTATTACATAGTTCATGGTTAGTCAAACACCTCAATGTAAGTTTTTTTAATGAGCATCGCGTACAATCAGTACAGCCAAGTTATTTTCGTGTCCTAATATTGTGACGACGCATTATCATTATAAATAATTAGTTTTTAAATAAAGCTGTTCAAAATTATCTTAGAAATAATAATTTAAATGATTAAAGTACATTACTAAGCATAAAGTTCAAATAAGTACATTTCAGATATTAAGTATTACAGTAAATTAAAGGGTTACTTTTGCATTTCAAAATCAATTAAATTAATAAAACTTCCCGGTTAGATCCCATATGATGTAAAAGAGAACAGAGCATTAAATACTTAATAAAGGTTGGGTTGACGACCTGGTCAAACACTTGGCAAAAAATAGTAGAGCTTTACGAAAACTAATTTATTTAAAAGCATGTTTTAATAGAAAATGACTTGGCTATAACAATAATGTAAATAGTATAATAAACACTTTAAAAACTAAGTCAGACTTGCTCATAACGGAGTTATTCATGCAAAACGTCTTCGGGGAATATCAAAAGGCACTTATAGGATTATTAGGAAGAATTTCTGAAGTCAGAAATTAAAGTTTCAATTTTTAGCAAATAAATGGATACGCTTTTCGTTACTGGGAGCAATGTGACATGCATTTCAGAAAGTTTATTTTTATATATTAAAGATAATAATCATAAAATATCAGTATCAATAAAACAATGCAAATAACATGTGCTGTTTTGTAGCGACATATGCTTGTGGCAGCCTACGGAGGTTTGAAATGGAAGGAGACGAAGACTTCCTATATTACTTTTATTTTATAATTTACAAGTTAACTCGTAAATGAACACAGGAATACTAGATTAGGTAACTTACAAACTAATTTAATTACTACTGAGCTGTCTTAACAATTATACCTAGGTTTTATACTATTGATTACTCAAGTCACGTTAGTAAATACAGTCACATCTATATATGCTTACTGGTTTTATGCTTAGCGGGCGGTAGGTGACTTCCTGATGGTACTATCTTGTATATTCTTAGGTCACGTGCTGTTATTTGCTTAGTAGGCGGTGCTGTATAGTAGGTGACTTTCCGAAGGCTTGCAAGGTCTAGGTAGATATATGTAACTAGCGCAAAACAAAAATAAAACAGATGATCATATTGCCTTTAAAGATAGATGAGGTAACTATTGAAACACAAATTTTAATTGTAAATTATGATGTAACAACATAAGTATAATAATAATATAGTATAAGCTTTGACTGGCTCAGGAAAAATAAAATGTTAGTTGATTTGAGACATGCGGTTATTGTTATAGAATTTAACGTGAAAAACAAAGACTACTAAATACAACAGAAATTCTATATTATAATATAACAACTGCAGCGAACAAAGTACTGATAATCCTTTAACAAATATAAAGATTTGGTCAAAATTTGGGGTCTTTAAAAAGATTTACCTTAATAAGGTCTAGGAAAAGCATAAGAATAATTTCGCGCAAATTAGGTGGAACGAATTGCTATGAATATTATATTGAAATTATCGATGATGAAGCTATACAGTAGTCCAATAATATTAACGCTTAAAAAGGTGGCGCAATTAGTCTTACAAAATGTCATAAGCATAAATACGAAAATTATTGCAGGATGGAGAAGTACCCCATACAATTAGATGTATTAAATTCATTTCATCGAGCGACATATATCATAACATATTAGTAGAGGTGAGATTCTTTATGAAGAATCTAATGAGATGTCTTTCGACGAAGTAATATAGAAACAGAAACTTTTTTATTCAATGTATATTATAACAATTCTTATTGAAAGTCCCTTTTTTCATTTACCACTGGTTCGCAAAAAAAAACCTCTGTCCTGGGAAGAACCAGCAAGAAATCCAGAGGGACTATTTTTTTTCCAATAATAGCTTACAATAATGTTTACAATAAACAACACAAGACAAATTAGAAATAGCTTGGTAGCGATAACTCTTCCCAGGTGTTATTATCATCTATAAATTCCTTAATATTATAGTAACCCTTTTTATACAAACTAAGTTTAATAACATTTTTGAACTTGTATGACAAATTTTGTATATTTTCTAGGATTTTGTTGTAAAAGCGTACACATCGCCCCACGAATATGTATTGAGAGACCAGAGTTAATATATTAATTTCCTTAAATTTTTCTCTCAGCGACTCTTTTGGTTTTAAATTATATATTGCTCTAATGGTCCTCTTCTGTAAAATAAATATAATTTCAGTGTCAGTCGCGTGTCCCCATAGCAAAATACCATACGACATAATGCTATAGAAATAACTAAAGTAAAATATTCTAGCTGTTTCAACATTGGTAAGAGTTCTAATCTTTTTCACAGCATATGCTGCAGAACTAAGTCCGCTAGCTAGTTTTGATATATGGAGGAGCCATTGAAGCTTTACGTCCAGTGTGATTCCAAGAAAAATGGTGGTATCAGCAAGACTCAGTTGCCCCCCATTTAAAATTACATTAGTATTGACATGTTTAACATTAGGAGTTACGAATTTCATACATTTAATTTTAGTTCCATTCAAATGCAAATTATTAACATTAAACCAATTGACTAACTTAGCTATAGCATTATTTACTTCGTCGTAATTTAATAACTGTCGTTTTAATTTGAAAATTAATGAAGTATCATCAGGAAATAATACTATATCATGTTTATCCCCTAATATGTAAGGTAAGTCATTAATATATACTAGAAATAGAAAAGGGCCGAGAATTGAGCCCTGAGGCACGCCCATTTGTACAATCGACCCGGAAGAACTCATACTATTAATGACAACTTTTTGCGTTCTGTCACTTAAATATGAAATAATTAATTTAAGAGCATCGCTTCTTACACCGTAGTGTTGAAGTTTCCTGATTAATGTTTCATGGTGAACACAATCGAAGGCTTTGGATATGTCACAGAATACACCCAAAGCATCCTGTTAATTCTCCAATGCATCAAATATATATTTAATCAGCTCAACACAAGCATCAGTTGTCGAGCGACCCCTTGTGAAACCAAAATGATTTTTATGAAGTAAATTATTTAAATTCAAAAAATTTAACATTTGATCATGAATAATTTTTACAAAAATTTTACTAAGTGTTGGCAGTACAGAAATAGGTCTGAAATTAGCGGGGTCCAATGTACTACCATATTTAAATAAAGGTATTACTTTACTTTGCTTCATTAAATCAGGAAACACACCAGATTCAATACTAGTATTAAAAATAATAGATAGTTGAGGTGCGATCGCATCTATTATAGACGCAATGCTTTAACAGAAATCCCCCACACATCGGCGGTTCTCTCAATATCAATAGTCTTAAAATATTTTACAATATCTTTTGATGACACTTTATGAAATGTAATTGTACACACATTTACATTTTGTTTAAGTAATGATTCGGCGACGGCAAGAGAAGAATTAAGTAACTTAGTGGTTAAGATTCAGGATTTGTAAGCTACATTCTAAATTATTTAAATTATTATAACTGCTAGAGATTACCTCTATTGTCTCATTTTCTAATTTAAATTACTTGGAACGGATTCTAAATTACATGTCAAATCATTATGCTGCTCAATAGGAGCAGATGTCTGGGTAGCCAAGTCCTTTGCTGAGTTAATATATAAATAATAAATTAACACATTTGCTATCTGTCATTATAGTGTATATTAAATAGTAATAGTGTATATTAAATAGTAAAGACAAACATAATGTCGAACAATTTAGACAGCATGTGCGGAAGAATTTAAAAGAGGCAAGTCGCTTAAGAAATACAAAATGAGAATGAAATATTGAGTAGAAAAGTGCAGGGAGGTTTTATCGTCATATTTATAGACAATGGCAAGAGACCCGATGGTATGACTTTGGTCCCCTGGGGAGAGGTAAAGCCCTAGTGTTGGATGCTATTTGCGTTGACACTTTGGCGGCCTCTCATCTCAAGGGTACCTCTTTTAGAGCCAGGGCGGCATCAGAGGCAGCTGAATTAAGTAAACATGCAAATAAGAGAAATGACTACATATTTGTGCCATTTGCTGTAGATACTATCTGTCCGTGGGGTCCACGTGCAGTGAAGTTCCTAAAGAAACTGTATCGACGACTCGGTCGTCAGTTCCGGTAATAAGAGGGCTGGTTCTTTTCTCGCTCAAAGGCTAAGTATAGCTATTCAGCGTGGAAACGCAGCTAGCGTTCTTGGCACGATACCACGGGCAGTCTTTACGACAATTAAAAATTTTAGTTTAAGTTTGTTTTTTGATTATGTTTTTTTTAATATTGTGTGTAACGATTAATATAATATATAATTGTAAAAATTGTAAAAAAAAACAAAATAAGTGAAATAGATTCATAAAATATCACATTGGCGATTTAGTAAAAATTTCTAGATCACTTGCAGACAACCAAGTTATGAGTAAGTTAAATTTGGCATACGAAGGGCTTTATATAATAGCAGCAGTACCATTTGGCAACGTATATAGCATGTACTTTAGCAAACCTAAAGACAAATGAACTTGGAGAAAATTTCATTGCTATTCATTTATTAAAATATTTTTAATAATGATTATATATATATATATATATATATATATATATATATATATATATATATATATATATATATATACTAATATAAATCATCATCATCATCATTACAGTCCTTCACAATTTCACTGCTGAACATAGGCCTCCCCCAAGGTACTCCAAAAAGCACGGTCCTGAGCCACCTGCATCCATCGACTTCCTGCGTGTCTTACCAGGTCGTCACTCCATTTACTCACACTGAGAGGTGTTCCTTCACAGCTGGCCCGCATGAGGACGCTCAAAGTCGCTCAGCGAGCTATGTAATTGGTCGAAATTGCCAAGCCATTGAGCGTGTTCATGTATACGTGCAGTGTGTTCAGGTTAAGATAGCTTATAAAAGGTAAAGGTAATGATTCCAAAAAACTTCTTAAATCCTTCCAGGTTGATAACTCAGTTTTTGTAGAGATGCTCTTCCCATGCTTTATGTCAATCTGGGCCCAGTCTCTGTACGACCAGAAATGTCATTAGTGGATCCCAAGATATTGGTAGATATCTGAAGGTTATTTAAACTATTTAAACATTCTTTAGTTGTATCTAGTAACAATTTTATTTGATTAGCCGTTTTTGCAATTACTAATTTTTTCGAATAACCTTTCATTATTGAATTAACGATAAACCTTTTATTTCTATACCAATCGTTTAATGAACACCATGCATGTTCATAGTTGTCTCCTGTAATTTTAATATGTTTTGATAACGTTTTCGCTTCACCGACGAATATAATCATCATTACAGCCATTCACAAGTCCACTGTTGAACATAGGCCTCCCCCAAGGGATGCCACAAATCACGGTTCTAAGCCACCTGCATCGTTAGACTTCCTGCATGTCTTACCAGGTCGTATACTTCGCCCACCGGTACGAGGATGCCACTCGAGAACCTTTTTTGTCACCGTTTCTTTGCATCTCCTGTCCTGCTCTTACCACGGTCGCCACCTTCACCAGGATTAGCGGGGCCACTGGGGACTGGGCGCCGTCTGTTTGCGTCTTTATTCATGGCGGGTATATTATTATATTTGACACGCTTGGCGAGTGGGTTAGCAACCGCAGTTTTTTATTATATTATTGTTGTTATTAGGAAGATGCTGCTGCCCATCTCCTGCCGGTTTTCCTCTGTCACCTGTTACGTCACCCACGGGAAGTTACAGGATAGTGGATATTCTTAGCCGTCACTACACGGCACTCACCTACGATGTTTAATTTTTAATAATGCAACTTTTGAATCTTACTGAGTGAACTTTTATCGTGTACCAGCGATGAAAACAAATCATTAAAAGACGGCCATTCTTCATAACTCTCACCAAATGAAGGCAACTGTATTCAAGGTGGTTGGACTACTATCGGTGACGCTTACCTCCAGTCGTGCCTTTCATGTCCGTAGATTACAACTTTCTAGACGGTATCGCGCTTAACATGTCGTCCAAGTCACTCTTTAGATACAAGTACTCGATGACTAAGTAATGTTCGTTAACAAAATACTTTGTTCTTTGAACATTACACACACATTTAATTAAGTCCTGGTGCGTCAACTTTGCCAACACTCTTCGATGCACTGTATTCTCGTTTCAATATAACCTTTTGTAAACCGTTGCTTTGGACACATTTTTAGGTTTACTTGTGTCTTTTGTAAAAGAACTGTCGTTTTTTTTCTAATAAATTTAATAATTTTTCACTCATTTTCTTTTTATTTCATTAATTCATTCACTTTTTAATAGACTAAAGCAATTCAATTCAAAACGTTAACGATATTAACAATATTGCACTTTACAAATTGTAGCTATTCAATGTGCGAGCGCTTTGTGAATGCAGTCGCTATTGTTCTTAGTTGTTGGCCGCTGTATGAAGTAAACAACTATTTATCCGGCTCAGATTCGACCATATGATACTGTATCTAGGGTTAACTTTGAATTGACTTATTGTTTGTTTTTGAGTGTTTATTTTAAACTGATTCATGATAATCATATTTTACAAGGCACATAGAAAATGTATGTATGCATAATTATAAACACAACATTAAGTATGAAGTGTAGGATAAAATTGAGAAAATTATGAGTGTTTGTAAAGATGCGACATCGAAAAAAAAACCGAAAAATTTATAGTTCAAATTAAAAAAAGTTAATTTCGTCAAATCTTACGAGCACAAAGGTGAAAAACTTTCGATTTTACGTGACAACTATGCAATACATACACATAGTAGAAGAAACCGAATGGAAAAAAGGAAAATTTGAACTATTAAATACGAAGGAGATATTTTATACTACATGACGTATTTAAATTTATGTGATAACTGTGTAAAAACAAAACCATGTGTGGTTTTTTTAAACAAGATCTAGTACCTAAGCCCATTTGTAGAAGTCTCAAGGAGATATTCAGTATAAATTTATACTTGTTCATCAAGATCATCTTACCTAATTTGTGTAGCTCCGTCCACTGAAGAGCGATAGTTCACAAGAAAGTAAAAATTTTTTATTTATAATTTTGTAAATTTATTGATAAAAAAATTGGCAAAAATAAATTAACAAAAAATAGGTTCAATGTTACAGTCGATGTGGTTGTAAAAGTAGCTATAAGGATGACAGATTTAAAATTACTGTTGTAATATCATAATTTAGTTTGCACCTTAGTTCATTTTACGTTTAAAACAATAGGTCTGAGAAATAATTACGAACGTAATACATGAAAAGACTACAATGAAACATAATTTTTATTTTCCTGTCCATAGGTGCATGGCATTATTCATAAAAATCGGTCAATTTTATATTTTCAATAGATGTCATATTGCCTCCTCATATTGGGCATTCTTCCAACTGTTCAGATCTGTATATCGCATGATTTAAAATTGCAAACACGAGCAAATCGATATTTACAAGCAAACACAAATAAATTTTAGGAGCAAATTAAATATTTAACTGCCTGGCTGAGCCCTCGTAACATCTCTCTTGTTAAGTACGTAGATAATTTGGGTAACTTTCATCTCTTGGGTACCATGTGGTACCAGGCGTTAAGAGCCGGTGCGGTTCATATGCAGCAGAATTGAGTAAATGGCGCAAATATGAGTCTCTAAGAGATGACTACATACTTGTGCCTTTTGTTACAGAGGCTATCGGTCCGTGGGGTTCACGTGCGGTGAAGTTAAGAAATGAACTTTATCCGCGACTTGGCGTCGTCGCTGGTGGCAAGAGTAATGATAAGACTACGACAATTTATTCAGGGGAGGAAAAGCCAGCCAGCTTTGACAGTTTACCACGGACATTGGGACCATAAAGTAATTTTAGTTAATGATTTCTTAAATTTACGCGAACACTACAAATTGAAAAAAACTCTATTTACGGACTTTATCCCGTTTAATTATCTATTTAACTTATTTCGTTTCCGGTGCTTTACAGCCCATGGTCACGGGGGGCGGGGAACTGGGATTTTTGATGTCCCAATGTCATAATTAGTCCGGCTACCTTCAGTTTTTGAATATTAATTTTTGAATAAAACTATATTCACGGATTTTATTGCATTTAATTACTTTTACTTTTACTTATTTTTAATTCCTGACGTTTCGGAAGCTTTACAGCACCCATGGTCACGGGGAGACTGAAATGTTTGACGTCCCAATGTCATAGTTGAGCTTACAGTATCTTGAAGTCTTACAGTGGTATGCTTGGGTTTGTGTCTAATTTTGTTTGTTATAGGATCCCAAGCAGATGGCAGCACCCATCAATCTTCTCTATTGAAATTATGATATTTTTTTAATTTCAATAACCTTGCGTATCATGCTTGGTAGGAATCGATGTTCTTTTGCGAGGATTTGTGATTTATCAAATCTGATGTAATGGTGGGAACGATCTTGAACATGTTCACAGACTGCAGACTTCCTGGAGCGTTGGTGCTTCATGTCAGCTATATATTCTTTACGGACTTTAACTTTTTGTTTGAGATATGTAAGAGCGACCACATTTACAACTTAGCTTGTACACTCCTGCATCTTGTAGAGGAATATTGCACTTGATGTATGATAAAAATTGACTATTCTTCTTCGGCGGCTTGAAGTATGTTTTAATGGAAGCTCTCTTCAAGACGTAGCCAAACTTGTCTGTGACTCCTCTGACATACGGTAGAACAGCAGGCACACGCTAGACTGGGGCCGGCTTCACTCTGTCATTGTGGCGTAGGCGCAGGACCCGAAGACTGTTGTCTTGCAATACTTGCTTGACATGCTGAAGCTCAATGGCCAGATGGTTTCTGTCACAAAATCCTCGTGTTCTCTGAAACAAAGATTCACCCACAGTAACTAGCTGTGAAGGATGATGGTGAGATTCACCATTTAAATATCGGTTGGTATGGGTCTTTTCCCATACACAGTGTGTTATGAGCATTTCGAATGACTAAAACATCTAGGAAAGCTAAAGAAATATTTGCCTCCAACTCCATTGTGAATTGTACCTATATTAGAGTTTATAGAATTAGAGTGTTCTAAAAATGCAGTTACTTCGTCAGATGGTAAAATTGGGGAAGTGTCGTCTACGTACCGCTTGTAGAATCTTGGATTTACAGGAGCAGTAAGAAGGGCTTTCTCCTCAAAGTCCTCCGTGAATATGTCGGCGACTATGGGAGATACAGGCGAGCCCATCTGCACATCATATACTTGCTTGTAGAACTCTTTCTTCCACAATAGAATGCCAGATGTGAGGTAGTGTTATAGTAATACTGAATTCAACAGGCATGTTGCTATTTTCTAGCTTCGTATTTACTATTGAGATGCAGTCTTCAATATGTAGACATGTGAATAGTGACTGAACATCAAATTTGACCATAGTTTTATTGTCAGTGAGACGTAAGTCTTTTATCTCACTAACAAAATGGTATGTATCCTTTGTGTGTGCTCTGGTATGTCTCTCTCTGGTGTGACAGTATTTTTGCCAAGTGTTGTGCCAGCTTATAAGTCGGTGAATAGATCTGACTCTCTATAGGATGTTTGATTAGTGTATCTTTGGTAACCCATACCAATTCCGTGGTTTGATACATGATGGTATTGGCGAATTCACGTCGAGATTTCACGTCGGGATTTTATTAAAATATAGTAATAACAGCTTAAATAATAGCTAAAACAACTAGCGTTTTAAAACGCTCCGGGAAGTCTGCAGTCAGTCAACATGTTCAAGATCGTGCCCACCATAACATCAGATTTTATAACGCAAAAATCCTCGCAAAAGAACACCGATTCCTACATAGGACTACGCGAGGCTATTGAAATTAAAAAACATCGTAATTTTAATAGAGAAGATGGATGGGTGCTGCCTTCTGCTTGGCATCCTATAATTAACAAAATTAAACCCAAACCCAAGCATACCACTGCAAGAAATCAGGACATAGTCAGTTCATTTTGCATAGCATTGGGACGTCAAAAATCTTAGTCCCCTCCGTAACCATGGGTGATTACGGGTGGGATGTAAAGCACCCGAAACGTTGGGAATTAAAAATAAGTTAAATAGTTAATTAAACGCGATAAAATCCGTAAATAGGGTTTTATTCAATAATTTTAGTTTATAGTTCTAGTCTCTTTGTTATTATAATATTTTTTTGGATTTAATTGGGTGGAATTTATTTCCATTGAGAAAATACGATTGAATAATAGCATTTTCGGGATGTCGATTTTTGTAATAACATTATTTCGGGTGAAATTGTTTCCAAAATATGAGTTTGATTATCGTAAAGAGTAAAATTCTAATTCGGCAAAAGTTGGGTTCCCGTGTTAATGAAAATTATATATTATTTTAAAAATATGGTTACGTACGTTATTACGTTTAATAAAGGAGTAATATATTAATGGCTCTAATAAAAGTTAAAGGTCATCTTCATCATTATCATTACAGCCATTTACAAGTCCACTGCTGAACATCGGCCTTCCCCAAGGAATGTCGCAAAACACGGTCCTGAGCCACCTGCATCCAAAGAATTTTTGCATGTCCTACCAGATCGTCACTTTGTCTCGTGGGGGGGGGGGTTGCCCCACACTCCTACCGGTACGAGGGTGCCACTCAAAAACTTTTCTTACCCATTACGACATTACGGCTTTTTTAACTAAAAAAATAAGAATGTATTAGGCTGTTAATTTTATTTATTGAATTAAATTATAAACACATGAGCGAAGCCTCAAAAGCATCAAAAGTTCTGAAGTGACCGTGTACACATAAATGTTATGGTCCCATGTGTATATACTCGTTGATACTTGCTCCTTTTTATGATTCTAAAAACTCTGGTCAAAATTCGATAAAATTTCATTATCATTGGCACGTCGTCTATTTATATATACGGGTTTCTTCCGGCTTTCCGATGTTCTTATATATACATCTTATATTATCTTCTTCCTCGTCGGCCTAAAAAGGTCTACTGCTGGACAGCCCTTACTACTTTCTGTGTGACATAAGCCCCTTCCGTTGCAGGGAGGATTTGTCTTAATCGTCACACTTGACAGGTAGACTTAATATAGCAGCACTAGAAGTTTCGAATTTTTTACTCTGTTGCCCTTTGCCAATCTTGTATTTTGATATGGCGTAGCGGCCTAAAAAATCACGTGTTTTTATCCCGTGGGTGACTTTAGATACAATAATAGAAAACCACTATAAGTGTAAGGAATAGAGGAATAAATTCAAAACATTTCATCTATGTGTGCAGTCAAGTACGTTTACCGCTGTGGTATTGTTGCATTGTATGTCCTAAATAAAACTGTATTTCGAGTAGAGAAAAGCAATTTCAATAATGGAAAACTTTTTGTTTAAATTTTTTATTACTTTTTTTTTGAATTTGGGTACAGATTTTAAAAAAAAATGTTCCAATTATAATTGAAAACTTGTGGTTTTGAACTCTCCTCTAAGTCAGGTAGTCAGTATTTTACAGTGAGTAGTGGTTTTATTACAGAAATAAACTTTATATTTCAAATAAAACTCAAACTCAGTGTTTGAATTTCATATTTTGGCAGACTTGTGGATTCCATTGTTTTTCTTGGAATAACTACGGAAGCGTGACTCAAATGGAGCTCCCATATATTAATATAAACAAGAAAACTTCGAACGTTCTGCAGCACATAATATGCTGGAAGAAGGATTGCTTAGATTTCAAATTAGAAGTCTTACCAATTTAGAAACAACTAGATCGGTTTATTTGGATGGCTTTGTCCTATAGAAATTTACTATGGCAAAACGTGATTGACTTTGAAACTATATTTGTTTTGCCAAAAGGGGGCCAAAAGGCAATTTAAAACTTAAATTGGAATGATCTCTTACATAAAATCCTATTAAATAAATATGTTATTTTTTATATGATATATTCATCCCTGAGGACTAAGGTTTGAAAATATTATATATGATATTGTCATCCCTGAGGACTGAGATGAAGTGTTTCACGGCCAGTGACTGCATCGTTGATCAAACGGATCACGGGGTCACAGGTTCAAATCACATGTCAAACAAAAAAGAAATTCTAACCATCAGCCCGATGTCAGAAAGTAGGCGGTATTTCACTACCGTATCACGGAAAGCACGTAACGCTATTAGTGTTGCGCCTGATCTCTTTACGACAGTGTGGGATTGTTGTCCCATCGTGCTATGAGAGTGAGGGAACAGAAAATACTGACGCGTACACTTGGATACTATAGTTCTGTCCTGCATAGATTAGAAACTTGTTCTAAACCGAAGAAGAAACCTTTACGTAGAAAAAGGGCTTATACAATTTGACCCAAAATAGTACTTATATACCCGAACAATAATACTACTTTTTACAACTATGGTGATAAAAATTATATTACACTACTTACGTTCATTTCGCATAATATTAATAGAACCTTCTTGATAAAATATTTTTAACATTTCTGAAACATTTACGATTTGTGGAGTTTGTACAGTTTTAGGTGCCTCTGAAGTTATAACACAATAATTATTCAATTGTTAGTGTATTACAATGTAGTATACTCGTAGTATATACAAAGGCTAGTGTATTACTTACTTTTATACACGGCCTACATTGATGTTTTGCTTCCTCAAATACAGGTGAAGTATGCTGCCTCCTTTTAGATTTATATATAGTTGCTCTTAGTCAATGTTGCAGTTAGCCAGAGATTTTTCTTAACTCTACAGTTATCGTGTGGATTACAATAGTAAATCACTGTAAAATAATCTCAAATTTTAATATTTCTGAAACCAAACGATTAGTTCACACGATCATTTTCGTTTTTTTTTAAGCCGCGACCACTGCAGGTTTAATGAATATTATATTTTATTAATGAACTTGAAATTAAGCAAATAAAGACAAAAAAAAATTTCAACACTCGCTTAAATGTGCTTCTGCGGCTGAATAAAACAAATGACAAAATGTGTTATATTAGAATTAAATTTTATATAAATCAATTCCTGTTAAAGTATGGTTTAGATTATACAGATATTTATAATATATAATTACAACAAAAAATCTGTTTTTACATACAAACAATTTAAAGATAAGTATTATTTTCATTTGTAATCGCTTCAATGGCTTCAATTTAAATAATAAACGTTTTTGAGAATTTTGCTTATGCGCATATGTTTACAATGCTATCTCTACATGCCATTTATTTTATTTATTTATTTAAAACTTAAATGTAACACCTTAAGCTAAAGGGTACATAGGGCGGACTTAATGCCATCTGGCATTCTCTGCCGGTCAACCCTGGGTGCCAAGGACAATTGTTGGCAGGTGCGAACATAATACTTTAATAAAGTGTACATATAATAAATGTATATACAAAGTACATACATACACAAAACGTTTAAATATACACATATATAGCATAATTCGTACAATAATACACACACACACACACACACACACACACATATATATATATATATATATATATATATATATATATATATATATATATATATATATATATATATATATATAAACGTGATTATAAACTTCGTAAATAAATATCCATATGAATGATACATACATATAATAATTATAATGTTTGAATAATATATAATGAAATATTTGTGGTAAAAAAGAAAAAAATAAAGGAAAAATAATGTTAATTAGTAGTTGCCCTCAGGTAATGTTGTCGTAGAAGAACTTTGAATACTTTTTTATTTGCAGCATTCTTAATATCATTGGGGAGAATGTTCCAAAGTTCTGTTGCTTTTTATGACGCCCATTAGATGATAGGTGAAAATTGATTGTATTATATCACCACAACCACCAGGACACTATGCAGCGGCGCAAAATAATTAAACTAAAGAGAGCAAAAACTATTAACCCTACCCTGTTTCTAGCCCTAATCAATCCACTGTCGGTAGGTCATACACACTTAAGCGAAATTGCTGATTCTCATCACGATGAGTGTGCTTTCACATACGAAACTTTCCGATAGTCTTTCATATTATTAAAGTTCATACAATCCGCATAATGCTAAATCCATATTACCAAATACATGTGAGAGCACATCCACTGTGATATGCGTGGATATACTTAAGTTTACTTTTATTTATTTTTTATTTAAAATGCCAATTTAAACCAAGAATTGAAAGAATGATAAAGGGTCGATTTGCAATTATCGGGTATATTTATAAAGGGTAGAATAAAACATAAATAAATCTAAATGTATAATAATTGTATGATAATAGTTCAGTGTGTCACTTTAATATTAATTTGGGTTATAATGTAGTTGATAGTAAACTTTTAATCTGATGATTGAAAAATCAGACCTAAAGTTAAAAAAGATCATTGTTTTTACGTGTAGCGTATAAAATTTAGTTAATCGGTATGGAATTTCACTAAATTAAATAGATAGTCATATTCTTGACGAAAGTGGAAATAATATTTTGTTCAATGTAATAATTAAATATTTTTTATGCCAAACAATATTTCCATACTAATTAAAAGGCTACTCGTAAATCCATATCCAAAAACCAATTTCATGATTTCAAAATGTGCATAGTATTTTTATTACAAAAATTCCTGTATGTTACATTCACATTCATACAACATCTCTTTCTTCTCAAAATCTCATTACTTCGCACTAAGTTACGCAGGTTTGTAATTCACATCAAAAGTATTTGAAGATTAATTACTGAAATGTTATGATTAATTTTCCATTTTATTACTAAATTCATGGTTAACTTTAATTACTTTACAGCTAAATAAAATGGAAACATGTGAACGCAGAGAAATTTGAGTTGTTGTTAATTTATGTGGAAAAAGAATGGAAAGGAAATTAACAAAGTTAGAGCATAGCTTGCTCTCAAATACGATTAATCCTTACGTACGACGTTTAAAATAAGCAAATAAAGCAAAATGGATCATACAGAAGTAAAAATTAGAGAATACAAAAATATTATAGAATATATAATTGTGTTTGTTCCTTTAAATAGAAATAAGAGGAAGATTGATAGGAGTGCGTATTAATGTATTTACGGAGCACATCAAAATATTCAAAGTAGAGATAAAAATAGAAGTAAAACACGATTTTCCCGGCCAAATGTTTTAACGAAGGTGTGTTTACAGCAATAGCACTTATGCTACTTACGTTACATATGAGTGTAATTGGCGTATACATATTTCTCCGCTCTTAACGTAATACACTAAAGTGGGTTGTCGTGTGATGATATCGCAAGAGAATCGATCACCCCATGTCATCTCGTAGGTAGTACGTGTTGTGTAGAATAAGAAATGGTATAAAAGTTCTTGTGACGTCTATTTGATGGCGATATAATCATCTTTTTTTTTTAAATCATCTTCTTTGCCATTTCTTATTATAATTTCACTGCTGAACTTAGGCTTCACCAGTAATGCGTCATGATCATATTTGCCAAAGTTACCACGTTTGGCAGGCAGGTAATAACCGCAGGTTCTTGATTTTTAGTTGTTATTAATAAGAAGCTACTGGCTATCTCTTTGATGCCTCTTACGACGTACACGAGGTGGCTTGGTAGTGAATAATTTTACACTGCTAATATTGTTTTAAAAAACAAGGTTCACAAACTAGTCCATCTATTAGTTATTGGATGCTGGGGCCCAAAGAAATCTACATCTAACGTCCAAAGATACCAAATGCGGTGGCATTATCAATTTACTAAATAATAATGTTTTGCAGACCGAACTTAGGTCACGATAGTCAGTCTTCAACAGGGATTAGCCATATGCGCAGGATAGGATAATAGTGTCCACGAGTATGAGCAAGCTCAGATACACTTCTTATTCTCCCATTCTCGTAGTCCGATGGGATGGTAATTCAACATGACCGCAGATAGATAAGACTCAGGACCGTCGCCTTAACGAGCTTTCTGAGGCACGAACTGACTCCATACCGGTACTGAAAATTTTTTGACTGAAATACCCAATGACTGAATTTGACCCAACCCGGGATTCCAATAATCAATCGCATTTACGACCACTATATAAATAAGACAGTCTCATACTAAATACAAAGAATCATCCCCACTTTCCATACATTGATTGACCTGCCACATGACTCCTATTTCTGCTGCTTGATACCCGATGGCGCTAAAAGTCACCCGCCATATACGAGGCGCTAATTATAGCGCGCAACACTGCCCCCTCCTAAGATATGCTCGACCCGAGCATTATCGACCCCGTAGTAACGCGCCAGTCGATCCACATGAACGATCTTGGGAGTACTTCTTGTACCTTTCTGTATCCGGTACGTTACGTCGTTGATCCTGGTCACAGACCGACACAAGTCAATGACCATGCGGTGGGAAATACGCTACTTTAATACTGCTCGTATTAAAGAAGTAATCGAGCGGAACCAGGGCTCCAAAGTCTTTGCTAGAGATCTGTCCGCCAGAAAGAGCCAACTATCAAAGCTGAAGAATTGTGGTGGCATCGTTTCAAGGACACCTGAGATTTTGAGTGAGATTGAGAGGTTCTATGGGCAGCTGTACACATCATCAATGCCACACGCAAGTGTGAGTAAGGATCCAAGAGCAAGTCTATTCTGACACTATTCCGATGATATCCCGGACATCAGTCTAGGCGAGATTAGAATGGCTCTCCAGCACCTTAAAACGGCAAGGACTCAGGTCAGGATGGAATTACAGCGGAGCTACTAAAAGATGGTAGAAAACCAGTACATAAAGTCCTCCAGAAGCTCTTAAATGCCGTCTTTCATAGTGGCAATACCGCGGAGGCGTGAACACAGAAGTGCGACGGTCATGTTCTTCAAGAAACGCAACTACGCTCTATTGAAGAACTACATACCGATTTCCTCTCTATGTGCTGTTTTTGAGAGTCATTACAAATCGTCTCAAACGCAGACTCGACGACTTTCAGCCTCCCGAACAAGCCAGTTTCCAAAAAGGCTGCAGTACAATAGACCAAATACATACCCTGCGGCAGATTGTATAAAAAAGTACAATCTGCCACTTTGCCTGGCGTATGTGGCATTTTGGCGGTGCTGCAGTCACTTCAGCATTGATAAATTGACTGTCGGTATATCAATGTGCTGATGTGCTTTTACAGTAGGGTTTATCATGAAACTCTTTACCGCTGCATTGGAAGGTGTTTTCAAGCTACTGAATTACCTTTTACCTTATTAATACTGGTATTAACATCATTGGTGAGTACATCACTCACCTTCGATTTGCCAACGATATTAGTCCTTATGGCAGAATTGATGAAGGACCTAAGCACTATGCTCAATGACCCCAATAGTGTCTCCCAACGGATAGGTCTTAAAATGAACATGGATAAAGCAAAGATCATGTTTAATTTGCATGTCACACTTATCCCGGTAGTTGTTATGGGTGCTAAGCTCGAAGTTGTTGACGAGCACGTTTACCTTGGACAAATAGTCTAGGTAACTAGGTAAGTCCAATTTCGACCGAGAGGTCAATCGTCGGATTCAACTCGGCTGAGAAGCGTTCGGGAAATTACGACACATATTCTCGTCCGGTATCTCTCAAAACCTGAAAACTAGATTGTACAACCAGTGTGTGTTGCCACTGATGACTTACGGATCTGTGACGTGGTCCTTTACTGCTGGCCATATAAGGACGCTTTAGGTCGCTCAGCGAGCTATGGAGAGGGTTATGCTCGGGGTTTCTCTGCATGTTAAACTTAAAAATGAGGATATCCGCAGTAGAAACAGAGTAACCGACATAACCCAAAGGATTAGTTAGCTGTAGTGGCAATGAGCTGTCCATACAGCTCGAAGAACCCACAACCGATGGGCAAAAACCGTTCCCGAGTGGCGGCATTGTACTAGTAGTCGTGGTGTAGGGCAACCCCCCGCTAGATGGATGACGACCTGGTAAGACATGCAGGAAGTCGATGGATGCAGGTCGCTAAAGATCGTGCTTTGTGGCCTTCCTTAGGGGAGGCTTTTATCCAACATTGGACTTGTGAAGGGCTGTAATGATGATGATGATGTAAGTATATTTTTTACCTTACAATTAAATAAAGTATAATGTAATATATATAAAGTTCGAGCTCCAGCAATTCTGGTTTGATTGAAGATAAATTCTAAATAAGAATTATAACCAAAATGAAAATCTAATATTTAACAATAATTCTTCCAAAAATATATTGCCCAATTTCAATTGTCATGTTGAACATATTAATCAACACTGAACACAGTGAAATTATTGAAGCTAGTAATGTAACCGAAAACATGCACCATAAAACTTTGAAATAAAGCACGAGATTAAAAAAAATGAATGGTATTAAAATGAGATATCGAAATTCGGTATGGAGTTTATTATTATTATTATTGTATTAATAACAATGTAATTATTTGCAGTTCCCATCTACTGCTGATCACCAACTCTAGTCTCGATCAATTCAGCGATATTATAGAAAAGGTATGAATATCTGTGCACTTGAAGATTTTTATTTAAACGAATTTAACTTACTAAAAATAAAACGTTATTGTCTCTTCAAGCTTCGTCATCGTCGTCAAGTACCCTATCAATTCCCAAGTACTCCCGAGCAGATATTGTTTGCAGTCTGGTAATCATGCAAGGCTTCTAGCTTTACAAGGTTCGTCGCATCCTAAATCGCGCTATCGAAGTTCAGAAGTGAAACAGTATTATTATATAGATTAACTCCGAAAAACCACTTTAGCAGTGGCCACTCCCCGGGCTGAACATCTTGCCCGGCGGAACGTTGCTAGTTGCTAGCTTGATAGTATTAAAGTCAAATTATATAATACTTTAGTTTTTTGGAGGGAGAAAATGTACCTGAGGAAAAACAACAGTCTTTTTGAAAATTCATTACATAGTTTATTACTAATCTTAGGTTTAAACTTGAGTCTGATTTAATAAAAAATCCCATGAAAAATATGCAAACTAAAATGCTAATTACATAATTTGACAGCAAATGTCAATTCCGAAAATAAGTATTTAGTAGTGGACTGCTTTTTTGGTCTAGTGGTTGTAAATGCGATTAATTGTAACAAGTTCGAATCCCAGGTTGGACCAAATCAATCAATGAATGGCTTTTTCTGTCCTGAAATTATCAGTACCGGTACGGAGTAAGGAATATGGCGGTGTTTTATTAACAATCATGCCTCAGAAAGCCCGTTTAGGTGACGGTCCTGCGTCTTATCTCTCTCCGATTGTGTTGAATTACCATCCCATCGGAGAGTAGGGAGTGTACCGGTGCTTGCTCATACTTTTGGGCACTATAATTCATTGAAGACTGGCCGCCGTGACCGAAATTCGGCCTGGAGGACATTATTATTTAGTAAGTTGATAACGCACTTGCATTTCGTTTCATTAAATGTTAGGATATAGATTTATTTGGTCCACAGCGTCCAATTACAATCGGATGGGCAATGTCCTAGTTTGTGAACTTTGTTTTTTACAAAATTTGTAAGGGCGCCCAATGGGCAGCAGTATCTTCCTAATGACAACTAAAAAAAACAAAAAGCTGCGGTTAATAACCTGCCTGCCAAGCATGTTAAATTTGGCAAATAAGACATACATACATATGGGAAACCAAAATTCAGCAGTAAGCTTTTAATAGGCTGTAACAGTAACGGCAAATAAGGTGATTATATCGCCATCAAATAGACGTCATAAGGACTTTTATACAATTTTCCATAGTATGCGACACATACTTTATACGAGATGACATGGGGTAATGGATTCTCTTGCGACGTCATCACGTGACAACCCACTTTAGAGTATTATGTTTAGAGTAGATAAATAAAAATATGCCTATTAAACGCTTATGTAAGTAACTCCCAAGTCCCATAAGAACTTTTGCTATAAACACATCTTCGTTAATACATGTGGTGAAATTTGTTTTATCTTCTATTTTACCGTATTTTTGAATATTTGGATGTGCTCCGTAAATATATGAATTCACATTCCTAACTATATCTCTCTCTAACTTTTGTATTCCCTAAATTTGTATTTTTGTCTGATCCATTTTTCTCTAGTGCTTTTTTTGCCACATGCAACTTTCGCTACCATACATTAAAGTAGGGACAGCAGTTGAGATAGCACAGCATTGTGTCTTGCCATATGTGCCTTTTTTGACACATTACGAATTCTCAAAATAGAGTGTACAGCTCCATATCATATCCTTTAAAAAATATATCCCACAATTTTAAATCGATCCTTAACCATTTTTTCAATTCTTATTATAATTTGGCGTTTTTATTACAAAACAAAAACTAAAAGTAAACTGAAGCATATCCATGCATACCTCAGGTAGAAGTGGATTTTTGTTAGTGGTGGCGGTGATATAAGAGTAGTACAATGAATTATCCCATATCATCTATTGGGCGTCGTAAAATCAACAGGGGGAAATTAAACGGGAGATCGTTTTCTCAATAGCAACTCAAAATAATAAAAAAAAACCTTATTACCTAATTTAGGACCCTAATTTAAATTTAAATAATAAAAATAAAAATGGTAAAAATATAAGACTCGCCTTGTTGCCTTTAGTCATGACGAAACTAACTACATGCCATACCACTACCCCATAACCACTACCTGAAAATTGCATGTTATATCATGTGTACAAGAAAAATTATGGTTCATTATTTAAATTGAAGCCTTATTCAATGTATGTACTTTACATATAAAAGTTATACTAAATGTTGCAAGCCTTAATTAATGCCACTAGCGCCATCTAGTATTGAGTAGCAGAACTGGGAGAGTTTTGTAGAAAATTGAATGCTGAAACTTTCCCACTAGTGATTAATTGTTAGTGTGTTTTAAGCAGTAATTGGTGTTCGGTAGTTATAGTGTCAATTTTGGTAATTCAATCGGCAGTTTTTACTGTCACGAACCTCAAGCTCGTAACATAAGTTTAAAAATGATTCTTTGAGAATATAGTTTCTTTTTTTTAATAACTTTTTATCTAAACTGGACTTTAAAAGACTACTGAGTTACATAAATTTTAATAAAAAAAACTCAGGTAAACAAACGTTCGATTTGGCCAACTGCCACATTGACTAACAGCAACTATCTTTATGATTGTGTGTGCATAATATGTAAAATTAATAACATATTTATTCCTTAAAAAACTGTTCTATAAGAGATTTTTTATAGAATAAGAGTGAAAACGAGCACACAGTCCACCTGATGGTGAGTGGATGCATAGACATCTACATTTAGCTTCAATTAAGAATCGTACAAGCGTAAGATTTGTTACCAGACCTGAGCATTGAGATGGAACGCCTCGTTTCCAGTAAAAAGGGTCTCCGATTCTCTACACTCACTGAACGATACACAGCAGCATTAAGCTGCTATTCTGTGAGAGCGTGGTTTTACCCCGGCCGAGACGACCTGTTCGTGCTGCAACCACAATATATCTGCAGCATGGCTCTACTATGTTTAATACCTTTCCAATTTAAGCTATAAATTGCCTTTTGGTCCTCTTTTGCAAATCAAATATAGTTTTCATGTCTTAATTCTATCATATATATATAAAAATCTTATTCCCCACAGCAAATTTCCATAGGATATATCCATAGATCTAGTTGTTTTAAAATTGGTGATACTCCTATCCTTCTTACAGTATGTGGCGCAGAACTCAGTTATAAGCCCCACACGTTGATACTGCGATGGAACCTTGTCACAATAACAGCTTCGTGACCATCGCCTAAAAGTACAGACAACAAAAAATTATATTATTTACATATATTTATGGGTATTTAATTATAAATATTTCCTATTAAATTATATATTAATATAATCAACTTGAAAGAAGTCTGTTAGAATATGGCAATGTAATTTCACCTTAATTTAATTTTTGGTGTTGGTAACACTGTCTCTTTCTGCAATAAAAATTGTCATGGTGTGCACAAGGTATTCAAATAAAAACCATTACCACACTTATAAAACTGCGTTATTTATTTTATTACAACAAAGTCTTGTCTGTTTGATACGTTTTAATCAAACCTCTCAACCATTTTTAATGGACAACTAATATATATATATATATATATATATATATATATATATATATATATATATATATATATATATATATATATATATATTATATATATATGTGTATATATATTGATGAATTATTTTTAATTAATTAAAATTAAACGCGATAAAATCCGTAAAAGTAAATTTAATCAATGTGTAGTGTTCGCGTAAATATAAGAAATCATTAGGACAACTAAAAAACGAAACCAGGTAGTAAAAACGATGTTTGTTAACACAATTAAATTATTCTAGACTAATTCTTCAATTCCATTCATATTATCATCTAAATCGGAACTAGTTTCAGAGTCAGTTGTATCGGATTCACTGTCGTCTGCCGTGATAAATAATTCGTCAGTTATTCGGTCTTGACGCTAGTATTCTTCTTCAAGTCTCTTCAGGTGATTAACTTTTTTCTTATAGTCATCTGGAGTTATTACCGCCATCGTTTCTAAGGTCGAAGATTCAATTTTACTTTTTAATTGTTCTACATTCTTTCCTAAAACTCTCTGTTTGACTAACTTCATTACTTTAGTTAATTACTTTCTTACTCATTTTAACAAAATAAGTATAATAACAATAACAAAACTTAATAACAAAAATAACACAGGATAACGAAAATGAAAAGCTATAAAAACATGCGGTAGAGGTACTCTATACGTGTAAGCGCTGGTTGACCTGGCGAACGGTACTGACAGTTCGACTACATCTAAGATGGCACTCAGTCGCAGTGTCGACGTGCGGGGCTTATAGCTTACTTATGTAAATAAATGGGAGACCCATTTGAGCTACGCTTATTGAAGCGATTGATTTGATTTGAAAAATAAACTTTATAGGCGATAAAAAAATATTTTGGCAGCCTTGTGGACTTCATCGTTTTTCTTGGAATAACTCTTATAGTTATTCCAAGAAAAAAACTTTTAGGGATGTTATTCCAAGAAAAACGATGAAGTCCACAAGGCTGCCAAAATATTTTTTTATCGCCTATAAAGTTTATTTTTCAAATAAAACCGAAAGTTGGTGTAAACAACTGTTTGCAATGCGACTACCTACCTTAGGGGAGAGTTCAAAGCCGCAAATTTTCAGTTACAATTGGAACTTTGTTTTCGCATCTGTGCCCAAAGTAAAAAACAAAGTAATATAAAATTAAAATAAAAAGTTTTCCATTACTGGAATTGCTTTTATCCATCCAAAATGTGATTTTACAATTTATGACATAGAATGGCGAATAAACTAGATACCTCAGCGGTGAACGTGCACACATAAATGAAATGTTCTGATTTTGATTTCCGATTCCCTACACATATGGTGGTTTTCCATTATCGTCCCTAAAGTCACCCATGGTATAAAAACATGGAAATTTTTTTATGCTGCTACGTCATATTAAAATACAAATTAAGCAAAGGACAGCAGAGTACTGCGACGTGACGATTATAACAAATCCTCACTGCAACGAAAGGGGTTTATATCACAGAGAAAGTAGTAAGTGTTGTCCAATAGTGGATATTTTTAGGTCAAAGAAGAAGAACATAATATAAGATGAGATACATATACAGTAAGGATGTGGTATCCTGGCAATAACTGAAACCACAAGTAATACCAGTCTATAGAAGCGTAGGAAAATTAAATATTCATTTAAAAACCGTAAATTAAAAAATTGAAATTTTCAAACAAAATAAATATCTAAATAAACTCTAAAAATTCAGTAAAAGTAAACACTCTGTTTAGAAAACGTACATTGACTCCTTGGAAGAGTGGCAACAATGCATGCGAGTGGCATGGCACACACGCACAAAGTCAATTAGCTAATAAGTGTCCATTTCACCGTAAGTAAATACACACACTATGCCGGAAGATTTGCGGTGAACTGAAAGCGAAACTTCCAACCTCTAAAACGGGGAAAATAATAATACTCTACCATATAGGCGTGCGTGCAAGTGCGCCGTCGCCTTTGAAGGACGCCGCCAAAAGACATCGCTGTAGATGAACATAGTCTCACATCGTGATAGTTTGCACTGCGTGGCAACGTCGATTTTTAATGTTCAAGTATTCAAGTCCATTGAAACATTGACCCAGTGACCGAATTCTAAAGAGAGTTCAAATTAGCTCAAATTTAAAACGCTACTTTTTGACCTAATTACTGGACCGATTTCGTTTTTTTATATCGTTAGCAAAGACGATAACAAGTATGTGGTTTCATTTTTTGAATATATGTGGTACTCATTCTATATACTACCAACGAGGCGTGACGATTATGGTAAATTCACTCATCACGCCATAGGAAAGCAGTATGTAGACATAGAATTTTGTCCAAAGTTTTCAGAATTATAAAAAGTAGCAAGAATCAACACTATCACACGGGACATGGGACACGGGACCATAAAAACTACGTGTATACGAGATCACTTGAAAACTTTTAACACTCTTATATAGTATGTTTTTAGGTGTAAGGGGCTCCGCTAAGATCTTGGAGCCCAAGCCAACCCCGCCTGCACGTGGCCCACCTGCTGGACAACGGAAAGGGCTCTGGCGATGCCACTCCCCTGGGATTCGTCCTAGGGGTTCGGGGGTCAGATGGCAGTCGCCCCGGTAATTAACACTAAGCCACTCAAATATGGAAACTAAAAGAAAGAGATGTATGTTTAGGACTAGGGCGTCGCCCTGCGACAAGTATGGGAGGGCTACCGGGCCCCGTGCGAGCCCGGCTAAAGACGTTAGCATCAACTACGAAGATTCGCTTTGTAAACTGGAACATTGGCACGCTTACGGGACACTCCACAGAACTTGCGGCCATACTTGCCAGGCGTAAAGCGGCAGTGGCGTTCCTGCAGTAGACACGATGGAAGGCCAACAGGAGCCGGAATATTGGGCACGGCTACAAGCTGATCTATACAGGCTCTTCTGGTGGGGAGAACGGTGTGGCAGTGGTGCTCGCCGAGCAATTCCACGATAGCGTCTTGGAAGTTAGACGCATATGCGACCGACTTATGGTAGTAAGGTTGCTTATTGAAGGGGTCGTGACCCACTTAATAAGTGCCTACACAGGTCGGCAGCAGCGACGCAGATAAGACGCTGTTTTGGGATCGGCTCGGAGATGTACTATGCGGCATACCGTTGTCCCACGATCTCGTTTTGGGTGGCGACCTGAATGGTCATGTGGGCGAGGTGCAGGGGGAGTATGAACATGTCCACGGTGGCTGTGGTTACGGCCGAAGAAACACAGAGGGGGAAACCATTCTCAGAACCTGCACTGCAGCTGACCCGACCGTGGTGAACACGTTCTTCAAAAAGAAAACCGAGCTCCTGATTACCTACAGGAGCCGTCGGAACGCCACTCAAATCGACTATCTACTAACCAGGAGAAGTCATATCAGTCGCGTGGCCAACTGTATGGTCATACCCGGTGAGTGACTCATTGCCCAACACCGACTCCTTGTCATGGACCTCTGCGTAAAACCCCGTCGCAGACACGCCGAACGTTGCGCCGTCAAATCAAGTGGTGGCTGCTGGATCAAAACAAGTACTCAGAGTTTGACTCTGCCGCTGGGAATATTAGTCTCGACACAGCAGGCAAGTCCGTCCAAGAGTGCTGGAAAACCATTCAGATAGCAATCACAAAGACGCCAAAGCAAGTCCTCGGCGCGGCGAAAGGGGGTCGCAAAATCGACAAGGAGAGCTGGTGGTAGGACGCCACAGTCCAGGGTTCATTACGGGAGAATAAAGCGCTCTTCAAGACAAGCAAGCGACCTAATCTCCTGAAGATTGCGCATCTTACAAGACAGCCAAAAGAGCTGCCAAGAAAGCTGTAGCCAGAGCCAGGCGTGACCACTTGCAACCATTATATGCTAAGTTGGACACTTCTGAGGGGCACAAGGTCATATATAAACTGGCGCGCTCTAGGGTCAAAGCAGTTAGCAAGATATTACTCGCTGCTGCAGCGTCAACGTCCCTAATGGCGAGCTCCTGTACGATGATCGTGTGGTGAAGGAGAGATGGCGCTCTTATTTCCACGTTTTACTGAATGCTCAGCACCGGGAAGTGCACCCTCCCGAACAACTCCCGAACCATGGACTGGTGCCACCGATTACGCCTGACGAGGTCCTCGCATCTCTTCGTCACATGGAGAATCGGAAAGCTGTCGGACCGGACGAGGTGCACATTGAAGCGTGGAAAGCGCTGGAGGCTTGTGGTGTGTGCATTCTTACTAACCTTTATAATAGAATCCCGAGTGACCGAATAATTCCCGATCAGTGGCGGCTTAGTATAATAACGCTGGTGCACAAGGGTAAAGGGTCCGTTCAGGATTGCGGTAATTACCGCGGTATAAAGGTGACGTCACACACCATGAAGCTTTTCGAGCGCATTATTGACACCAGGATCCGACAGGAGTGTACAGTATCGGACTCCCAGTATGGCTTCCAACCAGAACACGGTACCATGGACCCTATATTCACTCTAAGGATCCTCATGGAGAAGCACAGGGAAAAGAATATGCCTCTGCATTTTTTATTCCTAGACCTGCAGAAGGCCTTTGACTGTGTTCCTAGGGAGATAATCTGGTGGGCGTTGCGGTCGAAGTTGGTACCAGAGACCTACGTGGAAATCGTACGTGACATGTACCGCAACTCCGATTCAACAGTTAGGACCGCTGTTGGTGATACCACCCCCTTACCCATAACCGTAGGCGTGCATCAGGGCTCCGTCTTAAGCCCCTATCTCTTCAGTGTGATATTAGACGAACTGTCAGCCAGCGTACAGAAACTACCGCAGCCTTGGCTGCTTATATACGCTGATGATATCGCACTGGTCGATGAGGACAAAGGACGGCTCACCAGACACGTGCACGCATGGAGGGAGGCGCTTGAGAACGGCGGGCTGAAGCTAAACGTGGCGAAGACGGAGTATATGGCCTGCAAAAGCACAGATCTGACATCTCTCCGTATAGGCGACGACACTGTTGAGCGCATGGACAACTTCAGGTACCTCGGATCTGTGCTTGATGCATCCAGGAACATCGATCGTGACATCAAGGCCCGTATATCAGCGGCCTGGGCGAAATGGCGCGAGGTGACGGGTGTCATTTGTGACCCCAAAATGCCGGTCAAGCTGAAGGGACAGGTCTATAAGACCATCATAAGGCCTGTCCTTACGTACGGCAGTGAGGCGTGGCCGGTGCTGGAGCGACACCGGCAGTTGTTGCATGTCACGGAGATGAACATGCTGCAGTGGATGTGTGGCGTCACGCGGAAAGACCATGGACGGAATACACACAACCGCGGCAGCCTCCATGTGCGTGATATTGCTGACAAGCTCCAGGAAATTCGCCTCAGCTGGTACGGCCACGTTTTACGACGACCGGCAAGCTACGTGGGAAACAAATGCCTGAACATGACCCTACCTGGTACCAAGAGTAGAGGATGGCCCAAGAAACGCTGGCTTGATGTCGTGCAGGATGACATGCGCGAATGGGCTAGTTGCGAGGAACGCCGAAGACCGGACAAAGTGGAGGAGGAAGTGTAGGAAAGCGGACCCTGGGTTCTCCCGCGTTGGGCGGGGTGAGCAACCGGGATAAACGCTAGGTAGAAGAAGAAGATGTAGTATGTTTTAAATTTAGTAGCTTTTCTCGCATGTTTTTAATTCAATCCAGTAAATAAAATTAACAGCCTAATACAAGAACAATTTACTCATATATTTGGATATAGTGATAAGGTTAGTACCTGATTTTCTATCGATATACCGAAAAATAGTTTAAAACAATGCGTGGACTTTTAGGCTGAAGACATTTTGAAATCGTTCTTGAATCAAATTAAAAACTGAATTGAAATTAAACGAAACAGATTGAAAATAGAATGATAAAAATTGAATTTAATTTAATTTTCAATATTGTTTAAATAATATGTGTGATTTCTCAAAGATCTTAACTTTTTTTATATTTATATAAAAAAACTTACTTCGTATTTAGTATAGTCTTTTTTATTCAAAAATATTAATTTATTCAATTTTTGGCTAAGGCTAATGGTAATTTCATTACTTTATTTAAAAAAGCTAAAATATGAAAGTCTTTTTTTTGACTAAATTCATCAAATATATATATATATATATATATATATATATATATATATATATATATATATATATATATTACGTGTCACGTTGTTTGTCCGCGATGGACTCCTAAAGTACTTAATCGATTTTAATCGAATTTGCACACTGTGTGCAGTTTGGCCCAACTTGAGAGATAGGATAGTTTTTTTGCCCCTGAGTGATCCGCATTTTTTTTGCGAATTTAAGGATTTTAATAGGACATGACAAAGGGTTACTAAAAAGGGCAGAACAACGTCTGCCCGGCAAGCTAGTGTTACTATATATTCCATAAAATATAGTGCGACAATCGGATATAAAATCATTCAAAATAAAAAACAAAAACGTTGCATACTGTCCACCTTGTGTAACTGGATGCTTTGTTCCCTAGATATCTACATCGATTATCGATTGAGAATTAACGTGCAGATGTGTTGTTACTCCTGAGGCTAAGACAAATTGCCACGTTACCTCCTTACACATAAACCCATTCAGAAATGAGAAGAGGCCTGTGCACATGACTCGGACTTATATAGGCTAAATTTTTTTAATTTTGATATGCTTTATGCTATTACACAATGGTATTTAGTACGATCTATTCCCGGTCCAGTCTACCCAGTGATGTAGCAATAGCAGAGCAATAACCTATCACAAATTTTCTTACAAAAATGTTAGAAATGAGTACACAGTCCACCTGTGGCTCATAAACATCTTCATTTATTCTCGATTGAGAATTAAAATGCGTCTACATTTATCACGCCTGAATGCTAATATGGAATGCATCGTTTCCAGCAAAAAGGGACATGAGGTCTCTATACCTACCATACAAAACACAGCGGCATTAATTTGCTGTTTTACACTGGTATTCACATTAAAATCTTCATCGGTTAAACAAGCTTATTTTGACTTCAAAGTTTTGACTGCTACTTGTCAGCAAAAATACTTCTGGACTCCTGAGCAAAAATTGAGTACCAGCTAATATTTATACACGGTCTTATGCTCACGGCCGTGAATTTTAACTTTACTGAAGTCGCAGTGGGTAGACCATATATGCTCTAAGAACCGAAAACCGATGTGGAAAGGTTCGCGAGTGGCAACGTTATATCGGTAGGCGAAATGTGGAAAGGCCCCCCAATAGATGTAGTGACGACCTGGTAGGACATGCAGGAAGTTGAGAGATGCAGGCTGCTCTGGACCGTGCTTTGTGGCATTCCTTGAGTAAGGCCTATGTTCAGCAGTGGACTTGTGAATAGCTGTAATGTTAATTATGATAAAGACATAAACTTTTATTAAAGCCGTTAACATATAATTCATTTATTTAACGTTACATTTTAAACTAAATTTTTAAAATTGTATATAATTTCCATTAACATAGAAACCCAATTTTCGCCGAATAAGAACTTTATTCTTTTTCGGTATTCAAACTCTTATGTTTGAGGAAATTTCATCCGAAATAATGTTATTACTAAAATCGACAACCCGAAAAGGCAATCGTAAAGGTATATTATCCTAAAATTTATTAAATTTAGTTCTTTTATCTCAACACAAAATTAGTTATTATAATAGATAACAAAGAGACTAAAACTAAATACTATACTTTATAATAAATTCCAATGTCCGTGGTATACTGTCAAAAAAATGCCTGCGTTTCCTCGCTGAATAGATAGTCTTAGTTTTGAGAAAATAACTAGCCCTCTCGCCAACAGCGGAAGTTTCTTCCTTAAACTTCACTGTACGTGGACTCCACAGACGGATTGTGTCTACAGCAAAAGACATAAGTATGTAGTCATCTCTCAAAGAGTCACATTTGCGCCATTTACTCAATTCTACCGACTCTGTACCGCACCGGCTCTTAACACCTGGTACCACATGGTACCCTAGAGATGAGAGTTAGCCAAATTATCTACGCACGTAACAAGTCGAATATTACGAGGGCTCCGCTTGTCTCCCAAATGTTATTTAATCTTCAATTTAGGCTTATAATTTATTTGTATTTGCTTGTAAACGCTAATCTGCTCGATTTAAGTCTAAGCGATTATTGATAATATCTGAACAGTTGGAAAAATGCGCAATATGAAGGGGCAATATGAAATCCACTGAAAATATTAAATTGACCGGGTTTTATGAATAGTGCCGTGCACCTAATTTTTAGCGATTTGTTACTAACAATTGGTTGGTAACAAAAAACAAAATTTTCATTAAAGAAATACTTTCCATGTTTCTTTGGTACATTTGCGCAAGAAGTTGGAAATTAAATAATTGGGCAATTTAGTAATATCTCTGAGCCATTTCGTTAACTTTCTTTCGTACTAAATTACTTTAAAGAGAGATTTATTCGAATTTTCTTACAGTGTGTTTCATTTTTTGTATTCATAATATTTGTACGTTTCTAATATCGCGGCTTTTCATACAAACTATTAGTGTAGGGGTAAATAAAAAATAACTTTCAATAGGTATTTAATAATAATCTATATTGAATAAATATATCCTACTCAATTCTATTCTATTTCATTCTTTTAAATTCAAATCTTATTATTTTGTTTTATGTAATTAACTAATATAGTATATATAATAGTGGGTTTTTAACTTAGTGTCGGTATTTATTATTCTTATGTTAGTTCTCTATTTAGAAAGATAATATTTTAATCTATGATAACCTTATTTCACTAAAATGATTTTTACAGGCGCCTTAAATATGCAAAGTCTAAATATAATGATGCAAAAACAGTTACCGTGGAGTAATAAAGTAAGGACTATATATACAGTCATTGCTAGGAATAGTATAGTATAGTATATAATGGTAGTCAATGGTTAAAACAGTTAATATCAAAAAACCTAGTGCTTCGAAAAGTTTACGGAAAAGAGAAAATCTTTGTAACCAGTCACTTTCGCAACTAAGAGAATCTAACGACATCCCATAATGTTAAAATCCATCAAGCCGTTTAGGCTACTGAGAGCGCCAAATAAATATTTATGTATGTATTTATACATATAAACATATATAGATACCCACATATACATACTTACATTCATATATAGATACACACGGAAAACGTTATCCTACTTTTGTGACAGTCGGGTAAAAATTTGTACATCAAACGTGAACAACAACATCTTAAGGTTCAGAGCTTTTATATTTACGCTAATACTCCACGTTCAATAAAAACCTGAAGTTAGTACTGTCAGTCATGTATTCTCACACAATACGCTGGAGTGTACGAGTTTGGTTTATAATGTAGTATTTCTTACATAGGACATAAAATTATCGAAATCGAAGCTCTGGGAAGACTGCAATCTCTAAACACATTTAGGATCAAGCAACACTAACTCCCACAAAACATGATTTTTGAAGCTACTAAGATTATAAAAATACATCAGAATTTCATAATAATTTCTTATATTTACGTGAACACTACACATTGAAATAATACTAGTTTTTACGGAATTTATCGCGTATATTTAACTTTTTAAATACCCGACGTTTCGAGAGCTTTACAGCACCCATGGTTACGGGAAGGACTGAGATGTTCAACGTCAAAACTTAAATGTTGTTACCGTGTGTGAATGAATATGGCCGAAATATTTCATTTAAAAATCTTAGAAGTGAAAGCAATTTATCAAAGTTGCCGGTTCACAGGATATAAAAAATTTGTGCTGAAAATTGAGAAAACATCGAAGTGTTTTCAACATAAATAGTATTCTAGGAATATTCTATTTTAAGAAGTTACATTAGTTCAACGTAAAACAAATGTTTTACTAAAATATTTGTCGTAACAAAATCATAACTTAGAAGTTGTAAATTGGGGAAAGATTATTAGTTTGTCGGAAGCAAGATAAACGTGTGTTAGTTTTTGGAGAATAACGAGGCATTCCATCTCAGTCCTCACGGGTGACAACGCATCTGCATTTTGATTTTTAATGGAGGATAGATGTAGATGTCTATGAGCCGCAGCAACTACTTACCATCAGATGGACTGTGTGCTCGTTTATCACCCTATTCTATAAAAAAAAAAGAATAATTTTACTTCAGACTTTGTGCGAAACTCTATCATAACTTTTATTTACTCGCGATCCGCCCCAGCTTCGCACGGATGATTTCTGGATCTCGACAACAGCGCCACCTACCGGGTCCAATTGAGAATATAACAGTCTTACTACAGGTGGCGGGGAAGACTAGCAGTTTTATCTGTCTTACATGTTCGCCAGTATTCCCGTTATAAAAACAATTACGCAAAACCTTTATAATCATATAAAAGTTTATTTCATCGTTATATCAATATAATTTATACCCTAAGCGTAGGGCAAATACTTCTTCATAAAAGATGTTTTTTTTTTATTTGTTAGGAATCTATTTTAGTCTTATCCCACCTGACTATAGATAATTTAAAGCACAAATTAAAAATATTTATAAAAATCTTCTGTTATATAAATTATTACCATTCCATTATTAACACAATACTTATTAATTAGAAGGCTCATTATTTTCTTGTAATATTTAATTAACAGAGAAGTGGTAACGATAGCCTCTAAATTTCGTTTTAAAAATAATATAATGATAATTACGAGTACATAATGATTATGCTTAATTTTTTGGTGTACTTATTTTATTTTATATAAATTTCAGGTACATTAAAATATTCTTTTAAAATATTTTTATTTAAAATCTTTTTTTATTTATTTAAATAAGGACAAATAAAATGCAATTAACTGTCCAGCTGTTTCCAGAACCTCATTTATAGATTATGATCATATGTCAGTCCATGTCTTCTAAAAAAATCCGTTACCCTATTTCGCCCAGTTGGTTCGTAGTAAGTATGTACATAGAGTGACAATAAAATGTAAAAAAAAACTCTTTATTTTTACTTTTATACTTTGACAGTATAATTACATCATTTTTGTAAGACGCAAATTACCAGACTGTCGACGGGGAGCAGCGTCAAAGATGCGAGAGGTCTGACAGCGAATGCTAGACTGACTTAAACAGTGAAATTGCCATCTTAATCTCTGTTATTACAAAATAATCAATCAATTTTTCTAGGCTCATAAAATTATTAAATTCTAAGAGGTTAATTCTTTTTATGAATCTAACGCTCAAAACATTTTGCATATCTGTAAGGTGTAGAGCCACGTTGCAGCTATATTATGAATAATAGCGTAAAATAGCAGCTAAAAACTGCTGTTTTCTTATGGTGAAAACTGGACACACTTTTTAATGGATACAAGGACATTCCATCTTAATTCTTCTGAGTTCATCTGCATTTTAATTCTTATTAAAGGATTGATGTAGATGTCTATGGGCCACAGCATCAACTTACAATCAGGTGGACTGTGTGCTCGCTAATCACCCTTATTCAATAAAAAAGTATTTAAAATATATAAACAAATATTAATTCACTTGTTTATTAAAAAAATCGTTTTCAATGAGATCGTGATCCTTCCTCGTTCGAGCCAACACGTTCGTGCTGAGGCATAAAGTAGATGTAAAATAGCTCTACTATGTAAAGAGTTATCGTTTTTTAACTTAATTCTAACTCAATAAAAGAAACATATTATCGTATATATATCTAAAGATCTGAATACGATTCTAAACAATATAATGTTTATTTAGTAAATTTTGTTTACATTTTTTTTGCATATTTATGGGAACTCATTTTTTGTATTGGTATAACTAAAATTATTCTTTTTTGTATTAAATAAGTTATATTTCAGCGGAAGTCTCCCACAAACAGGATTAACGGAGAAAACAATCCACGTCTAAGCGTGGCAAAATAGGGGATGAGTTTTTTAATATATATATATATATATATATATATATATATATATATATATATTTTTTTATCAACATGTAACAAAAAACCTGTGGTTCCCGTTAACTGCGTTATCATAATCAGTATCCAAGCATATAGAAATATTTTTTTTTCAAAAAAAAAAAACACATTTAAAATATTTAATGAAAAAAAATTAATTTGCAAATTGTATGTGGTTTTATTATATCCTCGCCGCGTAGTGGCGGTTAAGAATATCTACTACCCCATATCTTACCGAGGGTGTCGTAAAAGGCGACCGAGAGAAACTGGTAGAAGATAGGCAGCAGTATCTTCCTGATAGCACCAACTGTACAAAAAAACTGCGGCTACCAACCCGCTCGCCAAGCGTGGCAACTATGGCAACTATGAAAATATACCCCCCCCCCCATGATTTTGATGAGGAAACAGCCCCCAGTCCTCGGCAGCCCCGCTATTCCTGGCTACAGTAGCGACCATGGTAACGGCAAGGCAGGGGGTGCTAAGAATCTCGGGTGGAGGTTCAGTTGCCATGACTCAACCTGGCAACATATAACGCACGCACGCACGCTGAGGACTAACGAGAAGATACTGGAGCTGGAAGAAGAGATAGACAAGTTGCGCTGGAATATTATGGGATTATCCGAGGTCCAAAGAGAGGGTGAGGACACGGTGATTCTTGTTATATCACCGGGAGGGCGACCATCTGTCTCAAGGGGGTATTGGATTTATCGTTCACAAGACTCTCGTTAATAACGTTGTAAAGGTTGGGAGTGTGTCGACGAGGGTTGCGTACCTTATATTCAGAATCACTAAACGGTATTCGCTGAAAGTCATATAGGTTTACGCACCAACGTCGGAACATCCCAATGAGCAGGTGGAGGTAATGTATGAGGATATTTCTAGAGCCATGCATTCCTCCTAAACCCATTATATGGTGTGAATGGGAGACTTCAAGGCAAAACTATACGCACGAAAGAACAGTGAGCCTAAGGTAGGGAAATTAGGGATAAGGAAACGGAAACCAGGGGGCAAGCAGCATGCCGACTTCATGGAGAAAGAGGGACTCTTTATGATGAACTCTTTCTTCCAGAAGCGAGCACACAAAAAGTGGCATGGTCGAGCCCCGACGGTACGACAATGAGATTGACTTCATTATGACGACTAGACGGCAACTGTTCAGTCAAGTCTCAGTGATCACAAGAGTGAAAACTAGCAGCGATCACCGAATGGTTCACACTGAACCTAAACGTTAAGTTGGAGTAACACGCACCCGCCGTTCCCCTTGTGCTCTAATCAAAAATCCCGAAATCTTTCAACTCGAGTTACAAAACTGCTTTCAGTGCCTAGAAGATTTCAATGGAGTGACGACATTAATGACAAGCTCGTGGTAACTCTTCATGCGGTCGGAGCTAAGTTCTGCAAGACCCGACGCAGAATAACACAAAAACTCTCCGATCACACTCTTAATCTTATGGCTGTTAGACGGGAGATGAGGCCGCAGTCGTCAGTGGATTTGACAGCATACAGGCAACTGAACACACAGAACTCCAAGTGCATGCGGCGGGACTTACGCCAAATTAATACTGCTCGTTTGAAGAAATGGAGCGGAACCAGGGCTCCAAAGTCTTTGCTAGAGATCTGTCTGCTAGAAAGAGGTTACTGTCAAAGCTGAAGACTGAATGTGGCAGCATCGTTTTCGGGACACCTGAGATTCTGAGTGAGATTGAGAGGTTCTATGGGCAGCTGTACACATCATCGTTGGAGCGATGATGTGTACAGCTTCGCGCAATTGTGAGTAACGATCCAAGAGCAAGTCTTATCCGACACTATTCCGATGATATCGCGGACGTCAGTCTGTGCGAGATTAGAATGGCTCTCCAGCACCTTCAAAACTGCAGGGCCCCAGGCGAGGATTGATTTACAGCAGAGCTTCTGAAAGCGGGTGGAACACCGGTACTTAAAGTCCTTTAGAAGCTCTTTAATTTCGTCCTCCATGGTGGCACTACTCCCAAGGCATGGAGCAGAAATGCGGTGGTCTTGTTCTTCAAGAAAAGTGACAACGTTCTCTTGAAGAACGACAGACCGATTACCCTTCTGATTCACGTCTACGTGCTGTTTTCGAGAGTTATTACGAATCAAATCGCTCGCATACTCGACGACTTCTAGCCTACCGAACAAGCCGGTTTCCGAAAAGGCTTCAGTACCATAGACCACATACATACCCTGCGGCAGATTTTACAGAAGACCAAAGAGTACAATCTGCACTTTGTTCGGAGTATGTGGACTATGAGAAAGCCTTTGATTTCGTCGAAATTTGGGCGGTGCTACAGTCCCTTCAACAATATCAAGTTTACTGTCAGTATATCGAAATACTGAAGTGTTTGTACAGTAGGGCAAAGATGGTTATCCGAGTACAGAACCAGAATTCAAAACCTACCCAACTGCAGAGAGGTGTAAGACAGGGTGACGTTATTTCCCCGAAACCCTTTATCGCTGCATTGGAAGACGTTTTCAAAGGAAAGGATACGGTATTAACACCAATGGCGAGTACATCACTCACCTACGATTTGCCGACTATATAGTACTTATGACAGAATTGCTGGAGGACCTAAGCACTATGCTCAATTACCTCAATGATGTCTCCCAACGAGTAGATCTTAATATGAACATGGACAAAACTAAGATCTTACTTAATGTCTATGTCACACCAATGCCAGAAGGTGTTGGGAGCAATGTGCTAGAAGTTGTTGACGAGTACGTTTACCTGGGACAAATAGTGCGACTAGGTAAGTCTTACATTAACATAAAATCTGAATGAAAACTTTCTTCTTTTTGCAGTCAGTTAAAAATAAACTTAACTAGTCGTACCCTTACCTGGCGAAAGGGTAAAATGCGAGACATTTTGCTGGCATTCATAAGTTTCTTAACACCATTCATTTAACAACTGAAATAAATTGGTGTTTGCTTCGCCTGAAAAGAGTTTGAAGACGTGTTCAAGAGATTCTCAATAACACCCCGTTTCAAATCGCTTTAATTAATCACAATCTCAATTGAATTGTTTCTTTTAAATCCGACGTTTCTTTACGAGATCGTTCATAAAACATTTTATTAGTAACAGTATTCTCAAAGATTTCATTTATTCTCCCATTTGCTGTCTTAAAATGAAAAATGTTATTACTGAAAAACGGGTTAAATACAATGATGTCTCATTACATTTACGCCAGTATTTCTTATCTAGGTTTCTATATATATAGCGGCGTTGTAAGTATATTGACCATCCCACATTATCCTTATAAAAGACGAAAGAGGGAAACTAACCAGAAAGTAAGCAGCAGCTTCCTCCTAATTCATAACAGATTATAAGAGTTTACAGCTGAACATAAGTCTACCCCAAAAGTTGTCTCATTAGGAAGATTTTGCCATAGTTGCCACGCTTGTGTTGACAAACACAAGTTATCACAATCTTAAGTTATTATCAGGAAGATGCTCTTATCCATTTCTGTTCCAGTTTCCCTCTGTCACCTCCTACGATATCCACGGGGAGTTAAGGTAGTGAATATTCCTACATCGCTACTACACGGTTAGTCTAATAACAACTAAAAATAAAAATTGCGGTTGCCAACACGCCCATTAACTGTGGCAGCTATAACAAAAATCCCCCGTATGAGATAATCTATGGAGATAGACTATGATCAACAGTGGACTTTGAAAGGCTTTAACGGTTACGTAAATACTATAAGTTTATAAGCCTATTATATTGTTGCGCCCCTAAGTTGACGTCATGTATCCGGCACTAGCGCCATCTATTGTCGGGGATGAGAGCGAGGAGGGCTTCCTAGAAAATTTCAATCTTGACTTTCGACGAACAGCGCCGAACAGAATCGAACAGAAGAATTAAGCTATCTGGAAGCCCCACTCTCGAACTTTCTGTGCCTGGTTGGTTGGCGCGCGTATTCACTTGAATATTCTGGACGTTTTGGTAAAAATGTATATTTAAAGGCGCTGCAAGACGTGGTCGGGGCAGTATTGAATTTGGCGAGACAAGCGAAGCTTCGGAGAGAAATAAAGTGTGATTAATTATTAGTGCCTTTTAAGTTTTAATTAGTGTAAAGTGAATTAAAGTGTTAATTTTTGTAATTCAATTGGCAGTTTTTATTGTCACGAACCCCAAGCTCGTAACAATTGGTGTCGGGAGTGGGATAAAATCATGCCGATTTTACCTAAGGAGGAAACGGAGGGTGTCCGTACCCGAAGTCAACACCAGCAGGAGACGGACCAGAGAGGATTTGGTGATGCAACGCCGCAGACGTCGGGGGGCCAACTGCCAGCCACGCAGGCTGCCCCGTCACCAGCTTCACCTGCAGCACCTGACTTAGGTGTTCTCATGATAATGCTGCAGGAACAAGCCCGCCGACAAGAGGAACAGGCCCACCATCAGGCGAAACAGGCACGCCGATTGGAAGAACAGCTGCGGGGCGGACAGAAGGACCAGGCCCGTGGGTTGAAAGAGCAGCAGGAGGAACAGGCTCGCCGACAGGAGGAACAGGTCCGTCAGTTGGAAGAGAAGCTGCGGAACTGACAAGAGGAACAGGGCCCTTGGTTGGAATTGCAGATGCTCCTCATGAAGGACTTTCACGCTACCTTCGGGAAAAAATTCTTTTTCATATATAGGAAGATGAAAATAACAATTGAAGGAGCAGAAGATTTTGAATTTACAATAATAATTTAAAAAGGCAGTTAAATGAAGAATATTACACGTTACATAAAGACTTATTAGATGATGATGAACGCATGTCTTGCCTGAAAACTCATTGTTGCCTACAGAGTAAAAGTAAATACTCCCGAAATTACGTAATAATATTAAACAAAAGTGGAGCGTGTTTCTTTATTCAGCTGCGTAGGACCATTGAACAGAAATGGCGCTTTTTCTGAATCTGTTGATCTGGCGAGTCTTCCAATTCTGTACTAGTCACCTAACCCCTAGCCTAAGCCACACTACGTTGGGTTCGAATCAACATAATGGGCAAATCCATCGATTACGTTATATTCAGAAACATATACCACATGTCTTAAAAGAAAGGTGCTTGATGCCTGAGGTTACGGGTCCTAAGTTTGGTCTGGGTCTAGACACTAGAATATGTGGACTGTATATAAACTTCACTTTCCCTTACTTATAGCGTCAACACTGGAAATAAAAAAGTAATTGTTTTTGAAAGGTTTGAGAAATGTGATAACTTTCACTATTTTCTTTCCTTAGTATAAGGTAACTGTAGCTGGCTTCGAACTTGTATTGAACCGGTTATTTCAAACTTGTATTAAACCGTTGGTATCGAACAAATTACGAATAAATCGCCTTAATAAAGTACTTACTTAGCTATACCGTTAGGTGCGGTGTAAGAATATCCACTATCCACATCATTTCATAGGTTTCGTAAGGGGCGACAGAGGGAAACAAATAACGAGATGAGTTGCAGTGTCTTTGTAAAAACGATAAAAAAATTAAAAATACCGGTTGCCAAACCCGTTGGCCAAGCGTGGCAACTATGATACAGATCCCCTTACCCTTATCGTTACAGCCTATCAGAGTCCACTATTGACCATAGGCCTCCCCCATAGATTATCTCATATGGGGGATGTTGGCCATAGTTGCTCACAGAAAATCAGCGTGAAATAGCAGCGTGATGCTGCCGTGTTATGTTTGCTGAGTGTAGAGAACCGGAGACCCCTTTTACTGGAATCAAGGTATTCCATCTTAGTCCTCAGGGCTGGTAGCGGATCTGCGTTTTGATTCTTAATTGAAGATAAATGTCGATGAGAATGGGCCACAGCATCCACTTTCCATTAGTTGTATTGTGTTTTGTTTATATAATGATTTCTTATATTTACGCGAACACTACAAATTTAAGGAATACTAGTTTTTACGGATTTTATCGGGGATTATTATTTTTTTAAATTAAGTCCCCTCCGTGACCATGGGTGCTGTAAAGCCCTCGAAAGCTCGGGTATTTAAAAAAATAAATATACGCGATTAAATCCGTAAAAACTAATATTATTTAAATGTGTAGTTTTCGCGTAAATATAAGAAGTCATTATGTTAGCCAGTACGGACTGGTAATTGCAAATAAACAACGCCATTTAGAAGATCTAAAGACCAAGCGCGCAAGCAAGCTAACAGCCTTAAATTTCATGAAGAGATGCTGAGACCATAATCTCATTCCTACGTGTGTCAAAATATGAACCAAAAAGAACATTCGAGAAGGCGCTAAGATCTTAAATCAGGCGAGTAAAAAGTTGTTACGTACGGTAATCCGACAAAAACGCTCCGATCTATATATGACATAAACAAATGCATAGACACATCATCCAGTGAATTAAAGAAAGTTTTAAAGACGTTTGATTATAATGTTTGCATGCAAACATTAAATAAACGCGAAATTAGTAAATATAACGTATGAAAAACCAAACATATAGAAAAATATCAAAAATGAACGACCAAATCAAATGTCAAACATCTGAATCAATGCCAGTACCACTGACCTCTACATATAAGTACGACCATACAAGTACGCTGCTAGCTATACCATACAAAATGTCTGTGCCAATCTGAAGCACCCTTAACGGTCTTCTTGGAAACTAAAATTGACATAATGTGCCAAAGTCTGTTGTCTTATATAAATTGTCATATTTAAAAATCTGTATTTTGTACTTTTAAACTAAAAAATGAAAGCATTTTATGTTGTTTGATTGTGTGTATTAATTACATAATAAGAATTATTTTTAATAACTATGAGAATGTGCGTAATCTGTAAAACTCGTTACCAAAAGCGAAGTGGTATAACATTTCACAAGTGAATTTGCAGCTAATATTAAACAAATTAAAACTATTTCATAATATAAGTACTTAAAATTTGTTACTAATCTTAATATCATATATACCAACATGTTTGGCTGTATATTACTGAGTTTAGATAAACAATAAAATTCAATAGGGTTGTCGAGTTCCTTGTCTATAATATTTATCGATGTTCTTTCCTACCCATATCTGTTAACAAACAAAGTCGCCAACAATAGATGATTATCAATATTTATTAATTAACAGGTTTCCAACTGAACCTAGACAAAAATTATGGCTTAAAAGCATAAATATTGTGAATTGGCGTCTATAACAAAATGATCATATTTGTTCTAAACATTTCACAGACGACTGTTTTATTAGAAATGAGAACTCTACCACTTTGAAAAAGTGCAGTATTTTGACAATATATTCTGGTAGTACTAGTACCAGTTAGTATAAAAGTATTATATTATTATTCCGAGTGTCTTTTTTATTTCTTCTTTCCTCATTATCCCCCATACTCAAGCGTCATAGCCAAGTGTCGAAAAGGCGTGATGATGTCAATCCACGTTGTATGTGTGTTAGTGGGCTACGGTTAGAGGAGATTCCTTTCCCTGTACCGCTGTAGTCGAGGTGGAGTCGTTAAGGAAGAGGAGTGTTGGTATGGTGTTTTGCGATGCGATGCCACTCGACTATCCTTCGCGACTTTGGTGAGACTGCACTTCTTGATGCTTCCAAGTGCTCGTTTTTTTCCTGGCTCCATTCTTATATCGGTCTCGGGGAGTCCGTAGTTTAGGCGGTGTCAGAGGCCGCAAAGGGCAGTGTGCCTTGTGTTTCTGGTGCACCTTATCTGAGAAGAAAAACGGGGGGGGGGAAGCAGCAGCTAGGTAGGGGCTGCCATCGGGCAGCTGGCATCAGAGGGGCCGCGGATGTGCATGAAAGCGTTTCCGTGGCCCTATCAATTTGTGGTGGAAGTAGAATACCATGGGGTTTTAGTAAGTGTGTGGCGGCGCTGTTGTCGCGCCACTAGCGAAACGTACCAAAGCCTAAATCGCGCTATCAACATTCCAAATCATAAACAGTATATATAGAACAGCTCCGAAATATCACACGGAGTGTTGGCCGCTCCCCGGGCAGAACACCTTGCCCGGCGGGAGATCTCCCCTTTTCTTTCACGGCCACAGTGGTGACCCCGAACTGTACACGCGAATGAATGAATGAATGAATGATTCATGAATGAGAAGAGAAAAAGAGATGGTGCAGGAAGTAACACCAGCAGCGCCGAAAATAAGGACGGACCGTCGGGTGATTTGTGCCGCGTGGACATACGCGCGCCGCCATTTTACCCACAAAAACCGGCATTGTGGTTTGCTCAACTCGAAAGTCACTTTGTGCTGGCTAATATTACCACGGATACCACAAAATTTCACCACACAGTGAGCAATCTTGACCCACTCAACGCAGCGGAAGTCGAGGATATAATTATTGACCCCTCTATAGCTAACAAATATGAGCGGGTAAAGACGGAACTTGTGAAGAGGTTAACAGAGTCACGGGAGAAGAAAGTCATGCAACTACTGACCCGCGAAGAGTTAGGTGATAGAACACCTTCACAATTTTTAAGGCACCTGAAGCAGCTAGCAGGAAGAGGCCTGATGTACCGGAAAACTTCATAAGGACTATCTGGACCAGCCGCTTACCAACCAGCACGCAGTCCACCATTGCATCACAGTCAAAGGCTTCGTTGGAAGAGGTGGCAGATTTAGCTGACAGGATACACGACGTCGTCACACCTAGCCCGCAGGTAGCAACAACCTCAGGATCAACCAGCGACTCAGGTACAATGTTCAAGCAAATAGCCGAGCTGACGCGTCACGTTCACGTCTCACAAACAAAGCTAGACAGAATGCCACGCCCGAGGACAAGGTACAACTCTAGCCGAGGTAATCGTAAACGATTGTCATCAACTAGATCTCAATTAAATTATAGAAAATTCTTTAGATGTTGGTACCACTATAAATTCGGTAAAAAAGGCAAATAAATGTGTTAAGCCTTACGACTACGCGGGAAATGCACCGGGCAGTCGATAATGGTGACCGCCGACTGCCCAAGTAACGGTCGCTTATTTATTACGGACAAACACACCAAAATGCAGTTTTTAGTGGACACCGGAAGTGATATTTGTTTGTTTCCGCGTTCTGCTCTAAAAGAGCACCGCCAAAAAACTAATTTTGAACTACGTGCAGCAAAAGGTTCTACAATTAATACCTATGGTTATGCTAATTTAGTTTTAAATATAAGTTTACGCCGCGATTTTTCTTGGCAATTCGTTGTGGCCGATGTAACTAAGGCGATAATAGGAGTAGATTTCTTGTCTTACTATAATCTTATAGTTGATGTAAGCAACAAACGTTTAATAGACAGTACTACAATCCTCGCGCGGCTTCGCATGCTCGATTTTATGATGATGTTTCTTCGGTAAAAGTAATCTTAGAAAACTCAACTTACCACCACATACTCGCAGAATATTCCGACATTACTAAACCACCAGATATTCAACGTACACCTACACACAATACAATACACCACATACGTACAACAACAGGCCCACCAGTTTCTTGCACGCCACGCAGGTTAGGACCAGATAAATTGAACATCGCTAAAGCCGAGTTTGAAGCAATATTGCAGAATGGTACTTGCCGACCTTTAGAATCGGCATGGGCATCATCACTGCACCTTACTCCCAAAAAAAAGAATGGCTGGCGTCCATGCGGCGATTACCGCATGCTCAATGCCCGAACCATCCCTGACAAGTACACAATACTTCATATTCAGGACTTTGCTTTTAGCCTTTCAGGTTGCACCGTGTTCTCTACAATCGATTTGGTCAAAGCTAAAACCAGATTCCTGTGAGCTCAGAGGACATCCCGAAGACTGCCATCACGACACTGTTCGGGCTTTATGAGTTCCCATTCATATCGTATGGCCATGGAACGCCGGGCAGACCTTCCAGTGCTTCGTGGACGAAATGCTCCGGGGGCTGGATTTCACGTATGTATATTTAGACGATTTTTTTGATCTTCTTTAGGGACCAGGAGACACATGAACAACATCTCCGTCAGGTTTTCGACCGACTAAGGGAATATGGGATGGTGATAAATACAGCCAAATGTGTATTCGGTGTACCAGAAGTGACCTTCCTTGGATAAAGCATTTATGCCGAAGGGTCTAAGCCTCTCCCTTCCAAGATTGAGGCCATTAAGAATTTTCCTGTGCCAAAGGTAGCAAGAGAGCTGCGCAGATTATTGGGAATGGTGAATTACTACCGTAGATTCATCCCAGAAGCTGCTAAACATCAGGCACCCCTCAATGAGTTGCTTAAGGGGTCAATCAAAGGCTCACATCCGGTTAATTTCTCCAAGAAAGAGTATGAAGCCTTCAATTCCTGTAAAGAAAGCCTCTGTCGAGCCACCATGCTAACGCACCCAGAGTGCGACGCAAAATTAGCACTGGTCAGTGACGTGTCAGATAAAGCAATTGGCGCAACCTTGCAGCAGCTAAAAGGTAAGGACTGGCAGTCTTTAGCATTTTTTTCTCAGAAGCTCAGCCCAGCACAGCAGAACTACTCAGCCTATGATCGAGAATTGCTTGCTATTTACAAAAGCATCAAATACTTCCGGCATATGATTGAGGCTAGAGATTTCGTGATCTACACGGATCACAAGCCCCTAACACGCATTCTTAACGAGGAAAGAAAACTGTTCACCGAGACAGTTTCGGCACTTAGATTTTATCTCGCAATTCAGTACCGATATAAGGCACATTGCGGGAAAAATAATGTAGTCGCCCATCCACCCATAAGTCTGGAAAAGCTAGCCCAATGCCAGAAAGCCGATTGCGAATTAAAGCAGTTGCTGGAATCCAAGAATTCCCTCCAACTGCGAAAGGTGCGAGTACCTGGCTCAGACGTGGAGCTGTACTGTGACGATGATGGCAACACCTTGAGACAATTTGTCTCGAAGAGTTTGCGTCAACTGGTTTTTGAAAACTTGCAGTCACTAAGCCATCCAGGGGTAGTGCGTCAGCAAAACTCGTTGCCGAAAGGTACGTTTGGCCTGGAGTGCGCAAAAATTGCCATGAGTGGGCACGTGCTCTTCTGCAATGTCAGCGAGCCAAAGTTACACGCATCACGTATCTGCACCCATCGGTAAATACTCCTTGCAATAGTCAAGATTCGCGTTTTTGCATATTGACTTAATCGGGTCTCTACCTTTATCCCAAGGCTACCGCTATTGCCTTACAGCCATTGACCGCTTCACACGATGGCCTGACGCAATACCATTGCTATATATCGTCTGCTTTGCTAAGTGGTTGGATATCTCGCTTTGGTTGCCCGACAGATATCGTTTCAGATCGTGGTAGACAATTCAAATCTGCTCTCTTTAAGTGCCTATCAGATATCGCAGGATTTAAGCATAGACGAACAACAGCGTCTTATCCTGCATCACCACCTGCGTCACCACCCTGCATGCAATGGATTAGTGGAGCGTTTCCATCGACAGTTAAAGGCTGCTATCATCTGTCATGCGAGTGAAAATTGCGTTGACTGCCTTCCACTCGTCCTATTAGGGATACGAAGTTCTTTTAAGGAATACATCAAGGTATCATCTGCGGAGTTAGTGTCCACCATCGATGTAACAGACTACTTATCGCGTCTTCGCAATTTGGTCAAACAATTGCAACCGTCGCCTACTTCACATCACGGTAGTAAAAAACGACCCACCGCAGCCTACAAGGCAATCTCTTAGCACTTGCACATTCGGCAACGAGGCTGCGCTATCGACCTACGGTTTCAGCAGGGGGGTGATGTGGCGGCGCTGTTGTCGCGCCACTAGCGAAACACACCGAAGCCTAAATCGCGCTATCAACATTCCGAATCATAAACAGTATATATAGAACAGCTCCGAACTATCACACGGAGTGTTGGCCGCTCCCCGGGCAGAACACCTTGCCCGACAGGAGATCTTTTCTTTCACGGCCATAAGTGAGAGTCTAGAGGTTTAATTCTCTCTCGAGTCTCAAGATTTAATTTGTGCTTTAACTTCGTAGTGTAACCCTACTTTAGTTTGTTTCTCATTTACAAATTCTGGCTATCGTTTACATTCACGGTTTTTGGCAGCTTCCTCTTCCGCAACATCCACCGACAAAGGCAATAAGTGTTTGATCAAGAACCCATGGATTGCGATATGTCAAGCCCCCTCGAATACGTGGCACCACCGAAGCTGGAAAGCTTAGGAGAATAAACTTAGGAATGAGGATATCAGCAGTAGAACCAGAGTGACCGACATCGCCCAATGGATTAGTAAGCTGAAGTGGCAATTGACCGGCCATATAACTTGAATAACCGATGATCGATGGGGAAAAAAGATTCTCGAGTAGCAGAATCGTACTGGCAGGTGAAGTGTCGTAAGTTCCCCACTAGATGGAGTGAAAAACTGGTAACACATACAGAAAGTTGATGGATGTAGTGAGGGGAGGGGAAGTGGAGTATGGATTTTTAGTGAATAGAGAGCATGAGTTACTTATTTATTTAGGTATAGGTAGGGTATGAATTTTTAATATTTTTGTCACACTGTCTTATCCCTACTATTAGTTCCGTGGACGTGCACTTCTGCTGTTAGCGCCAAAATGGCGTAAATCGAACTTCCTCATCATGTCACGGTGTATAGCCAGTCCAGCGTACTTGTATATATAGAGGTCAGTGGCAAGAACCAAAAGCAACAATTGAGAAACACGGATCATAGATTGATCGCGTTCTATAATCTGTGAAAACACTGGATGATGCAACAATTAGGTTTTATCCAAAGGTCTCAATTTTGCGATAACACCATGCAGATTACCGTACGAAGAAATTATTTGTAGTGTCGAGGACTGTTTATTTAAAAACAATATGTGGAAAGAAGATTTGGAGGCGACATGTCAAGACATTTCATCTATATCATGTTACGTCGATGTTTTTATTATTATTATTATTATTATTAAGCCTTTATATTACCATGCAATTTACATACATACAAGAAAAAAAATCCAAATTGTTATTGTTTAAGACATGGCCCCGCTCCGGGTATAGGCCTCCTCCAACTGTTTCCATTTGATCCTATTTTGCGCCTTCAACATCCAATCTTTACCTGCTATTCTTTGGATTTCATCGATCCTGCGATCCTTAGGTCTCCCTTTACTCCTTGTTCCGCTTGGGCCCGTCCATTCGGTGACTCGTTTCGTCCATCTTCCGTCTGTAGCCCGGGCTATGTGTCCCGCCCAACTCCACTTAAGCTGTTGTGCGTGTTGTCCTGCGTCTATCAATTTAGTTTTCCTGCGAATATCCTCGCTTTTACGTTTGTCAAGGAGCTTAATGCCTAGAATACTTCGTTCCATAGTGCGCTGGCACGATCGTATTTTATTTTTTATTTTCTTTTGAAAAACCCAAGTTTGTGCTCCATATTACAGACAAGGCAGCAAACAAGAGTCTATTACCTTTTTTTTGAGCTTTAGTGGGAGTTTTGCTTTTAAGATTTCTTTGAAGCTCCAGTATTTCCTCCATGTCATGTTGATACGGCGCTCTAATTCGTCTTCGTGTCTTGACTTCTTGAATGAAATTTATTTCCCAAGATATACATAGCTGTCCACATACTCTATCGCTGTTTCGTTTACTATTATTGGTCTTTGTATACTGTTTGTAGTAACTTTTGTTTTTAACGTATTCAATTGTAAGCCTATTTTTTTGCTGGCGTTATTTAGTTCCACCATCATTGTTTCCAGTTCCTTCGATGTTTTTGCAAATATGACGATATCATCTGCAAATCTTAGGTTACTTAGGAACTCTGTATCTATTTTAATTCCTTTTCTACTCCAATTTAGCTCTTTCATAATGTCCTGTAACACGGCTATAAATATCTTTGAAGACAACGCATCTCCTTGTTTCACTCCTCTTTTAATGAAAATTTTTGGTCCTAGTCTGTCCAACTTCACCCTGCTTGTACTATTCTTGTATATATCTTTGATTATATTTATGTAAGTTTCTGGAATACCTTGGTGTATGCTCTCGTGTGAAATTGAATCAAATGCTTTCGCATAATCGATATATGCAAGGTAGAGCGGCTGATTAAATTCTTGATATTTTTCTACTATTTGGTCTAGCGTGTGGATGTGGTCGACAGTAGAGTAGCCCGACCGGAATCCAGCTTGCTATACTGGTTGGTTTGTTTCTATTCTTAATGCTATTCTTTTTTCCAGACACATTGCAAATAATTTGTACATTGTTGGCAACAGGCTGATAGGTCGATAGTTATTAATGTCTGAGGGATCTCCCTTTTTATATAATAAAACTATTCGAGATTCTCCCCAGTTTATAGGGATTTTTTGGACTTCTAGTATTTTATTAAACAGAATCGTGATAGGACCTATTAGAGTTTTCTTTCCAATTTTAAGGCTTCATTAGGAATGTTATCAGGACCTGGGCTTTTTTCTTTTTTTTAATTTTTCTATTTTTTTACAATATATCTCTGCAGTCAAAAGGCGCGATGGGTGTATTTAATTGTATTTGATATTTTTGTGGTCATTTTCTTCGCTTCGTTCATCCTGGTAGAGATTCCTGTAAAAGTCCGTAGCAATATTTATTATGTCTTTTCGCGTTTGTAATTTACCTGTAGCATTCTGTACTTTCAATGTGGGTATCCATTTGCGCTCATTATTTAGTTGTTTATAGGCTTTCTTTTGGCTTCCGGTGGTGGTCACGTTCTTTTCGATAATTGCCATTCTGTAGTTTTCGTAGTCTTTTTTTAACATTTTATTTGTAATTTTATAGAGAACTGTAAGTTCTTTTTTCTCCTCTTTGTTTTTACATGGTTTTGATTGCAGTGCAATACGTTTTTTAAGTTGTTGTTTGGTTTCAATAGTTAGAATATCTTTGCTTGTTTTCTTTGAGGTGGCAGAATTTAGGCTTTGTTTTATGGCAGTCTCTATCTTAAGATAGGACTCTATGTCGTCGCAACTTTCCCATTCAGTTTGTTGCATTTTTTTCCTCTAAAGTCTTGAGGTATACTTGTTGACTCTTGTCGTACGACAGACTAGCTTGAGTTTCAGCAAAAGTTGCTCTACTTTTTTTAAGTTTTTTCAGTTGTACTGTACCTCGCAGTAGTCTGTGGTCGCTTGAAAATGTATTATTATTTAAAATTTCTATGTTTGTGAAAAGTTTTGGAGAGTTGCTCAAAATATAATCGATTTGGTTTTTATAATGCTTGTCTGGTGTAGTCCATGTCCATAAAGTTTTAATTTTTTTAAATATTATGTTAATTATAGTGAATTTGTTTTTTAATGCGTATTGTAGTAGTTTGTCACCTCTGTCGTTCCTCGTTCCAAAGCAGTATGGCCCCATAATTATGTTTTCCATGGGTTTTCTTTTTCCTATTTTAGCGTTTAAGTCTCCCATTAAAATCATTTTTCCGTTTGCTAGTTTTTTTAGCTTTTTCGATTTGATCGTAAAAAAGATCTATTTCCTCTTCCGGTGCTTCAGAGGTGGGGGCGTACACCTGTATTATTGAAATTGATATTTTGTAGAATTTCATATTTAGGAGGCAAACTCTATCTGATATACCTACGTAGTTCTCTATGTTGTTTTTATATTTCTTTTTTATTTAAAAGCCTACACCATATTGCCCTTGTATATCTCCTGTATAACAAAAAATATGATTTTCGTCCTCGATAATTTCATTTCCTTTTTCTTCTGATTTCCGATAGTCCTACGATATCATGTTTAATTTTTGATAATGTATATTTTAATAGTATCATTCTTTGTGGCGATAGTAATGATTTAACATTGTATGTGCAGATATAGAGTGGTTGACAAGTTGGAGGGTTGTAGTCGTCCTCTGTTATTGTGTGGTTCTTGGATCATGAGGAAGCGAAGTGATTTTTTTGAAGGGAAATTGCAAAGTTGGTTTTTTTAACAGGAAGTTATCCATGCTGTTTGTTTTATTGATCTTTATAGGTTGCTGGTCTTTATTATTTTCACAGTCGGATTGCGATGTTTCCGGTGACTCTGACAAAACTCTTTTCTTTTTTATCCATAATTTGCTTCTCGGCTTGCTGGTTTCGGTTCTTTAGTATAACGATTTTGTCATATTTAATAATCACTAATTTACCTTGTTCTCTTTCTTTGTTGACTTCCATTTGAAGTTCCTTTCGCTTGCTTAGTATTTCGGGAGGGAAATCTTCTTTAATATAGTAGGGTGTAGGTACTAGCTTCTTTTTTGTTTTTTTGTATTTTTATTTTTAGCCCCATTGTGGTTAATGTTATAACGATGGGTCTGACTTTTTCTCCCTTTTTTCCAAGTCTTCTCACGCATTCAATACCGTTGCTATCGCATTTGATGTTTATTACGTTATTTATTATATCAATAACCTTTTCCTCTAGGTCCCAGTAGCTCTTTTCGTCTTCAGAGACTCCGAATATGAGTAGATTTTTCTTTCTTATGGTCCTCTCCAAATTATTTATTTTTATTGTCTGCGTTTCTAGTTTCTGTTCTAAAAGCTCGTTTTTGGTTTCTAGACATTTAAACTTCTCGTTAATATTGCTGTTAATAGTGTTTTTAATATCCTCATTCATATCCTGCTTATCGACTTTTTGTTGTCTTATTTCCTCTTGCATTACTTTTAACATATTTTTTATTTCCTCCATTTTAATAAATAAGCGATATAAATAGTTTATAAACAGAAGTTTTTTGTTGTATTCCTGTTTATATATAATGTCCTCTTGTGGTGAGTAGTGGAAACACTATTTTTATGTTGGATACTACCACGGTGTAGTTGGATCTCTCTCCTTTATGTTCTGCCATTCGTCGGTAGATGTCGCTAAGAAGTTAGTTTGTATGCAAGATGAATAGTAATATTGCAATAGTTAACCTAAAAATGTTGATTATGTTTTTCACTTGTTTTTTTCAGTTCCGCGCACGTATAAATAAGATGTCTTTAAAAAAATTAATAATCTACACTTTCCTGACCTTAATAAGTTCTCAACAATCATTACAATGAAAAAACAAAAGTTGTTCAGCCGTTATGATGTACCAAGGTTTTTTTGCACTTGTTTAGCACTATTATTTCACTTTCACTCAAATACTTCACTTTGTCCTGGTACTTTGCTACACTTTTTAGCGTTTTACGTAAGTTTTGATTTGCTTTCACGATTAGAAGTAATTATTTTTCAATTAAAATCACGGAACCGATGTAAGCAGTGGCACGGTGGCGCCCTCTATATCGATCGTCGTTACGTCGATGTACAGTGCCTAAACCGAATCTTCCCAAAGACGAATTTATAGCGTTAAAGAACCTACGCAATAAAACAGAACTCACGATTACCCGCACAGATAAGTGAAATGCCACGGTAGTCATGGATACGTCAGATTATATTTCTAAAATACAAGAACTTTTGTCGGACGTAAGAAATAATAAAAAGGTTAAAAACGACCCAACAAATAGCACACTAAAAACAACTAGTGACCTCATAAATAAAGAAATACTCCGAAAAATTAAATCTGGACATAAAATGGATAATATCTACGTGCGCCAAATCACCAAAGTTGTATGGGTTACAAAAAGTACTCAAGCCCAATGCTCTATTATGTTCCTTATCGAGCCAAATCGATTCATCATCTTACAGATTGGCTCAACAATTAGCGAAAATACTCTCAACACTCAGGGGACATACAAGAGCACACATAAAGGATTCCTACCATTTTGTCAGCGAGATTAAAGACCTACATCTGGCAGACAATGAAACTGTGGTCAATTTTGATGTGCAGCCAATTTTTACTTGCTTACCTGTTGAAGACTCCATCTCAATTATAACTAGAGGGCTGAAAGAAAACAACATGCAACAGACACTGCCTTACATCTGCCTACTTATTGTGGAAGGAGGAGTTCTACAAGCAAGTAGATGGTGTGGCGATGGACTCATCTGTATCTCCCATTGTCGACATATTCATATTCATGGAAGATTTTGAGGAGAAAGCCCTGCTTACTTCTCCCATAAATCCAAGATTTTACAAGCGGTACGTAGAAGACACTTTCACAGTTCTACCTTTAGATAAAGTAACTGCTTTTTTAGACCATCTTAACTCTATAAATTCTAAAATTCAGTTCATATTGGAGTTAGAGGCAAACAATTCCTTAGCTTTTCTAGATGTATATCCCGATAACACCTTTAGCCATACTGTGTATAGAAAAAAGACCCATTCAGATAGATATTTAAACGGTGATTTTCACCACCATCCTTCACAGTTAGCTACCGTGGGTAAATCAATGTTTCAGAGAGCACGAGGGATCTGTGACAGTAAACACCTGGCTGCCGAGCTCCACCACGTTAAGAAAGTTTTGCATGACAACAAGGTTCGGGTCCCGCGCCTACGTCACGGTGAACGAATGACGCCGGCCACAGTCGAGCGTGTACCTGCTGTACTACCATATGTTACAGGAGTCACTGACAAGATTGGCTACATCACACATAAGTATGTTTTGATGGTACACAAGTAAAGCGCGCTTCCATTAAATCAAAATTTACTTTACAAAAAAAAAATCAAAACATACTTTAAGTCGACGAAGAAGATTGGTCACTTTTTATCATCAATCAAGTGCAACGTCCCTCTGCAAGATGCAGGAGTGTACAAGCTTGATTGTGAATGTGGTCTCTCCTACATAGGACAAACTAAAAGATCAATTAAAACCCGCGTTAAAAACCATATAGCTGATGTAAATAATCGACGCTCCGGGAAGTCTCCAGACTGTGAACACCTATAGGATTGCCCCCGTCACTACATCAGATTTGATTGACCACAAATCCTCGCTAAAGAACATCGATTCCTTCGAAGGATGATTCGCGAGGCTATTGAAATCAAAATACATCCTAATTTCAATAGAGAAGATGGCTGGGTGCTAGCATCTGCTTGCGATCCTATAATTAATAAAATTAAAACCCAACCCAAGCATACAACTGCAAGACTTCAAGATACCATAAGTTCATACTGTGTAGATGGGCTTAAAAGTTAAATTTTAATATCTATGGTAACCGCGGTTAACTATGATATCTGGACGTTGAACATCTCAGTCATCCCGTGACCATGGGTGCTGTAAAGCGCTCGAAAAGTCGGGTATTTAAAAAGTTAAATATACGGGATAAAATCCAAAAAAAACTGGTATTATTTAAATGTATTGTTCTCGTTTGCCACCCATTGTTACAAAATAATTTTTGCCACGCTTGGCAAGCGCAAGCAAGACGCCGCAACTCATCTCGTAATTTGCTTTCCTCTTTTTTTTTATAGGATAGGGTGACAAACGAGCACACAGTCCACCTGATGGTAAGTGGTTGCTGCGGCCCATAGACATCTACATCTATCTTCCATTACTCAATGCAGATGCGTTGTCACCCGTGAGGACTGAGATGGAATGCTCTCCAGTAAAAAGGGTCTCCGGTTCTCTACACTACTACGAATACAGCAGATTCACTATTTTACGCTGGTATTCTGTGAGAGCTTGGTCGGTCGAACCGACCAATTCGTGCTACAACTATACTACTAATTATTGCAGCATGGCTCTACCACGTATAAAAAGCCTCCTCGTCGCCTCTGTAGACACCCATGGGATGATATGGGGTAGTGGGTATTCTTACACCACCTCACCACATACATACATAACAAACAAACATAAACACTCACGCCTGTCACCCAGAGGGGTAGGCAGAGACTACAGACTTCCATTTAGCACGATCCTGACATACCTTTCTCAGCTCTTCCACATCTATATACCTACGCATACATGCTCGTCGGTTAAGGGTACTCTTAATTTGGCCCATTTTTAGTATATCACCAATTTGGTCGACAAACTTCCGCCTAGGACGTCCCTTTCTGACTTTTCCATTCACTTCTGCAACATATATTTGCTTTGTCAGTCTTTCCGCATTCATTCTTTCTACATGACCAAACCACCGAAGCATTCCATTCTTAATCCTGGTCACCGCATCATCTTGCAAACCACACTCTTCTTTTATCACACAGTTTCTCACCTTGTCACTCAGATTCAGCCCTAACATATTCTTTAGCGACCGCATTTCTACTGCATTTATTCTACTCTCGTGCTTCTTCTGCCACACCGAACTTTCACTACCATACGTTAAAGTAGGGACTAATACAGCACTGTGAATTGCCATACGTGCCTTTTTTGACACATTCTGACTTTTCACAATAGAGTGTAGAGCCCCATTTACTTTATTTCCTGCATTCACTCGTCGTTCAATATCCTTATTATATCTCCCATCCCTGCTGAATACCACCTCACCACTACAAGATAAATGTAGTATTTATGTATGTCTATTTCTTTGACACGTTCTGTAGTCTAAACTTGAGGTATCGTTAGATACGGAATTATTGTGGGAGTGATATAGGCTATATAATATTTATGATTTTTATATTTATAGGCTATTTAATATTTTTCCTTGTATGAAAAGGAGGCGATGTTTTTCTTCAGTAAACTTATACTATAAAAATATTTTAATGCATGAGGTACTTTTAATTACTTGTTCACGTTGTATTCCACCCCATTAATAAGTTTTATGAAGTGACTGAAAAACAGCACTCATATAAAGTTAAATAAACTGTTTACTGAACATAACGAAATTATGATATTCATTTATAACATTATTTACCATTTTGTATTTCCAATCCTAAATGTGAAATTTTATTGCTTAACAGTAAGCGTATTTGAATAATATATCCATTAATTTGCAAAGATAATAAACTAAAGTGTCCCTTAAAATACCATTCAATTTCAGTATGTTATCCTAAATAGCAAATTTACGTAAAATTAAATAAAATTCCCAAATTTGTCTTATATAAAAATTTTAACAATTGTTTAAGGAACCAAGCTTTTCGGCAGTGATCTAGGTCGACACTGAACCTGGCCGTATTTTCATATAAAACTGAAGAGACAAACGAACTTACAGTCCCCATGGTGGTTGGGTTCTGCAGTCCATGGACACCAACAGCTGACTTCAAACAAATAATTTTTCACGATAACTCCCCCTTGGAGGCGAAACACTTGTCGTATTATCATCGATAGTATTGTATTTTGACTGCCTCGTTGGTCTAGTGGTTGTAGTAGTGCGACTACTGATCGTGAGGTCCTGGGTTCGAATCCCGGGTCGGGTGAAAAAATGAATTATTGAGTTATTCCGTCAAGAAATGCTTAGTAGCTGCCCCGAGTCAGGAAGTTGGCGGTATCTCACCCCCGTGCCTCGGAAATCACGTAAAGCCGTTTGTCCTGCGCCTGATCTCTCTCCCGGTCGTGTCGGTTTACCGTCCCATCGGATTATGAGAATGAGGGAATGGAGAGTGCACCTGTCCTTGCGCATACACTTGGGCACTATAATCCTGTCCTGCGCCGATGGCTAGTCTCCGTTGAGGCAGGCCGCCGTGGCCGAAATTCGGTCTGGAGGACATTATTATTAGTATTGTATTTTTCTTAGTGTAGTGATATTGGGAGTAGCGACATTGGGAATGGAGGCAACGGGGCTATTTCTCGCAATTAAGGAGGAGGTCTTCATATTATGTAACTAGGTAAAACATAATGTGCTTAGACTATAAATCCAAATTTAAAGAACTAAAAAAAATTAAATAATGTCCCCATAATAGGTCTTGCAGTCGGTGATAAGACAGTGCACATTAAAATTAATGCCATCTCTTTAGATGCAATTAATGGAAATGTGGTTTTATTGTTTTATTTTCTTGAAGTCGGATTTTAGTTATTAAATAAAATTTTAATTTTATTGTCCCTTTTAATGGACTCCAGAATATCATAAGCTCAACTAGAATGTCGTCTACATATTTACATTAAAATAATCAATAACTATTTTTTTATTATTAGGATGAAGTTTTCACCACTTAATGTACGTATTTGTATATTGGAGTAGTGTTTTGTAAATTACTGGTAGTCATTTTTCTATGAAAGAAAGATCTAAGAGTTGAGAGCTGGCTAGTCTAGAGAGCTTGGATGTTTATAAGACCTCTTTAATCATGTTTTCTGCTTATTGAAATTATTTCTAATGCAGAATGGGGATATATTAAATTTTGTTAGTTCGGTACGTATTTTTATTTCCAGGGTAACTATATCTGTTTTTGTCCTTTTTATTATACCAAATGAATATGTTATTATCGGAATTGTGTAAGTATTCAAAGTTTTATTGAATTAGGTTTTACAAATTCGGCTTATTCTATTTTTGTATTCTAATTTTTTATGCTAACATGGTCTAACAGCTTGAATTGCTGTTTGTTTGTGATATCTCCTAAGTATTTATTTACCTCATCTGACTCCATCTGGTAAAGTGTAGGGTCCTGGTTCGATTTTTTCTTTCTTGATATATATATATATATTGTGTACTGAAATTACTTGTGACAAGATGTCTTTAAATAAACTGGCGTGAAGCTTTTTATCATCTATGTATATCAGATGTGACATTTATCTTGACATTAGGGCATTTTACAAGGTAACCTTTTATTTGATAATTTTATTTGCCCGGGATACATATCCCCCGTTGTGTGACAGATGTGCTGAGCCGCATACAACAGATCCTCTACACTAAGTTATCTCATGTTAGTCTGCATGTTAGTCAAAAGTAGCTCTTACGGTCTCGGCGTGGGGAATTTCGAATCCCTGACATTTTCTATGACATATTATATCAAATATCCTGGATTATAATTATAATTAGATTTATATTGTACAAGGTTAAACTTATTTCTAAATAAATTTACTATATTTTTTTCTCTCCATCTACACTTTATTATTATTTACTTATGTTTTATTTTTTATAATCTAACTTTTTTATTTCTCTCCAAAATTAATTATCTTTACCAACATTGCAATATCGGGCCAACAATTCCATTTTTATTTTGTCCTGATTATTTTGAACGTAATTAAGCGTAGCTTTAAACTCTCTACGCGAGACAGCCATATTTCCTTAAAAATAGCCCGAAGATGGCCTACTATGTTCATTCCACATTAAAAAACTTTCTCATATCTTGACATGTATATGCCTGACGTGAATATTCCACCTCACAATTCTTTGCCTTTTTCTTTTATCATTCATACAAAAGCTGCGCTCTGCTGCTAATACAACAAACCTAAAATATTACAATATAAACCGTCAATATAATTAAAATATCGCGATTTTTCACACATCTGTTTTTCATTTACATTTTTATAATTACTAATTATCTCATTAAGTTTTTCAACACAAAATTTTAATTAATTTACATTTTTATCTGTTCAAGCTCCCTGTGATCCCATAAGACGTCCGCATTATTTTTTAGGTTATACTTATAGTAAATAGCTTTAACTCTAATAAAATTAAGGTTACATTTAATAACTAGACATAAATAATCCGACCAAAATGAGTCATACTTCACATGCAGATCGGTTACCATACTGGCTGCAGCAGCAGTAGCAATGCAGTGATTAAACCACCGACATGTGCCGAGCGTTTCACTCACAAATGTGTATGAGTTATAATCTAGTCTCTCTTAATCTATGTACAGTAACGACTGCTCACAAGAATATTTCACCAGCTCTTACCAAACAAAGTACCCGGATGCGCATTGAAATCGCCTAAGATCAAAACGCATTAAATCTCGGCACTCTCAATCACTGCTATTATGGTCGCAAAACACTGAATAAATTCTGATAGGACACTATTCAGTCAAACCACAGTGTACGATTTCCATTGTGGCAAATAAACTCCTACCAGCAAGCCCACTGACGTATCCACAGAGGACTTAGCATAGCAGCTAAACCCCTGGTTAATTTCATTCAACAAAATCAAGTCATGAGGCATCTGTCACGCCTCTTGAAGATCAATTACATCTGCTATCTCACACAAATTACTAACGTACTGTACAGACCTTTTAATTGATTTACAGTTAAACCAATCTTAAATTACTTTTAGTTTAATTTTGTGCATCCGTAGTCATTCCTAAGATATACGCCACTGTATCGCTCTTTACAGAACGCTGGTTACGATATCTTCGAATAAACTAAACCCTCCGCCAAACATTTTTTATAAGAAATATGTTAATTTTTAATGGTAGGACAGTTATATTGAAAGAATTTAAATGAGTTCCTCGTGTCTGTTTCAAAATGTCAATATTTTCTTCCTTCATTTCTTTTGTATGGTCTATAATATCATTTTTATTTATGTACTTTTTCGAACTTGAGAGATAGACATACGAAAATGATTCCGCAGCCTGTAATTTATTCGCGTTTTGTAAAGTATCTCACTCATTTTTATAACTGTATTCATGATGTTTCGTTTTAGTAATAATTGTAAAAACTTTGTCATCATTCCGTTTACTCAATTCCGTACTAATCGTGTTCGGTATATCTCTATAGGTAGCTACACAATGCATGTCAGTGTCATTAAAAGGATTATGTTGTTTCTGTAATAACGCTCGCTACCTTTCTATCCTTGTATAACAGCACCGGCGTTGGCGCAAAAGAGAGAGAGAGAGCTCATGCACGTATTTTCTCCCTTACATGGTTTGTTTACGTCCGTTTGGGACATATCGAAATCAAGCTCAACAATACCATAATTTAAGTTTTTAGTCTCATAACTATTATTATTAAACTAGTTTCTGGTGTTCTTATCATCATGTAAAGGTCCAAGAAACAGATCGTGTTAGCCTTTACTACTGCCATGGCGGACTTTGCGAAGTTCCAACATAATTTTTTTACATCGTGTGTTTCCTTTCGTATTAAATCAATATCTTCTGATAATTTAAGTTCATTGCTTAACACAGGTCAGGTAGCCTTCAAACAGGCTACTCTTAGGTTAGTTAAGTTATTTATTTAAGAAAAGTTGTCACAACGACGTGGTCAAATGATACAGATTACAGAATTTATAAACTAAGTCAAAATTATGAGTCTTCACGGTTTTTAAATTATCGGATAGTTAAAAAATAATATGTAAATTACTGTATCGATTTTAAAATGGATATAGTACTTCAAGTAAGGATTTCACTAAGTTCAGATAAATAAACTTGGATAGTTATTTTTTTATTTATCAGACACTAATTAGTCACTAAGTCTTGACACATATTTCACAGCGAAAGACATAGGTGTTCTAGGTTCCCTGATATATACCTTCAAGCTAAAATCCTCTAAGATATTTGAATAACTCCAGTTTTGTAGGATATCGGTGGGGAGGATTCCGATCCCAAGGTTTATATGTTTCAAGATTTTTATATATCTTGGGAATAAGGTGATCGCCAAGCTATTTCTAATGATGAGTAAATGGTGTAATATAATTCATGATTGAAAACATTCCTTTTTCAAAATAACATTGTTCTGCTAGCTTTCTTGCTGTTTCTTACTTAGATAGAGGCAATATCCGAACCAGTGGTAATTTAAATACAAGAATGTCTTTCAATAGGTGTTTTTATAATATAGAAAAAAAAGCTATTTCTATAATATTGTTCAGTGCTAAACTATTTCCTTTAATTTCAATGTAGGTTTTTATACTTGGTAGAGCCATGATGCAGTTATATTAGTAGTATAGTTGTAACACAAAAACAGAGGTATTTTGTAAAAAGGCTGTATTATATACTGCATAATCAGCGTATCGTGTCTATAAAATGGGGAAAGTTTCAGACTAACAGTTGGTAGCGATAAGGTTAACCAGGTAGGAAAGTTTCTTGTTTATTCCTTTTCCCTAGTATTGTTTACTTCGTGTAGAACATTTTGTTTTAAACGCAATTACATACATTAATTATCAATACATTGTTACAAAACACAAATATATATATATATATATATATATATATATATATATATATATATATATATATATATATATATATATTAAACTTAACTAAGTAGGTAATATTTTGGTGTTTCTTTTAAGGTTGATAAACGTGCACAAAGTCCACCTAATGGTAAGTGGACGCTGTGGCTCATAGATATCTTCACTAATATGCTCGATTATCAATCAAAATGCAGATGCGTAGCTATACGACCTCAGAGAATACCGGCGTGAGATGGAAGCTCTGCTTTTACTTTTCGTCTGTTGAGTGCATGTGCCTGAGAGACCCTGATCCCCCCATCAACATAGTAGTTCTGCTCAAGACTACTACCATATCGAGACGCTAAACCGGCTTTTCTATTTCTGTCCGAGATGCAGGCGTCCTTACCAGCTGATATTTAGTATATCTTCTACCCGGGGTAAAATTTGAACACTCCTTGGTGCCTTGGGCTGGAGTTTGCGTATACGTAAGGGAGAACATCTGCTTTCGACATTTTGACAGCCTTGAAGTTTCGAACCTGTCCATTCTTTGGCTATGTGTAGACAGCGACGACCATTCGCCTACAGATTCCTTGCTAAAGCAGGTACAATCAGCAGAGATCGTGATCATCGGCGATTACAAAGCCCATCACGCCGAATAGCTTGCTTTACGTCTATACGATGATGCGGGGAGATCTATCCACGATTTTGCCTTGGTGTATGGTCTGACACAACAAGTTACTTTGCCTATACGTATTCTAGATGTGGAGTATCATGCACCTTCCCTGTTGGACCTTCTGCTGACCACTCATCCATACCGATATATAGTCTCTCTCCACGCCCCTCTTGGCTCCTCGGAACATTGTCTAGTCCTAAGTATAGTGCACCCCTTTGTGGCGGTTTTTTTATAGTAGAAAGGTGACAAACGAGCACACAGTCCACCTGATGGTAAGTGGGTGCTGTGACTCATAGACATCTACATTCAACCTCACTTAAGAATCAAAATGCATATGCGTTGTCACCTATGTTGCTATAATAAAGTTATTATCTACTTTATTTATGGACTAAAATTACTCATATTCACAACACTTTTCATAGTTTTCATAAAGAAAATCTCAGAATCTGGACTTTATGTGTAGCGCTGTAGTCGAGTTGTTAATGAATTATATGTTTATAAAGAAAAAAAAATTGCAAACAAGGTCACAGATTTTCGCTAGTTACAATAAATAATAAAACTCAAGAGTGACAAATTTACGACACGTGCTAACCACAAGCCTCATTACTTAGAAAAATAAGTTATAACAATCTATTGGACAAACTTCCACATCACTGACTGTCACGTAAAATACATTTATTTTTTCAAGCCTTGTAAGCCACATGAGCTCACTCAACGTGATGTGGAAGGCAGTTTGTTTAATTTTTTTCGAAATATTTGGCTATTAGTTAGCATTTTAGACAATTCAATTAATTTCTTCATTTTAACGTGTCATTTCAAATACAGTAATAAATATTTTTCTTAATCTTTCGCAGTATTCAAAACTGTATTTGTTTTATAAATGACATTCAATTTATTACACTTACAAGCAATAGGCTCCAAAATATTGCTTTATGATATAAAAATACACCATTGATCCAGACATACGGCTCTATCAAACTTCATGTATTCTGCTACAGTTTATAAAAGCTGAAAGTTATATACTCATAACCCTTATTTATGTTATAAAATCACGTATTAGAATCACATATAAGTTATAATATATATATATATATATATATATATAATATAGAAATAAGAAAGTATAATAATAATAGAATAAGACTTTAGAAATCTTACGATATATATATATATATATATATATATATATATATATATATATATATATATATATATATATACGTTAGATTTCTAAAGTCTTATTCTATAATATAAAACAATAATGTAAGCTATAAATTTCTCGACATAAAAATTTCTAGAACAAAAACCTAAAAAAGTTGCTAAATCTCTATATATTTTACCTATATATATATATATATATATATATACACATTTGTATTTATAACTTAAATGTCTTAAATGTATGGTTGAAACTCGGATTTCAAAATGAGTTAAAATAAACCTCGAGCAAGTCCACAAAATTACTTTCACTTATTGGTCACAGTTTCCTCTATGCATTAAGTACTAAGCGTGTAGTAGGATTCCGATAGAAATTAAAAAAAAATAGGTTTTCAATTGCAGCAATGTTAGCTAAAATTGTAAAAATAAAACTTTTGGTAAATTCTAATGTGCATGCCTTAAGCGCTCATGTTATACGTCAATTTTTAAAATATTTTAAATACACACAAGTTTTCACAAATAACCTTATTGCTATTACTTCTAATTTTTTGATAGTTTTAGGTCAAACGACAATAAGTAAAAGTTTAGAAAAACTAAAAGTGCACGACTAATATGACCGTAAAAATGTAGAAAAAGAAATCTCAGTCAACAATAGATTTTTTATTATTATTCAGACAGCAGCACCAGCATTAACAGGCATGTAGTCGAAGCATGTACCGTCTACAATGACCTTGAAGTTCTGATCTGCAAGAAAGCTGGTGCTCCAATTGCATTTTTCTTGTGAAGCCCATAGAAAGGGAGCTTTGAAAGAAGCGCTTTGTGCCAAACTTGATCGAAAGCTATCGCAATATTAAAACTAACGGCCAATTGGCCGCTTGGACTCTACTAACCCCACCCATTTATGAGTCTGGCAGTTTAGAAGATCACCAGCTGATCGATCCCGACGAAAACAGTATTGGCAGTCACTAATCAGCTAGTGACCCTCGAGGTACCGCATGAGCTGGCGGTTATAGTGGATTCCGTCAGGCCCCCTCGACTTGTAAATGTCCAGGAAGAGGAATGCTTTGCGAAGCGATCACTGTGTGAACCGCATATTCTGCATGGAGCACTCAAACCACGGGATGGTCGGCGGTGGGTTCCCCCCATCATCGAGAGTCGAGTTGGTCGCAAAAAAAGAGCCTAGCAGGTCAGCTTTCTCCTTTGTGGCATGGGACATTGAATCGTCCTCCCTATGCAGAGGTGGAAGAGATGGTTTACAGAGTTTTCCTTTGAACAGCCTTGGCGAAAGAACAGAATGCAGTGGCTTAAGAAGGAAGGCAAACTAGTTTCTCGCCAACTCTTCCTATGTGCTCTGACTGGTAATTACATTCAGGGACGTTGATGCGTTAGCCCAGGCATGATAGCACTCCTGCTCAAAGCATGATTCTAAAGATATTAATAATTACTTTGCAACCATCCGCTCAATTAACTAAAATAATGTGTCTTACCTACTTAGTAGCATGATGCTACTTCACAGGAGTGATTAAGCCATACCTGAGATCTGCCTAAGATGGGCACTACAGAGGCAGGAATAAAAAAGTTACATACCCTAAAGAACCACATCGGCAACAGAATTAGCAACAGTATTGGGATTATCCGGCGAGAAGCAAACCTGCCACCAAGGTAGTCGGCGACAAGACCACATCTGCGCTCCTGGCTGCACATAGTTGTATGGAAAACTAACTAATGACGAACTGTGTTTTGTGAATAATTTATAAGTAAGGAAAATTATATAGTATTAGGACATAATAATTTAGTTCTTGATAATTTATAAAGGGAGTTTTTAAGCAAAATTTTGTATACTTACGTAACTCGAAAAAATGTAAATTTTTGTTTATCGCTTGGAAACTAGTTTCAAATTAAAGGTTTAAATGTAATACACTATGAACAAAAAGAATCAAGTAGATCGGACTTCTATCTTGAAAGATATAGGTAAAACATATAGAGATTTAGCAATTTTTTTAGGTTTTTTGTTCTAGAAATTTTTATGTCGAGAAATTTATAGCTTACATTATTGTTTTATATTATAGAATAAGACTTTAGATATATATATATATATATATATATATATATATATATATATATATATATAGATTTCTAAAGTCTTATTCTATTATTATTATACTTTCTTATTTCTATATTATTATTAATATATATATATATATATATATATATATATATATATATATATATATATATATATATACAATTAGCATCGTTGGCCAATGCCACTGATGCCAATTGTACGGCCACTCGGCCCGGCCAAGGTGCGTCAAGTGCCTAGGCGATCATGGCACTACCGAGTGCCCCTGAACGCCCGAGACGGAGGGCCCTCCGAGCTGTGTTCTGTGCGGCGAAGAGGGACACTCAGCGAGCTATCGCGGGTGTTTCAAAGCGCCGCGTAGGAAGCAGAACGGAGGAGCAATCCGGCGCGGACGTGTGGGCAACCCCAGTAGGTCGTGCCCACGGCATTCTGCCCCATCGGTCGCACCAATCTCAGTGCCGCAACCCGCGCCCGCTCAGGCTACAGCCAAGCCCGCCCCCGTTAAAGGGACTTCCGGGCGAGGCCCAAGCCTTCCGGTGCCTTCAGCACTTAAGCCCAACACATGGGTTAAGCCCCCGGCGATAGTCAGCGCGGCCGCCTCACGGCCAGTGCCTCCTCGCCAGGCCCAGAAGCCCAAACCCGCCCCTCAGGCACCGTCAAACATCTACATTGACCTTTAATGTGGCCGAAGTCACAACCCTAGCCCGCAAACTTCGCGAAGCTAAATCAATTCAAGATAGGCTCAATGCTACCATTGAGCATCTTAGTCTTATCCAAGCGATAGGTTCGTTCCAGTGCGCCTAAGCGACTCTTTTCTTTCATAACTAAAATGGAAATAAGACCTGTAGGTAGAACTAAGCCTATGTCTCTGACTGTCGCGTACTTTAATGCAAACAGTGTCAGAGATCAGAAGGAAGAGATCATATATTTTTTACGCAACCATGATATCGACATCATGCTAGTGCAAGAGACCTTCTTGAAACCTAGTTTGAGCGATCCCAAAATAGCCAATTATACCCTAGTAAGAAAGGATAGGCTGACCGGACCTAAAGGCGGCACCTTGATCTACTACAAAAGGTCCTTGCAATTTATACCGATAGATACTCCGCCGCTTACAAACTTAGAAGCGTCGGTCTGTAGGATAGCACTCACGGGCCATCCGCCATTAATAATTGCATCAGCATACCTGTCTCCCTTAAAAAGTATATTAGATTCCAACATATCGGCTCCATTAAACCTAGGCCCTAGCATTTTAATCGCAGGAGACCTAAATAGTAAACACGTTAGCTGGAATTCTAACGTTAACAATCCTAACGGAATAATTCTAAGAGACCTCACGGAGAGAATTAACTTCGATGTTATCGCTCCCGAGAGTCCAACACGCTATCCTTTTGCAAACAACCAACATCCGGACGTCCTTGATATAGCATTGCTAAAAGACATCCGACATAGTATTAATTCGATAGAGACTATTATCGAGCTTTTCTCAGACCACAGACCGGTCGTTTTACAACTGGGCCGGCCGGCAGGTGAGGTCCCTCAGACCAAAACTATTGTCGACTGGCGTAAACTTGAGGTCAAACTTAAGTCTACGAACTCCCAGCATTTGGACACTATACCTGACAAGATAGACTCGCTGGAGGAGGTCGATAGGACGATTAGCGCCCTTTCGACTCACCTCACATCAGCGGTCGAAGATTGCTCCCGTAAGGTTCGTGTATCGAGTGATCAATACACGAAACTTCCGGCGGATGTTCGACTGGCTGATTAGAGCGAAGAATTCCGCGCTTATATCTTACGACCGCTACCGCACGGAAACCAACAAACTTCGGGTACGTTCTCTACAAAACGAGATTAAACAACGAGTAGCCGAGTTTAGAAAAGATAACTGGGATAACCTCTTAGAAAGTATAGAACCATCCCAAGACGCCTTCTGGAAACTAACGAGAGCTCTTAAAGCCGACAAATCCGAACCGATGCCGCCTCTCGTGAGGCTGGACCGCCCCGATCTCGCCCTTGACGATCTCGAAAAAGCCGAATGCCTAGCAGACAGTCTAGAGTACCAGTGCACGCCATCCACTGCACCAATAGATCCCGCTCACCAATTAGAGGTAGAAACGTAAGTAGAACGTAGGTCCGCGCTGCCACCAGCGGGTGAACCACTCGATCCTGTGACAGTAGACGAAGTCACCGAAACCATAAAAAGTCTTAAAAATAGATCAGCCCCTGGGCCAGACGGCATCAGCAACAAGGTGATCAAATCCCCTTTCGGCGCCACTCATTTGCCTCCTTGTTGGAATATTTAACACCTTTCTCATGAACTGCTCCTTCCCGGACATCTGGAAAGAAGCAGACGTAATAGGGATCCCAAAACCGGGTAAACCACGTAATCGTCCCTCTAGCTACAGACCCATTAGCCTGCTCAACACATTGGCCAAACCATACGAGCGCATTATTCATAAGCGTCTCCGTCATTTCACCGAAGCCAACGGACTCTTCCCAGATGAACAGTTCGGCTTTAGAGCCAATCATTCATGCACTCACCAAATTCCTCGCCTAACAGAATACATTCTGTCTGGCTTTAGCCAAAACCCATTAAGGAAAAAGGCTCGAAACACGGGAGCCCTCTTTTTCGATGCCGCGAAGGCGTTTGACAAGGTCTGCCACGACGGCTTGATTTACAAGCTGTACAAACTAAATGTGCCCATAGGCTCGTACACATCATACGAGCTTTCCTTTCGAACCGCACTTTTCGATATCGAGTGGAGGAAACTCGTTCTTCGAAACCTTTCCTCAAGACCGGGGTCTTACAGGGCTCCGTACTATCTCCACTCCTTTTCACACTCTTCACGAGTGATATCCCAAAAGACCCCGTAGTGAACACTGCTCTCTTTGCCGACGATACGGCACTCTTTGTGTCAGACCGCAACAAAAATAGACTCGCTATAAAGCTACAAAAAGCGACTAATCGCCTTGGTGAATGGTTACGCCTATGGACAATTGACGTGAATCCCGAAAAAAGTGTAGCAGTATACTTTCAACGGAATTCTACAGGAGGTGCTAAACCCAAAACAATCTCTTTATACGACCGCCCAATCCCTTGGTAAAAATCGGCCAAATATCTAGGCGTCACTTTCGACTCCCGCATGAGTTTCAAGACGCACATAAGTGTAGTACGCAACAGAGCCAAGTCAATAATTGGCCGTCTATACCCTCTCGTTAACAGCAAGAGTAAGCTGTCGCTAAGACACAAACTCCGGCTGTACAAAACCTGCATTAGACCAGTTATGTCCTATGCAAGTGTAGCTTTCGCCCACACATATAAGACCCATATTTTAAAACTCCAAAGAGTACAAAACTTTTTCATCCGAAAAGCCACCGGTGCACAGTAGTATCAACGGAACTCTGATTTACACAATGATTGTGAACTACCATCTATCTCCGAATATTTTAAGGAGATGTCCCAACGCTACTTTGATAGAGTAGAAACCCACCCTAACCCGTTAGTGGCAAACGCAGCTTACTACGTTCCGATAACAAATGTCGCGCCCTATCTCCGCAGACCGCGAAATGTTTTAATAGAACCACCTCTACCGCTCGATCCAGTCGACCCAAGCGTCGCAGGCACATCACACAACGACACTACACCCACACTAAATGGGACAAACACAAATAGGACAACGAATGGGACGCGTCGCACCCGCAGACGGGCACGACGCGTTCCAGCTCACACCGCGTTCACACCGCACACCCGCGTTCCTGGACGGTTCTCACCGCCCAGACCACCGACCGACACGAGCTGAGCAGTCAGAGACGGGGGTCCGCACACCCCCCCCCTCGGACTGCGGTTAGATAGCTAAGAAAAATCGCCTAAAAGGCGACATGTTGATTGGTAACAATATAAAATCATAAACCATCTCATCATCATTTTCACCTCATTGCCTTTCCCTTTTTAATTAGCTCGCGGGCTTGCAGGCCGCGAGCCCTGGGACAAGATGAAGCTGTTAGAGTCGCATAGACTAACAGCACTGACATCTAGATAATAGAGATAATAGAGACTCAAGCACACAGTGTCTGTCCGGTCCGCCCAGTCCGATCAGGCACCTTGCCGCATGCGGTCGCCTGCGACCCAACCATGAAGTGCTGTTAATTCGGTTGAGCCCATGCGCTCCCAGTGCGTCTATTCAAGAAAGAAGAAGACAAAGACTTTCTACCTGGTTCACGGAATTGCTTCAGTGTTGTTGTGCGCCTTTACGGCCGCCAGGTGCATCGGGCCGCCAGCCCATTGTTCTATTGTGTAGTGCTAGTTTAGTGCCCCACATTTTGCCGATTTCCAGTAAACCGTAAGTAGTTTATTGCACACCCGCTGCCTTAGAGGCAGTAATTCTATTGTTTAAATTCTGTGTTCACTTATCGCATTAGGTGACAGTTATGTACACACCTAGCGTACCAACGCGCTAGTTTTATAAGTGTTCGTTTAGGCCCACCTTTCGGCGGGGGGGGCTTGATGCACAAGTGTTTTACTCCCTAACAAGATGGCGGCTATCTCAATAGCCAAACTCACCGACTTTTTAAGTCGAGTGTACCCCGACGTTTGGGCTACGTACTTAGCTCAACGTAATGTGCCCACCGCTGAACGCCCCGTACTACGCATCGACGACCCTATGTCGCCGAGCATCGGGACCTCGTCCCCTGTGTCCATCGACACAGTTTACGACGCCGCGTCACCCGCGCCTTTTGCGCTCTCCACCCGCGGTCCCTCCCCGGTGTTTTCGGACGCCGAATCAGGCTCCGAGATGGAGACGGATAACAACCGACCCGAAAAACCCGAAGACGAAGGCTTCACCCTAGTCTCGGGTAAAAAGCGTAAGCGCGCCGCCGCGAAAAAGGGAGACGAGCCTCACTCGGTCCCTACGTCGCCCAACGCCACTCCAGCTAAGAAAGTCGCGCCTTCCGCGCGCAACAAGACCGCGAACCCGAATCCGGCTGTAGTAAAGAAGGAGAAGCCGCCGCCTCCAATAATTTTGCAGGATAAATCTCGCTGGAGCAAAATATCCAAGTGGATAGACTCTAAAAAGATCTTCTGCCCCAAAGTCCACAATGGACCGCAGGACATTCGTATCCACGTCACAACGACGGAAGATTTCCGCGCTTTAAATGTGCATCAAGCTCAGAATCTGAGCTTTCACACATACTCCTTCGCGGAGGACCGTAACCTCCTTGTTGTAGTTTGCGGACTCCCTAAGGAGCTCGAAACCGAGCACATCTTAAGCGATCTTAAATCGCAAAATTTCCTAGTCAGAGAAGTGCACAGGATGCACCACGCGACCGATAAAAAACGGTATCTAGATCTTTGCCTAGTAATTTTGGACCTGTCTCCGGAGGGCAAAGAAATATATAATATCACCCGGATTTGCGACCTCACGGGGATTGCAGTAGAGTCCCCGCGCAATAGGGGCATCGTTGGCCAATGCTACCGATGCCAATTATACGACCACTCGGCCAGAAATGGTTTCGCCCGGCCTAAGTGCGTTAAATGCCTATGCGATCATGGCACACCCGAGTGCCCCCGAATGCCCGAGTCGGAGGGCCCTCCGAGCTGTGTTCTGTGCGGCGAAGAGGGACACCCAGCGAGCTATTGCGCGTGTACCAAAGCGTCTCGTAGGAAGCAGAACGGAGGAGCAATCCGACGCGGGCGAGCGGGCAACTCCAGTAAGTCGCGCCCACGGCATTCTGCCCTACCAGTCGCACCAACCTCGGTGCTGCAACCCGCGCCCGTTCAGGCTGCAGCCAAGAACACCCCCGTTAAAGGGACTTCCGGGTAAGGCCCAAGCCCTCCGGTGCCTTTAGCACCTAAACCCAACGCATGGGTTAAGCCCCCGGCGATTGTCAGCGCGGCCACCTCACGGCCAGTGCCTCCTCGCCAGGCCCAGAAGCCGACACCAACGCCAACGAACATCGACACTGACCTTTCGTTAGTGTTCAACCTCACCAGCAATATAAATGTGGTCGAAGTCACAACCTTAGCCCGCAAACTTCGCGAAGCCAAGTCTATTCAAGATAGGTTCAATGCTACCATTGAGCATATCAATCTTATCCAAGCGATAGGCTCGTTCCAGTACGCCTAAATCAACTTCTTTCGTAATTAAAATGGAAGTAAGACCTATAAGTAGAACAAAGCCTAGGTCTCTGACTGTCGCGTTCTTTAATGAAAACGGTATCAGAGATCAAAAGGAAGAGATCATGTATTTTTTACGCGACCATCATATCGACATCATGCTAGTGCAAGAAACCTTCTTGAAACCTAGTTTGTGCGATCCCAAAATAGCGAATTATACCTTAGTAAGAAATGATAGGCTGACCGGACCTAAAGGCAGCACCTTGATCTACTACAAAAGGTCCTGGCAATGTGTACCGATAGATACTCCGCCGCTTACTAACTTAGAAACGTCGGCCTGTAGGATAGCACTTACGGGCCATTCGCCAATAATAGTTGCATCAGCATACCTGCCTCCCTTAAAAAGTATATTAGATACTAACATATCGGCTCTATTAAACCTAGGCCCTTGCGTATTAATCGCAGGAGACCTAAATAGGAAACACGTTAGCTAGAATTCTGACGTTAACAATCCTAACGGAATTATTTTAAGAGACCTCACGGAGAGACTTAACTTCGACGTTATCGCTCCCGAGAGTCCAACACGCTATCATTATGCAAATAACCAACACCCGGACGTCCTTGATATAGCACTGCTAAAAGACATCCTACTTACTATTAATTCGATAGAGGTTATTATCGAACTAGTCTCAGACCACAGGCCGGTCGTTTTACAACTGGGCCGGCCGGCAGGTGAGGTCCATCAGACCAAAACTATTGTCGACTGGCATAAACTTGAGGTAAAACTTAAGTATACGAACTCCCAGCATTTGGACACTATACCCGATAAGATAGAATCGCTTAAGGAAGCTGATAGGGCGATTAGTGCCTTTTCAACTCACCTCACATCAGAGGTCGAAGAATGCTCCCGTAGGGTTCGTGTGTCGAGCGATCAATACACGAAACTTCCGGATATTCAACGGCTGATTAGAGCGAAGAATTCCGCGCTTAAAACTTATGACCGCTACCGCACGGAAGCCAATAAACTTCGGGTACGTTCTCTACAAAATGAGATTAAACAACGAGTAGCCGAGTTTAGAAATGATAGTTGGGATAACCTCTTAGAATGTATCGAACCATCTCAATACGCTTTCTGGAAATTAATGAGAGCCTTAAAGCCGATAAATCCTCACCGATGCTGCCTCTCGTGAGGCTGGACCACCCTGATCTCGCCTTAGACGATCTTGAAAAAACCGAATGCCTAGCCGATAGTCTAGAGTATCAGTGCACGCCATCCACCGCACCAACAGATCCCACTCACCTACTAGAGGTAGAAACGGATGTAGAACGTAGGTCTGCGCTGCCACCAACGGGCGAACCACTCGATCCTGTGACAGTAGATGAAGTCACCGAAACCATCAAAAGCCTTAAGAATAGATCAGCCCCTGGGCCAGACGGCATCAGCAACAAGGTGATCAAATCCCTTTCGGTGCCACTTATTTACCTCCTTGTAGGTATATTCAACACTTTTCTCACGAACTGCTCCTTCCCGGACATCTGGAAAGAAGCAGACGTAATAGGGATCCCAAAACCGGATAAACTGCCTAATCGTCCCTCTAGCTACAGACCCATTAGTCTGCTCAACACTTTGGGTAAACTATACGAGCGCATTATTCACAAGCGTGTCCGTCATTACACCGAATATAACAGACTCCTCCCAGACGAGCAGTTTGTATTTATGCACCCACCACATTCATCGCCTAATAAAATACATTCTGTCTGGCTTCAACCGAAACCCGACAAGGAAAAAGTTTCGAAACACGGGAGCCCTCTTATTCGATGTCGCGAAGGCGTTTGACAAGGTCTGGCACGACGGCTTGATTTACAAGCTGTACAAACCTACGCAAGTGTAGCTTTCTTCCACACCTATAAGACCCACATTTTAGAACTCCAAAGAGTCCAAAAATGTTTTATCCGAAAAGCCACCGGTGCGCGGTGGTATCAACGGAACTCTGATTTGCACAATGATTGTGAATTAGCCTCTATCTTCGAATACTTCAAGGAGATGTCTCAACGCTACTTCGATAGAGTAGAATCCCACCCTAACCCGCTAGTGACAAACGCAGCTAACTACGTTCCGATAACAAACGTCACGCCCTATCTCCTTATACCGCGTAATGTGTTAATAGAACCACCTCAACCGCTGGATCCAGTCGACCCAAACGTCGCAGACACATCACACAATGACACTACACCCACACTAAATGGGACAAATATTACTAGGATTACGAATGGGGCGCGTCGCACCCGCAGACAGGCACGACGTGTTCCAGCTCACACCGCGTACACACCGTACACCCGCATTCCTGGGTGGTTCTCACCGCCCAGACCATCGACCGACACGAGCTGAGCAGTCAGAGACGGGGGTCGGCACTCCCCTCCCCCTCGGACTGTTGTTAGATAGCTCAAAAAAAAAACGCGTAAAAAGGCGACATGTTGATTGGTAACAATACCAAATCATAAACCATCCCTGAGCCCTGAGTCAGACGAAGCTGTAAGAGTCGCATAGACTAACAGCGCTAACATCCAGAAAATAGAGAGACTCAAGCACAGTCGTAACACAGCCGTCGAAGAGGCAAGAACAGGAAGGGAAGCCGAAACCTGCGGAATGAGAAGCTACCCAGGAAAAGTGTTTAATTTTGCCTCCTCCTAGTTGCTTGTCTCTCTCTCGAGGTCTCAGTAGGTCGTACTACTACATACGCATTCAGGTATGAAGGGGACATGCGTCACCAGCAAATAGTAAGGAGCGTACGTCATCCAAGTGGGAGATTGTCCCAGGACGACTGTGCGGGCACTGGACGTGTTCCTGCCAACCGAAACAAGTAGGATGCAATAAAAGACCACATCTTATATCTATCGGCTGTCATATAGAGCCAAACACGGCAGCAGCATGGTAAATTCATCCGCAATTACAGCGTAAAGCACCACACTTCGGGATAGACAATGGCCCGAGGAGCCAAGAGGGGCGTGGACGAAGGTCTTATATCTGTCTAGATGAGAGGTCAGCAGAAGGTCCAACAGGGAAGGTGATCCTCACCATCTAGAATCCGCGTAAGCGAAGTAACTAATTGTATTAGACCATATACCAAGGCCTTGACGACTTGACGACTTCCAGCCTCCCGAACAAGCCGGTTTCCGAAAAGGCTTCAGTACCATAGACCACATACATACCCTGCGGCAGATTGTACAGAAGACTGAAGAGTACAATCTGCCACTTTGCCTGGCGTATGTGGACTATGAGAAAGCCTTTGATTCCGTCGAAATTTGGGCGGTGCTACAGTCCCTTCAGCGGTGCCAAGTTGACTGTCGGTATATCGAAGTGCTGAAGTGTTTGTACAGTAGGGCTACGATGGCTATCCGAGTACAGAACCAGAGCTCGAAACCTATCCAACTGCAGAGAGGTGTAAGACAGGGTGACGTTATATCCCCGAAACTCTTCACCGCTGCATTGGAAGACGTTTTCAAGCTACTGGACTGGAAAGGATACGGTATTGACATCAATGGCGAGTACATCACTCACCTTCGATTTGCCGACGATATAGTCCTTATGGCAGAATCGCTGGAGGACTTAAGCACTATGCTCAATGACCTCAATAGTGCCTCCCAACGGATAGGTCTTAAGATGAACATGGACAAAACAAAGATCATGTTCAATGTCCATGTCACACCTATGCCGGTAGTTGTTGGGAGCACTATGCTCGAAGTTGTTGACGAGTACGTTTACCTGGGACAAATAGTCCGACTAGGTAAGTCCAACTTCGACCGAGAGGTCAATCGACGGATTCAACTCGGCTGGGCAGCGTTCGGGAAATTACGGCATATCTTTTCGTCAGGTATACCTCAATCTCTAAAAACTAGATTGTACAACCAGTGCGTGTTGCCAGTGATGACTTACGGATCTGAGACGTGGTCCTTCACTGCTGGCCGTATGAGGACGCTTAAGGTCGCTCAGCGAGCTATGGAGAGGGCTATGCTCGGAGTTTCTCTGCGTGATAGACTCAGAAATGAGGATATCCGCAGTAAAACCAGAGTGACCGACATAGCCCAACGGATTAGTAAGCTGAAGTGGCAATGGGCCGGCCATATAGCTCGAAGAACCGATAACCGATGGGGAAGAAAGGTTCTCGAGTGGCAGCCTCGTACCGGTAGGCGTAGTGTAGGGCGACCCCCCACTAGATGGAGTGACGACCTGGTAAGACATGCAGGAAGTCGATGGATGCAGGTGGCTCAGGACCGTGCTTTGTGGCATTACTTGGGGGAGGCCTATGTTCAGCAGTGGACTTGTGAAGGGCTGTAATGATGATGATGATGATATACCAAGGCAAAATCATGAAAAGATTTCCCCGCCTCATCGGATAAACGTGAACCAAGCCATTCAACATGGTGGGCGTTAAAGATACTGTCCAACGCGTATTTATTTTTCCTATTTCGCCTCTTTAGGTATCCACAGGACAATATGTAATTCTAAGAACCGATTAGCGATTAGAAAATTCTCGAAAATTTTAATTCGCAATCTCGTGGTGGTAAGGTAGGCGACAAGCGTAGGGCTTGAAAAGTTGTTGCTCGGCTGTTTTATCTGCGAGCGCTGACCAATTGATTAGATATACGTGAAAATAGTGTATTTTGGTTCTTTAGTTACGACGATTTTATTTGTATTTACGATTATTAAGAATTATACACAATATGGTAGCACAACATTTTATTCTGTTAGTGACATAAGAGGTCTAAATGAGATAAAACAATAAATCTTATGGCTTCCGATATGGGACGGTATTAACTCTTTAAGGTCTTGAAGGATTTTCACATTATTGCTTCATACTACTCATATGCTACGAAATAGGGTCATAGATTCTATCACGCTGCTACACTCCACAATAACAAGACACGGTATATTAAACAAAGCCATCTTATTATTTATGGTGTCTTATGTTAGTTTTTAATTAATACTAAATGATACGTTATTTTGTAAATAAAATGAAATAGCGAACTGAGTCTAAAAACCAGCTTTTAATTTGCAACATGCCAAAAGCCATTTTGTTAAATCCCGTGCTACTTTGTGATATAAATATATAGAACATAACTTATAGAAGGAAATAAATGCTATGTTATTATTTTCTTTTGCCTTTTATTAAATTGACATAAGCAGTTTTATGCCACAACTGTACATCATTAAAACTTTGTATTTGTAGCAGTAATTTTACTGCTTATTTCCACCTGATAAATCAAATCTTTTTTTTTTTAATTAACAGTCACCGATTGGTCACTAAATCCTCACATAGTAAAATTTTTGTTATCTTTGTGGGAATTTCAGCTTGAAAGACGTCAATTTTTGTATATTTTATAGGATTTTGTTGTGCAGTAACATATCTGCCTTTAAAATGTCAAAAATTTTAAAATATAATATAATATGAGAAAAATAATAAAATAATAAAAAAAATACGCGTGGCACTCGGTGACTGCCGCGGTAAAGCTATTGCATAGCATTTTTTATCAACTTATGGAATTATAATTATTTATTTATTTTATTTATGCAGTTAAGTCTTTGATATTAAATCAAGTTACACTTTTTGAGCGTGGTGACCGAAAAGAAAACAATTTTTTTCTCTTATTTAATAAATGAGAAGTTAATATTGTTTAAAATATTTTTAATATCTTACAATACATGTAGGTTATTCAGGAATTTTTATCATTGAGTTAGCAGCTAGTGTACACGTATACGTCTAGTCGCACGCACACAAACACCGTGCCGAAGTCTGCCGAACTGAAACGACGTTAGACGATGCACGGCTTTCAACGCCACACCTCCGTACCCGTCGGAGTGGGGAGCGTGAGGTTTTTTTTTCGTTACGGAATTTCTGGATTCGGTCCCCGCGCTCAAGGCTCGTGATAGAAGCTATGCTATAGCTTAATTATTTAATAAGAGAATTGTATTAATTTTATCAACAAACACAATGTGGGTTATCCTAGCATATCAAATATAGCGGGCAAAATTAAATAAGTTGTGATGATTAATGTCGTGAAATAAATCCTCGTGCGAAATAAGCCTATCTGAAGTTAGGTATTCGTAGAATTTTTAACTTACAAGGTTGGCTTGCTAACTGGCGATTTTCTACGTTCATCAAACATACGTTCTACCACAAATTACTTCTCATACGGTGAAGAACAATATATATACTTACGGTATGTCTTCGGATTGTTTTTATTTTGTTTTTACACTAATGTTGTAATTTACAAATAATTTATTTATTAATTAAGTATTGCTCCTTTACTGCCAAGTACGTCTGGGTAGGTAGATGAAGAGTGTGCTTTCATTGCTGTGTTCCAGTCAGATAAAGTCTATAGAGAGCCAGCATAATTACAGGCGTAGTTGTTAGATGTCACAACGCATCTATAGAATTGTTTTTATGGAGTCATTTGCTGTCTGCAGGTGTTCATGGACTAAATTATCTACTTAGCACTATCTTATTTATTTTTATATATATATATAATAATATATTATATATATTATTCTAATTAGCTACTTAGGTGGAATATAATTTGGTTTGTCACTTCAATTTTATACTGGGCTTTTATATGACTTATGAATTAAATAAAAGAAAAGAGAAAGAGTTAGGAGGCCTCACGCTCCTAACCCTTTCTCTATAGCAATTCTTATCTTATCCCATCTTGAAGCAGTAAAAGTCCACTGTTTTACATTTGCTTTTTCCGTCGTTGGCAGGTGGATTGGAATTGCATAGTATATTTCTTATTCAATTTAGATTAGGAGTAATTATTATTGAAAGCCATTTTTTATTTTTACCATTGGTTCGGAAAAATACCTTAATACATATTTATACATTAATAATCACGATTGGATGCCATAAGAGCTTTCTGGAATTTCTATAGTTGCCTCTTACGACACTCAAAAGACGAATGTTTGTTTCTGAAAAAATATGTCATTATTTTGCCTTAAGACCTATTAAGTATAAAGTTTATACAAAATTTTAAATTTAAATTATACAAAAACGATTATATAAAACGTGGCCTCAGTATTATTACGAATAGACTAATAACTTTTCAGTGAGGTAGTATGTGAAATGTGCGCCATTTAAATAATAGGTCCTTACATATGAAATTGGTGTTTTGTATGGGAGGAATACAAAATCAATTTTTTTTTGTAAAATTTATTTAATTAATCAAAATATGCACCGTTGTTATCTATGCACTTTTGCCATCTCATAGGTAGTTCATTGATCCCTTTACTAAATAAACTATGGTGGCGAGAACCAATTAACTCTTTGAAGGCGGTTTGGATTGCCACATCGGAGTTGAATTATTTTCATTGTAAGAAGTTGTCCAAATTCAGGAAAAATGGTAAGTTGTTAGAACAAGGTACGGGAAGTACGGTGAATGTCGCAGACATTCCAATTGTAGCTCATCTAATTCAGTGGTTATTTGTTGTGCAGTGTGCGGTTTTGCGTTGTCGTGATGCGGCAGTGGCCTAGAGCGATTGACCAATTTCGGTTGTTTAGCAGCTATTTCTTATTGTTTTGCAGCATTATGGTTTGCAGTTACTGACAATAGATATCTGCCGTAATCGTTTTACCGGATTTTAGAAAGCTGTGGTGAACAACACCGGCGCTGGTTTACCAAACACTCACACGAAAACTTTTTAAGTCAATTTTCGTTTAGGGCAGAATTTGGCTTTGGCTTTGGAGTCTCTAGGGTTCAGCCATTGCAACTAGCGGTTCCAGTTATCGTACAGTATCCACTTTTCATAACAGGTAATGATTAGATTTAAAATACCTTCATTTTTGTGTCGGTTGAGCAAAGTAACATAGCAGTCAATGAGTGTTCGCAAGTTCGATTCACTCAATTCATGATTTGCTTCAAGTAGATTAACACAGTTTTATCCCTTACCCCGAAGTCTGTAGCTATCTAATGATTTCTTAAATTTACGCGAACACTACACATTGAATAAAACTATTATTTACGGATTTTATCGCGTTTAATTACTTTAATTTATTTTTATTATTATCCCGACGTTTCGGGTGCTTTACAGCGCCCATGGTTACAGTCCCCCCCGTGACCATGGGTGCTGTAAAGCACCCGAAACGTCGGGATAATAATAAAAATAAATTAAAGTAATTAAACGCGATAAAATCCGTAAATAATAGTTTTATTCAATCTGTAGCTATCTTTTAAGTTCTTTGTGAGGGATTCGCTTCCACAATAGCCTTTAATTATTCATTTTTCACTTTGGTCTCCGGCCATCCACGGGGTTGGTTCTTAAGGTCGAAATTTCCAGAACGAAAAAGTTGAAACCAAAAATGTACCGTGGTTTTTTTGCGACACCAGCACCGTACACATCATTAATCCTTCGAGCTGTTTCTGCAGTACTGGTGCCACGGTTGACTCGTAAATATACCGATATTTCATGTTCCATTGTGCGGTAATAAGCGACGCCAAAGAAAAAACTAATGAGGAAAAAACAAAGGAATGACTGTTTTCAAAATGTACCAGCTAAATCCATACTTAATATTATAAATGCGAAAGTGTGTTTGTTTGTTTGTTTGTCCTTCTTTCACGTCGCAACAGAGCGTCGGCATGGCATGATTTTTTGTATGTGGATAGTTCGGTGGCTGTAGAGTGACATAGGTTACTTTTTTCCGCGGAAAAACATCTCATTCCCGTGAGAAAATAGATTATGTTGCAAAAGTTTGTCCTTCTTTCACGTCGCAACAGAGCGTCGGCATAGCATGAATTTCGGTATGGGGATAGTTCGGTGGCTGTAGAGTGACATAGGCTACTTTTTTCCGCGGAAAAACATCTCATTCCCGTTCCCGTGGGAAATATTCTATCTTCTCACGGGAATGAGATGTTTTTCCGCGAAAAAAAGTAGCCTATGTCACTCTACAGCCCCATTCCCGTGGGAAAATAGAATATGTTGAAAAAGTTTGTCCTTCTTTCACGTCGCAACATAGCATCGGCATGGCATGCATTTTGGAATGGGGATAGTTCAGTGGCTGTAGAGTGGCATATGCTACTTTTTTCCGCGGAAAAGCATCTCATTCCCGTGAGAAAATCGAATATGTTGCACAAGTTTGTCCTTCTTTCACGTCGCAACAGAGCGTTGGCATGGCATGATTGGGAAAATCGAATATGTTGCAAAATTAAATTCAGCTAGGTGGCACCACCGTGATTCTACAAGACGGACGACGGTACGATGGACGAACACAGAAGGTTAGAATATCTGGATTATTATGTCTTTTTACCAAAATTAAGATAAAAAATGTATGGATCTGTATTTTTCCACGCAGGACCGGAAAGAGAGCGATAAAAAACATAAAATTCACCAGCTGATTTTCTTCAAACGTTTTGGTGCATTGTAATTCACAGAATACTCGACCCTTTCACCCTTAACTTAAGCCTTACTAATAAGCCTTAGTAATATTTATTGAACGGAAATGAATACAGTTATTATATGTGGTTATGAATGAATCGGTATTACAAAAAGAAAAATTGTGCAAAATTATAAGAAAAACATCTTTTCAGAGTTCTTATCAACTAACGTATACATAGTTTAAATTGATTTCGCTAGATGTCGTTACTAGGTTTTTAAAACGCGGTAATGAAATGTTTCCTGACATGTACTTAACTCCTGCCGTTGAGCCGCGCGTCAACTTATAGTGCATACGGTACCTATACGCTTAAATTGTTTCTATTTCGTAGCTTATTCGACTACCTGCTTTTGATTTCGGTTGTTTGTTATTTGCTTTGTGATTTGGTTAAGGTTGAATGGATTTATATTGGCTTTCATTTTCGGATTTGTGTATTTTCTTGGATCGGTTTTGTTGATTTGGTTGGTATTCCTTTATACATATTTAGACTCTGGCTTTGATTTTGGATTTTGTTTATTTAAAATCGTGAATTGGTTTTCGTTGTTTTAGGTTGTTTAACAATATTTCAACGTCACTTTAAGAGCTATTGAAACACCTGCTCAAAGTCAGCAAAGACGTCTTGAATAGGCAGAGCGTCAGGCTACTTTAAGAGCTACTGAAACACCTGATCAAAGTCAGCAAAGGCGTGTTGAACAGGCAGAGCGTCAATCTACTTTAAGAGCTACTGACACACCTGCTCAAAATCAGTAAAGGCTATTCGAACAAGCGGAACGTCAGGCCGCCTTAAGAGCCGCGGAAACACCTGATCAAACTCAACACAGACTCATTGAGCAAGCTGAACCTCAATCTACTATAAGGGCATCTGAAACACCAGAAGAGACACAGGCGCGAAGAGATGCAAATGCACAGCTCCAAGCTGAACGTCGACAAAATTTCCAAAGAAACAATTGGTCGGTTTTTAATGACGCAGCATTCAATTATGATCCGTTGATTTATTATAAAAATCACAGGTTAGTTGTTATCGTGCTGTTGGACAAGGCGTGTCAATTTTGCTGCGTTTTAAAATGGAAAGATGATACAGCAGGCATGTGCCGTTCTAATGACAATGTGTCTCTTCCGTTACTTGGGGAACCAGAAAAACTTTGAAAACTCTCTTTTTATATGATGTTAATGAGTTCTACGTGGTAGAGTCATGCTGCAGTTATATTAGTAGTATAGTTGTAGCACGAATGGGTCGGCTCGACCGGGGAAGGACCACGCTCTCACAGAATACCAGCGTTAAATAGTAGCTTAATGCTGCTGTATTTCGTATGGTGAGTGTAGAGAACCGGAGACCCTTTTTACTGAAAATGAGGCATTCCATCTCAGTCCTCACGGGTGACAACGCATCTGCATTTTGATTTGTAATGTGTAGTGTTATGCTTACATACATACTTACATATCATTTTACACTATTTTATTTTTATTTTTCCATTCTGTTTTTTTTTTCCACGCAGGAGCGGATAAAGCCTTTAAGAGGTGCTTCTCGTATCAAAGCTGAAGTGAGGACCTCTATCGGCCGATTCTTCGGCTTTTATACTTTTTGACGGATCTGGGATAAGAACGAGAAATTATTTGAAATTATTTAAATTAAAAGCAAATTTTTGTAAATGGCCAAGAAGAAAAGAGTATTTTTGAAGTAAAAACATCAGGCCGGTAACAATATTTGAATAAAAATTGCCACGACAACCAGATAAACAACGATGTCAAAACATGTCAAATTTTGGTTTTAAGCTCGTAATACAGAAACGGCAAGATTTAAGTGAAAAGTGAGATATTATTTATATAGGAAAAAAAGGTAGCGCAAGAGCGCGCACGAAACCCGAAATTGTAGAGTTACGGAGAACTAAATAAAAGATCGAAAAAAGGTAGACTCCATTGACACCGATTTAAAAAGTGCTGATAACGTGAAAATACGAAGTGAAAATGATTTGTTATTGTGTTCTTATGAATTAAAAAATATTACAGGATCCTATGGAAATAAAGGTGATGCAAAATATCCAGTTTTGAGGTGAATGTAGAAAATCAAAAACAGAATGGAAAAATAAAAATAAAATAGTGTAAAATGATATGTAAGTATGTATGTAAGCATAACACTACAAATGGAAGATAGATGTAGATGTCTATGGGCCGCAGCAACCACTTATCATCAGGTGGACTGTGTGCTCGTTTGTCAGCCTATTCTATATAAAAAATGTTAATGAGTCACAGCGCTTTTTAAACAAGATCCGGAAATAGAACAAAGGCTTTCAAATTACGTCCTTTGGAGTTAACCGGGAAATAATAATGCCGGGATTTTCGCCTACATTTACGGTTCAAGGGAAAATTTATTATAGAATAGGTTCACTTTTTCCAGCTGAAAACGAACAGCATAAATTTTTACAAGTATATTTTATGAGTGACGAAGAAATTGAGGTAGACCATCGCTGCCAATTTATCCAGGGAGTTGAGAGAGACAAAGTGTTCAAAATTCAAAGATTCTTGCATGAACGTAACATTTTAGTCAAAACATTTAAAACTGATTTAGAAAACCTACCTGAAGAGGATTATAAAGTCGTCATTCACGCAGATCGGACCCCTCAAGGAGAGCATGAAATGCGCTATAATGAACCTTTGATAAACGAAATAGCAGCCGTAATTAGTGGTGATCAATTTTCTTCACGAGACATTGTCTTGCGAGCACGTGACGATACGTTGCAACGGGTAGCCGATACACACAAGTTTTATGACGCTCTGCAATTCCCATTGATTTATTTCAAAGGACAAGTGGGTTATCATTTTCAAATTACCCTCATTAACCCGGTCACAGGAGCCTACTCCGAACAAAAAAGTATCATTTATGGATTTTTATGCGTATCATATGATGTTGCGAGAAAATGATTTTAACCTCTTAGCCCGGTGTAGACAATTATTTCATCAATTTTTGGTAGACATGTATGTGAAGGTAGAAAGTGAACGTCTCCGTTATATATCTTTAAATCGTTTTAATCATTTACAAGATGCAGTTTCTAGCTACGCCAATGTAAACCCCAGAGATTTAGGTAAAATGGTAATTCTGCCCTCATCATTCGTTAACAGTTCCCGCCACATACATGAGTACATACAAGACACATTCGCCTATGTACGAACTTACGGAAGACCTGATCTTTTTGTTACTTTTACCTGCAATCCCATATGGAGAGAGATAACCGAGGAGCTAATGCCGGGCCAAAAAAGTACTGACAGACAAGATTTAGTTGCTAGAGTATTTAGATTAACAGTACAAAAATTAATGTATGTAATTAACAAAGGGAAAATTTTCGGAGAGATGCAGTGCTTTATGTATTCAATTGAATGGCAAAAAGAGGATTACCGCATGCCCACATTCTAATATGGCTTAAAGAGAAGTTGCGGCCCAGCCAAATAGACGAAATAATAAGCGCCGACATTCCGGATCCTGAGCAAGATAAAGAATTGTATGATACCGTCGTCCAAAGTATGATTCACGGTCCATGTGGAGCACGAAATTCAATATCGCCATGTATGAAAGAAGGAAAATGTACAAAGAAATTCCCTAAACAACTATTAAAGGAAACAGTGCACAATGACAATGGCTACCTTTTATACAGACGCAGAGCTCCCGAAGATGGTGGCAAGAAATTTATAACCAAATCTCGCTCTGGAGCGTTCGAAACCTTAGATAACAGCTGGATTCTATCTAAAATATCCGCGCAGTCAAGTATATCTGTAAGTACATAAATAAAAGAAGCGACCAAGCAATATTTAATCTCAGGAGTGAAGGTGAGGCAAATCCCGTTAATGAAGTACACACCTTTCAAGCAGGGCGTTATGTCAGCAGTAACGAGGCAGCGTGGCGTCTCCTTGGCTTTTCTTTACACGAAAGGCACCCAACAGTTACTCACCTTGCTGTGCACTTAGAAAACGGAGAGCGTGTATATTTCAACGAAAGAAATTTCCAAGAAAGAATTGCATCACCGCCAAAAACTACACTAACAGCCAACTTTCAACTTTGTCAAACCGACCCCTTTCCAAAAACGTTGTTATATTCTGAAGTCCCCCGCTATTATACTTGGAACACATCTTGGAAGGAGTGGAAACGCCATATTCAAGGCGCGCCTGTTGCAAGTTGGCCCGGTGTAAAGTCATCAGATGCCCTTGGTCGTGTGTATACCGTCCATGTAACAACAAAATGTAATGTTGAATGTTTCTTTTACGATTGCTGCTGCACCATGTTCGGGGTCCTACAGGATATAAAGACCTTAAAACTGTCAACGATCAGGAATGCACAACTTATAGAGAAGCACGTGAAGCTCTGCATATTTTAAAAAACGATAATCACTGGGATGAAACCATGGAGGAAGCTGTGCAGTGCCCGTCACCAGCGAAAATTAGGGATCTTTATGCAACTCTCATATCATCTTGCGGGCTATCTAATGCACATGAATTGTGGGACAAATATAAAGAGTACACGGTGGAAGATATTTTGCGAAGGTTACAGCAGAAACACGCGAACATGACAGACAATGAACACATTTATAATGAAGCACTTGGAAAAATTGAAGATAAAGTAATGGCAATGGTATCAAATGGTATCTGTAAATGGTGCACTTTTTTTTTTAGATACCCCTGGAGGAACTGGGAAGACATTTTTGTAAAATTTTTATTATCGCAAGTACATTGCTGTGGCCGTAGCTTCCTCCGGTATAGCCGCCACGCTGCTAAGCGGAGGCCGCACTGCAAAAATAGTGCACGAGGTATAATGCTACGACATTACAAAATTTTAGTGTAGTACGAAAGTACAATGTCGCATAAAAAATCTGTAGAAGCACTAAATCGAACGCTCCGGGATTTGCGCAGAAATACCGATATAATGGGAGGAATGGTGGTTTTACTGGCTGGTGACTTTCGCAAACTTTATCTGTTATACAAAAGGTCACACCTGCAGATGAAATTAAAGCATGCCTCAAATCGTATATTTTATGGAACAAGGTGACAAAATTCATTTTAATTACGAATATGAGAGTGCATTTGTACAATGATATTAATGCTGGAAAATATGCTAAAACACTATCAAAAATTGGCGATGGGCGGTTGGAAATGGATGCTGAGAGCTGCGTTAAATTGACGAGAGATTTTTGTAATTTAGTACAGAGTCATTCCGAATTATTTGCGAGCGTTTATTCAGATTAAACAAACAACATGCATGAAGACAAATGGTTATGTGAAAGGGCGATTCTTGCACCAAAAAATGAGAGCGTTAACAAAATAAATTCAGATATATTAAGCGAAGTAGCAGGAGAAATAACAGAGTATTTGTCAGTAGACACAGTTATGGACACAGAACAGAGCACTTCATATCCCGCAGAGTTTCTAAATTCTCTAGAGTTGTCAGGTGCGTCCACACATAAGCTTCAATTAAAATTAAGAGTCCCAGTCATGCCTTGCGAAATTTAGATGCTTCCCGGTTAGGTAACTGGACAAGGCTGCGTGTGACACATCTTGGACGAAACATAATCGGTGCTACAATTTTGACAGGCGTAGGAAAAGGTGAAAATGTTATTATACCACTGATCCCTATAATTCCCACAGATATTCTTTTTTCAATTCAAAAGGTTACAGTTCCCTATTAAGCTCAGTTTTGCAATGACAATTAATAAAGCGCAAGGGCAAACGTTACAGGTAGCGGGGGTCAACTTAGAAAAACCGTGCTTCTCTCATGGTCAGCTATATGTAGCATGTTCACGTGTGTCAAATGCTCACAATCTCCACATTCTTTCCCCTTACGGAAAACATATAACATTGTGTTTTTTTTTTCAAAATTTCCACAATCAATTAATCAGAATTCCCACAGATCTTCCCTTTCAATTCAAAATTTCCTATTTAACTCAGTTTCTTTTCAATTGCAAATGCTGCACCTTTGACGGACCTATTTAGCTCAGTTTCCTTTCAACTCTTTTTTTACGTGGTAGAGCCATGCTGCAGTTATATTAGTAGTATAGTTGTAGCACGAATGGGTCGGCTCGACCGGGGAAGGACCACGCTCTCACAGAATACCAGCGTGAAATAGTAGCTTAATGCTGCTGTATTTCGTATGATGAGTGTAGAGAACCGGAGACCCTTTTTACTGGAAACGAGGCATTCCATCTCAGTCCTCACGGGTGACAACGCATCTGCATTTTGATTTTTAATGGAGGATAGATGTAGATGTCTATGGGCCGCAGCAACCACTTACCATCAGGTGGACTGTGTGCTCGTTTGTCACCCTATTCTATAAAAAAATAAAAAAAAAAAACTCAAAAGGCTGCATCTCTGACGGATCTTTTAATTGGCTCAGTTTCCTTTCAATTCAGAAAACTGCATCTCTGACGAATCAACTTAGCTCAGTTTCTTGTCAAAAGTCTGCATCCCTGACGGGTAATTATGCTCAGCTTCCTTTAATTAAAAAAATATCCCATTTTCATTTGGAATAAACACGCTATTTTCATGCTTTCCTATACGCTGCGTTTCAAAACATTTAAATAGGCTTTTGCTCAGTTTCCTTTTAATGGCTGCATCTCTGACAAATTTATAAAACTCAGTTTTCTTTCAATTCAAAAAGCAATGGATAGTTCATTTCCCAGTAACCATGCGGGTGAAGCCGCGGGTAACAGCTAGTGAATTTATAAATTTGAATTTGGAATTCTAACCAAAGATCAAAGATCATTCAAAGATCTCAGATCAAAGCGGTCAGTACGCCAAAACGCTAATTTCGTACGTAAGGACTCAAGCGATAGGTGTAGGGCGTGACGCGTGCACAAGTCGGAAAAATTTCTGCTTGGCTGTTTTACCGGCGAGTGCTGACAAATCGATTAAATATACATGAAAATAGTGTATTTTTGGTTCTTTGGTTATGACGATTTTACTTGTATATGATTTACGATTAATGAAAAGTTGTTATACCCAATACAATAGTATACGTCACACTATTTTATACTGTTGGTGTTATAAGAGGTGCGAATGAGATAAAACAAAAAATCTTATGGCTTTCGATATGTGACGGTATTATCTGTTTGAGTTTTTGAAGGCATTTACTATTATTGTTTCATACATGTACTACTCATATGCCACCAAATAGGGTCATAGATTCTATCACGCCGCTACACTCCACACCTACATGACAAGGCGTATTAAACAAAGTCACCTTATTATCTACGACGTTTCATGTTATAATATATTTTTATATTATTATATATTTAGTGTGATTAAGTAAAATCAAATCATACTACTGAAGTGATGGAGTAATAATTAAATTAAAAAGTATGCAAACTGAGTCCAAAAAGCAGCTTTAAGTTTACACCAATCCAAGGGCCATTTTATTAAACCCCGTGCTACTTTGTGATAGAAATATGTAGTACATAATGATTTCTTATATTTACGCGAACACTATACATCATCCTCATCATCTTCCTAATTCGTCCGTCCGATCGTCCTAATTGATATAGAACAAACAAAAAGATCAATTAGGACCCGCGTAAAAGAACATATAGCTGATGTGAAGCATCAACGTTCCGGGAAGTCTGCAGTTTGTGATCATATCCTAGACGGACCCAACCATTACATCAGATTTGATAGACCACAATTCCTCGCGAAAGAACACCGATTCCTACCAAGGATGATACGTGAGCCTATTGAAATTAAAAACATCCTAATTTCAATAGAGAAGGAGGCTGGGTACTACCACCTGCTTGGGATCCTATAATCAATAAAATTAAAACTAAACCCAAGCATACCGCTGCAGGACTTCAGGGCATAATCAGTTCATTTTGCATAGATCGGACCATAAACAATAATTAAAAAAGCTGAAGGTACTCCGGGTTTAACAATGACATCGGGACGTCAGTCATCTCAGTCCCCCGTGACCATGGGTGCTGGAAAGCGCCCGAAACGTCGGGAATTAAAAATAAAAGTAAATAAAAGGTAAAAATAAACGCGATAAAATCCATAAAAGTAGTTTTAATCAAATATGTAGTACGAGGGTGGATTGAAAAGTACTCGGCCTAACACAGATCCATTCAATTCTAAAAATCAAATCTACCCACATTATTTAGTTCAGTTCAGACTAGTTCATTGTGTGAAGTTCGAAACGTGTGCGATAATTAGTTGTGATTTTATAAATTTATTAACAAAGTAATCGGACATAATTTCCGCGAATGGAGCAAATCGAGCAGCGTGCCGTCATTAAGTACCTCCATAAGAAGGGGCTATCATCAAAAGCCATCCATGATGACATGGTCAGTACATTAGGCAATTGTGCTCTGTCATATTCATCCGTCAAAAAATGGATAGCAGAATTTAAGCGTGGTAGAGAGAGTGTGAAAGATGAACCCCGCTCTGGAAGGCCTTCGACGTCAACTACTGACGAAAATATTAAAAAAGTACTTGATTTAATAATGGCAGACCGCAGATTAAAAATTAAAGAGATAGCCGAGATTATAGGCATCTCTTATGAACGAACTCAAAACATCATTGTCAACGAGTTGGGTTTCCACAAGGTGTATGCGAGGTGGGTTCCGCGACTGCTTTCAGTTGAACAAAAAAGGACGCAATTGACTATTTCACGCGACTGTTTGGAGTTATTTGAAGCCGATGCAGATGATTTTTTGAATCGTTTTGTTACTATGGACGTAACATGGGTTCATTACTGTACACCGGAAACAAAACAACAATCAAAACAGTGGAGAAGACCTGGTTCACCACCCCCTAAAAAGGCTAAGTCGATTTTGTCGGCAAATAAGGTGATGGCTTCAGTATTCTGGGACTCGAAAGGTGTGATTATGATTGATTATCTTGAAAGGGGTCAGAATATAAACTCTGATTACTACTGCATCTTACTACGTCGTTTACGAGAGGAAATAAAAGAAAAACGTCGAGGAATGCTCAGAAGAAAAGTCCTGTTTCATCAAGATAACGCCCGTGTTCACACGTCAGTACAGTCAATGGCTGAAATTCACAACTGTGGCTTTGAACTGTTACCGCATCCGTCGTATTCACCTGATCTGGCACCATCAGACTTCTTTCTGTTCCCTAACCTAAAAAAGCACTTGGGAGGTCAAAGATTTTCGACAAATGACGAGGTCAAAGCAGCTGTAGACGCATATTTTGACTCTAAGGAAGAATCATTTTTTTTTCAACGGTCTAAATGCTTGGAAGGGGAGGTGGCAAAAGTGTATTGAACTTGATGGTGATTATGTAGAAAAATAAAAATATAACTGATTTAGTATGTGTTTATTTTCTTGGTTAGGCCGAGTACTTTTCAATCCACCCTCGTACGTAAATTATAGAAGGAAATAAATGCTACGTGATTATTTTTGTTTGCCTTTTATTAATTTTTCATAAGCAGTTTAATGCTACAACTGTACATCATCAAAAGTTTGTATTCGTAGCAATAAAAATACAAAAAAAACTTTTACGATTATTTCTATCTGATAAATCAAATTGTTTATTATTTAATTAACAGTCATATAATAAGAAGTCACTAAATCTTGATATAGTAAAATTTTGAATAATATGTGGGAATTTCAGCTCGTAGGACGTCAATTTTCGCATACTTTCTAGGATTTTGTTGTAAAAGGATTTTGTTGTATATCTGACTGCGAAGTGGCAAAAAGTAAAAAATATAATACGATATGAGGAAAATAATAAAATAATAAAAAATCCTGCCATAAAAAAGCCTATAATTTAATAAAAGATTGTTGAAATTTTATTACTGAAACAAAAAGTGGGTTACCCTAGCGTATCAAATAGAGCGGAAAAAATTACCTGAGTTGTGATGATTAATGTCGTGAAATAAACTCTCGTGCGCCATAAGGTTTTCCCAAGTTAGATATTCGTAGAATCGCCATAACTAATAAGGTTGTCTTGTTATCTGGCAGTTTTCTACGTTCGTCAAAAATACGTTCTATCACAAATTACTTCGCATACGGTAAAAAAATATACTTTCGGTTTGTCTCCGGATTGTTTTTATTTTGTTGTTACACTAAAGTTATCCAATTTCAGGACAAAATGGTAAGCCGTTAGAGCAAGGTCCGGGGAGTACAGTGGATGTCGCAGACATTCCAATTGTAGCTCATCTAACTTAGTGGTTGTTTATTGTGCAGTGTACGGTCTCGCATTGTCGTGAAACAGCAGTGGCCTAGAGAGATTGACTAATCTCGATTGTTTAGCAGCTAGGTCTTCCTTTATGGTTTGCAGTTACTGACAAAAGATATCTGCTGTAATCGTTTGGCCAGATTTTAGAAAGCTGTAGTGAACAACACGGGCGCTAGTCCCCTAAACACTCACAAGTAATTTTTTCTGAGTCAATTTTCGTTTAGGGTAGGATTTGGCTGAGTCTATTGCAACGAGTGCTTCCAATTATCGTACAGTATCCATTTTCATCACAAGTAATGTTTTGATTTAAAATGCCTTTGTTTTTGTGTCGGTTGAGCAAAGTAACACAGCAGTCGACGCATGTTCGCAAGTTCGATTCACTCAATTCATGAGGTACATCGTTCACGTTTTTTTTACTTTCCCGATTTGTTTCAAGTGCATTAATACAGTTTTATCACTTACCCCGAAACCTATAGCTATCTCTGAAATGCTTTGTGATGGATTCGCTTCCACAATAGCCTTTAATTCTTCATTTTCCAGTTTGGTCTCCGGCCATATACGCGGTTGATTTTTAAGGTCGAAATTTCTATAAAGAAAACGTTGAAACCAAAAATGTATCATGCTTTCTTTTGCGACCCCAGCGCCGTATACTTTATTAATCCTTCGAGCTGTTTCTGCAGCAATGGTGCTACGGTAGAGCTCGTACTCGTAAATATACCAATATTTCAAGTTTTCCATTGTACGGTGATAAGCGGCGCCAAAGAAAAGAATAATGAGGAAGAAACAAACGAATTACTGTCTTCAAAACTAAAATGTACCGGTTAAATTAATTTATAAATTTGTATTTTGAATTCTTAACCAAAGAGCAGATATTTCATATTAAAGTGGTTAGTAGGACAAAACGCTAATTTCATATGTAAGGACCCAAATCATATTTATGAATTTTAGTATACGCTTGCTTACATAGTACATAATTAAAAGGTAATTTGGCTTCAAAAGTCTATCAGCTCAGATAATTATAAAATTTAAGTAAGTAACGAAGCAATAAAATTTTATAGTCTTCGTTTATTATTTTAAAACTAAACACTGTTATTTGTATATCATTTTCTTTTAATAACGTAAAGTCATAGGATATGAATTTTTTAGGACTAACACAAAAATATTTAATAATATAATAAAAAATAAAAATGTTTTATTTTTCATGCATTGTAGACCCATAACATGTTAGTAATATAAAAAAAACTTAAGAACTAATGTTAGTACACAAAAAAGTAAATAGAAACACAATAGAAATAAAAACAAAATAAAAATTCACACAATGCATACAAATTTGATAGATTTATCAAGCTCACTTTAGTATATGTAGCTTGACAAACCTACCTAGTGTCCGGTCATCGTGCCTCTCCGCAAAGACCCTCAGGATACTATTCGTGCTCCCTCTCACTCTGCGCATTAATGACTCCACTTTTTTACGCATGATCGCGAAGTAGTCAGTATGCGCATCGGCGAACGTGCTTGATGCACTACAATAAGGTGGAAGCCCCAACAATAACCTGAAGGCATTGTTATATTGAATACGCAGGGTATTGCTTGCCTTTTGGGTATGATTGGCCCAAAGGCTGCTGGTATAAAATGATTGGCAGTAAGCCTTGAACAGTGTAATTTTAACCGGTACAGAGCAAACAGCAAACCTTCGAACCACCATATTACCTTTCACAGCTAGTACCCTGCGTTCCTTTTCGATATCTAGATCATCCTTTAAATCCTCTGTGACAATATGACCCAGGTATTTAAAATAAGTTACTCTCTGTAACAGTGAACCATTAAGCTTTACTGGAGGAACACATATTGGACTTTTATTTCTACCTCTGAAAACTAACAGTTCACTTTTTTTAGCATTATATTTTAATCTATGCTGCTCAGCATAATTCTCACAAATGGAAAGAAACTTTTGTATTCCACAGATTGACGGGCTCAGCAGCACCATGTCGTCTGCATAGCTCAAGTTATTTAGACATACTCCATCTATATGACAACCAACATATGTGCTGCTAAGCTTGTCAATCAGCTTTTTTATGTAGATATTAAAAAGCCTCGGAGAGGTAAGAACTTGAGGTATAAACGTGAGTGCGGTGTGAGGCAGGGGGGCTGCCTCACACCGCACTCAAGTTTATACGGGTCAGAGGGTCGGGCATTGGGCCACCTAACAAAATTTCTTTCCTTATCATACCACATAGATAACGTAGACACTAATGAAGCAGGAACTCCCGCCTCCCGAAGCTTTCCCCACAGAACATTGTAGGAAACCAGGTCAAAGGCTTTTGAAAGGTCCAGGGAACAAGCATAACGGGTGTTTTCCTGTCAGTGTAATATTTTACAGTGTGCTTCAATGCAAAAATAGCACTCTCAGTGGATAGTCCCGCACGAAAACCAAACTGTGAATCATGTAATTTTATGTATTCACTGAGGCGCGAGTCTAGCACACTGTCAAATACTTTTGCTATCACAATCGCCAGTGAAATAGGCATTTTTTGAATGAAGTGAGGTCAATATATTAATTTTCATTTTTTATTGATTTTTAATACACCACTATAATTTAGATTTAAATATTTTACGCGATAGTCTCATATCTTCAAATATGGGCCCCCTACTAGGTTGACCATACCACATCCATATTTTTGACTTAATCCTTGCATTGTTATGAGATTCTTTTACATATTTATTTCATCCCTTTATACCCTTATATTTTCCTACAACACCCCTCGGGGCTTTACTATTTCTGGCTACATCAGATAGTATAAATACAATTTTGATATATATTATCCAACAAAACTTTATGTTCCGGGTTATTAATTTTTTTTAATTTATTTAGAGAACCACAAACAAGTTTACAATATATCTTATGCTAAAGCTTATGTTCTATTACAATTTCTTACTTATTATAAACTCAACGACGATGGTCACACATAGAGTATAAAAAATAAGATAATTATGTGAGGGACCTAGTTTTGTAAAAGAAAAGTACCTTAATTTTTAAAATATTATTTTAAGATATATTAGAGGTTAGAGTTTAAAGTTTAATGTGATGATGTGTTAGCATATGTGCGCTTGCACGCGAGCGCGCGCGCACATTTGTATCTGTCTTCATGCATGTACGAGTACATATATAGTCATTGGTTAGATGATTTATAATTAGTGTTAGTTTAGATCTTTAAAAAGATATTAAGTGTTTAACAGCAAGTTAACTAGTTGTCTGTTATAGGATCTGGTACTGTAAGAAAATAAATCTACCGAATTAAATTTTTTGTTATACGTATATGTGTCAACCATACGACGAAGGGGCGATCGGATACCGGCGTTTGTCCGAGATCTTGGCACAGTAAAGAGTGAGTGAGGACACAAAGAACGCATACGTGCCCGAGATGGTACGTAGTAACTAATACGATTAGTTATATCTGTGCAATCATACTTGTTATTGCACGATCATAAAGTAATCTTGCCTCAAGTTGAGTGCGCCTAGACCTTAAGTCTAAGAGCTTATACTTTGTTAAAAGGAGTACATACGATAAACGCTCACGGTGATATTTGTAATTAACTCGACGCAAGAACTTTTTTGTATCATTTCAATGCTATGATTATATTTTTTATAAAGTGGGTTCTACACAGGCGCTCCGTACTCCAATTGTGGCCTCACCAGAGATTTAAAAAGATAGATTGAAGTGATGGGGTTTCTAAATTCAGTAGCAGAACGCATAACAAGTCCGTACATTTAAAAAGCTTTACTAATTATGTTTTGTATATGAATATCAAAATGTAATTTGTTATCAAAAGTCACTCCCAAATCCCTTATATTATTCACCCTTACAATATCTGTACCATTAAGAAAATAGTTAAAGTAGCTTATATTCCGTTTTTTTTTTGTGAAAGCGATTACTATACATTTATTTAAATTAAGTCGTAAATTATTAAGAGCACAATAATTGTTAAATCTGTCAAGGTCTTCTTGAAGCAAATTGTGATCCTCTATCCTATCGATGCATTGGTATATTTTGAGATCATCAGCATATAAAATGAATCGACTATTTTTAAAGCAATTCTTAACATCATTTATGAAGATCACAAACAAGAGGGGACCCAAAATTGAGCCCTTTGGGACGCCAGAAGTGCCATTAGCAACATCGGACTCCAAACCTTTAATTACAACCCTCTGCGTTCTATTAGAGACATAAGATTTGAACCATTGCCAGAGATTGCCGCGTATACCATTGAAAGCAATCTTTTCCAATAGTATTCTGTGATTATCAGTGTCAAATGATTTCCGAAAATCAGTATAAATACTGTCAGTTTGTGTATTGATGTCAAGAGCACTAAACAAATCTGATGTGTAAGTGATAAGATTAGTTATTGTAAATCGCCGTTTAACAAAACCGTGTTGTTCATCTAAGATAACATTATGCAATAGGGGGTAAATAACATCATGCATCAAACGCTCAAAAATTTTAGAAAGAATGGGTAGTATTGATATTGGTCTATAATGCATAATGTTACTTTTTGACCCACTAAACATTAATTTGCACATGATTCAAAAACCTTAGGAAAATCAAAATTTTTTAATATATTATTACTCATTTAGAATATTTATTTATTGAATAAAACTATTATTTACGGATTTTATCGCGTTTAATTACTTTAATTTGTTTTTATTATCCCGACGTTTCGGGTGCTTTACACCACCCATGGTCACAGGGGGGACTGAGATGTTTGACGTCCCAATGTCATAGTTAGTCCGGCTATCTTCAGTTTTTGAATATTAAATTTTGGTCCTATTTAAGCAAAACGAGCTTATAGTATCATGAAGTCTTGCAGTAGTATGCTTGGGTTTAGGTTTAATTTTGTTAATTATAGGATCCCAAGCAGCTGGCAGCACCCATTCATCTTCTCTATTGAAATTTGGATGTTTTTTAATTTCAATAGCCTCGCGTATCATCCTTGGTAGGAATCGGTGTTCTTTTGCGAGGATTTGTGGTTTATCAAATCAAATGTAATGGTGGGGACGATCTTGAAGATGTTCACAGACCGCAGACTTCGCGGAGCGTCGGTGCTTCACGTCAGCTATATGTTCCTTCACGCGGGTTTTTATAGATCTTTTTGTTTGACCTATGTAAGAGAGACCACATTCACAATCTAGCTTGTACACACCTGCATCCTGCAGAGGAATGTTACATTTGATGGATGGTAAAAATTGACTAATCTTCTTCGGCGGCTTGTAGTATGTTTTAATGGAAGCTCCCTTCAAGATGTAGCCAATCTTGTCTGTGACTCCTCTGACATACGGTAGTACAGCAGGCACGCGCTCGACTGTGGCCGGCTTCACTCGTTCACTGTGACGTAGGCGCGGGACCCGAAGCTTATTGTCTTGCAATACTTGTTTGACATGATGAAGCTCGGCGGCCAAATGTTTTCTGTCATAGATCCCTCGTGCTCTCTGAAACAAAAAATTTACCCACAGTAACTAACTGTGAAGGATGATGGTGAGATTCACCATTTAGATATCGGTTGGTATGGGTCTTTTTCATATACACAGTATGACCAATATTGTTATCAGGATTTCGGATGACTAAAACATCTAGGAAGGCTAAAGATTTTTTTGCCTCTAACTCCATTGTGAATTGTATTTTAGAGTTTATGGAGTTAAGGTGGTCTAAAAATGCAGTTACTTTGTCAGATGGTAAGATTGTGAAAGTGTCGTCTACGTATCGCTTGTCCTTTTCTCCTCAAAGTCCTCCATGAATATGTCGGCGACTATGGGAGACACAGGTGAGCCCATCGCCACACCATCTACTTGCTTGTAGAACTCCTCTTTCCACAATAAATAGCCAGATGTGAGGCAGTGTTCTAGTAATATTGCATATTCACGAGGCATGTTATTTTCTTCTAGCTTCCTTATTACAATTGAGATGCAGTCAACAATAGGTAGGCATGTAGTATTTGCAATTAAATACTTTTTCTTTGTTAATTATTTTAATCAATATAATCAAGACAACAGGTTAAAAACAGTTACCAATTATAATATCTTCTTCATGTCTTTTTAAAACATCTTCTTGCTACTTTTTTTTCGTTTAAAAACATCATGGATCAAAGTCAGAATTATATATATATATATATATATATATATATATATATATATATATATATATATATATATATATATATATATATAACACATGCCGTGTAGTGGCGGTTAAGAATATCCACTACCCCATATCTTCCCGTGGGTGTCGTAAAAGGCGACAGAGGGAGACAGGCAGGAGATGGGCAGCAGCATCTTCCTGATAACAGCAACTGTACGACAAAAAAAACTGCGGTTGCCAACCCGCTCGCCAAGCGTGGCAACTATGGCAATATACCCCCCATGAACAATTACACAAATAGACGGCCCCCCAGTCCCCGGCGGCCCCGCTATTCCTGGCTACGGTGGCGACCATGGTAACGGCGGGGCAGGGGTGCTAAGAATCTCCGGTGGAGATTCGGTTGCCACCTACGACGACTCGACCTGGCAACATTTAACGCACGCACGCTGAGGACTGACAAGAAGATCCTGGAGCTAGAAGAAGAGATAGACAAGTTGCGCTGGAGTATTATAGGATTATCCGAGGTCCGAAGAGAGGGGGAGGAGACGGTAATTCTCGAATCCGGCAACTTGTTCTATCACCGGGAGGGCGACCATCTGTCCCAAGGAGGTGTCTGATTTATCGTCCACAAGTCTCTCGTCAACAACGTTGTAAAGATTGGGAGTGTGTCGACGAGGGTCGCGTACCTGATACTCAGAATCACCAAACGGTATTCGCTGAAGTTCATACAGGTTTACGCACCAACCTCGGCACATTCCGATGAGGAGGTGGAGGAAATGTATGAGGATATTTCCAAAGCCATGCATTCCTCCAAAACCCACTACACGGTGTTGATGGGAGACTTCAACGCAAAACTAGGCACAAGAGAAAACGGTGAGCTGAAGTTAGGGAAATTTGGAGTAGGGCAACGGAACCGAAGGGGCCAGCAGCTGGCCGACTTTATGGAGAAAGAGGGACTCTTTATGATAAACTCTTTCTTCCAGAAGCGGCCCCACAGGAAGTAGACCTGGTCAAGCCCCGACGGTTCGACAAAAAATGAGATTGACTTCATTATGACGACCAGACGCCAACTGTTCAGTGATGTCTCAGTGATCGCAAGGGTGAAAACTGGCAGCGATCACCGAATGGTTAGAGGCACATTGAACCTAAACGTTAAGTTGGAGAGGTCTCGTCTAATGAAGTCAACGCTCCGTCCCCCTCGTGCTCTAATCCAAAATCCCGAAAACTTTCAGCTCGAGTTACACAACCGCTTACAGTGCCTACAAGATTGCAATGCAGTGGACGATATGAATGACAAGCTCGTGGAAACTGTCCATGCGGTTGGAGCTAAGTTCTGCAAGACCCGCCGCAGAAGAACACAAAAACTCTCCGATCACACTCTTAATCTCATGGCTGTTAGACGGGAGATGAGGCTGCAATCGTCAACAGATTTGACAGCATACAGGCAACTGAACAGACAGATCTCCAAATGCATGCGGCGAGACTTACGCAACTTTAATACTGCTCGTATTAAAGAAGCGAAAAAAAAGTCAAAGTCTTTGCCAGAGATCTGTCTGCCCATAAGAGCCAACTGTCAAGGCTGAAGACTGAGTGTGGCAGCATCGTTTCCGGGACACCTGAGATTTTGAGTGAGATTGAGAGGTTCTATGGGCAGCTGTACACATCATCGTTGGAGCCACACGCAAGTGTGAGTAACGATCCAAGAGCAAGTCTTATCCGACACTATTCCGATGATATCCCGGACATCAGTCTAAGCGAGATTAGAATGGCTCTCCAGCACCTTAAAAACGGCGGGGCCCCAGGCGAGGATGGAATTACAGCGGAGCTTCTGAAAGCGGGTGGAACACCGGTACTTGAAGTCCTTCAGAGGCTCTTCAATTCCGTCCTCCATGGTGGCACTACTCCAGAGGCGTGGAGCAGAAGTGCGGTGGTGTTGTTCTTTAAGAAAGGCGACAACGCTCTCTTGAAGAACTGCAGACCGATTTCCCTTCTGAGCCGCGTCTACGTGCTGTTTTCGAGAGTCATTACGAATCGTCTCGCACGCAGACTCGACGACTTCCAGCCTCCCGAACAAGCCGGTTTCCGAAAAGGCTTCAGTACCATAGACCACATACATACCCTGCGGCAGATTGTACAGAAGACTGAAGAGTACAATTTGCCACTTTGCCTTGCGTATGTGGACTATGAGAAAGCCTTTGATTCCGTCGAAATTTGGGCGGTGCTGCAGTCCCTTTAGCGGTGCCAAGTTGACTGTCGGTATATCGAAGTGCTGAAGTGTTTGTACAGTAGGGCTACGATGGCTATCCGAGTACAGAACCAGAGCTCGAAACCTATCCAGCTGCAGAGAGGTGTAAGACAGGGTGACGTTATATCCCCGAAACTCTTCACCGCTGCTTTGGAAGACGTTTTCAAGCTACTGGACTGGAAAGAATACGGTACTAACATCAATGGCGAGTACATCACTCACCTTCGATTTGCCGACGATATAGTCCTTATGGCAGAATCGCTGGAGGACTTAAGCACTATGCTCAATGACCTCAATAGTGCCTCCCAACGGATAGGTCTTAAGATGAACATGGACAAAACAAAGATCATGTTTAATGTCCATGTCACGCCTGTGCCGGTAGTTGTTGGGAGCACTATGCTCGAAGTTGTTGACGAGTACGTTTACCTGGGACAAGTAGTCCGACTAGGTAAGTCCAACTTCGACCGAGAGGTCAATCGACGGATTCAACTCGGCTGGGCAGCGTTCGGGAAATTACGACACATCTTCTCGTCAGGTATACCTCAATCTCTGAAAACTAAAGTGTACAACCAGTGCGTGTTGCCAGTGATGACTTACGGATCAGAGACGTGGTCCTTCACTGCTGGCCGTATGAGGACGCTCAAGGTCGCTCAGCGAGCTATGGAGAGGGCTATGCTCGGAGTTTCTCTGCGTGATAGACTCAGAAATGAGGATATCCGCAGTAGAACCAGAGTGACCGACATAGCACAACGGATTAGTAACCTGAAGTGGCAATGGGCCGGCCATATAGCTCGAAGAACCGATAACCGATGGGGAAGAAAGGTTCTCGAGTGGCAGCCTCGTACCGGTAGGCGTAGTGTAGGGCGACCCCCCACTAGATGGAGTGACGACCTGGTAAGATATGCAGGAAGTCGATGGATGCAGGTGGCTCAGGACCGTGCTTTATGGCATTACTTGGGGGAGGCCTATGTTCAGCAGTGGACTTGTGAAGGGCTGTGATGATGATGATGATATATATATATATATATATATATATATATATATATATAATACATTTATTTATTTATATTATGTATAACCATAGACAATAGCTGCGTATTTGTTATGATAATAACCTTTTGAATCTACAACATTCTCCCCATTTTCATAAAAAAATATGAATGTAGAGACGATATAATATAATTTAAAATACTTAAACATAACATGTAACCGAATTAAGTTAATTTTAAGTGTATTCACACATTCATTACAAATATAGATATATATAGATAATAATAGAAATAATGTTTAACAATATTAGGATGAATTTGCTATGCTGAACTAATTAATAATTATTTCTCCACAAAGTGTGTAAATGTTTATATCAGAATTTTAGTGTGTAAATTATGTTTAACAATATTAGAATTTTAAAGTGTAAATAATGTCAATTTGTACTAGAGTAATTATGCTTTATTTCAATAATTATTTTATTAAAAAAAGCTTAAAAAATCAATGTACAAAATAGATTTTATTTTAGAGTAAACCTCATAAAAACATTACACAAGTTATTAAAGAACACACCTTATTGTCACTATTTACACAATATTAGCATTGGCACTATATTAATCACAGGTTACTCATTTAATTTTTCTATTTCTAATTGTAGTTTTATTTTTTCAAGTTTAACTACTTCAGTTTTGGCTTCAAAATAAGCAGCCATGGCTAACTCCTTTCTTATCTGAGCCCGTTGTAGTTCTTCAGAGGGCTTTTGACGTTTATTTACTGTGAACATAAAAAACATAGTTAAATTCTCATATTTTATACTCTCCTAGTTTGATAGATTTGATCTGTAGACTGATGACCACAGAAATCAGGCATAGAAGACGGCATAAAAAACATATAGGTAATTACTAATATTCAAACTACATTAGAAATCACACAGAACCAACTGTACTAAATGCCTATTCCACACATTGGCTTGTTCATCAAACAATTGGGTGATCAGCCTTAAGATTTCCTGATGAACCAGAAAAAAAAAACACAAAGTTGTTAAAAACATGCAAAAAACATTCACACCACTAGACCATAGAAATGGTCTGTTTTGTTTAGTAGCGACTAACAACTGAGGTAAAATATAACTTACAGGGTTTGTAGGGATTATTAAAAATAAATATTTTTGGTGTAAAAATTTTCTCACTATCACCACCACACTCAGCACCACCACCACCTCCCATCACCAAATCACTATTAATAGTCTGTGAATGCTCCGGCAAAGATTGTAAATCAATGAGTTCCACAATCGCATCTGGTGGCATCATTTTATTTTTCCTTGTTAAAACCAAACTCCACAGTGAACCCCGTGCATGTTGCACCCAACATAGATGTTACACGGTCCAGTGCTTCATCGGGAGGGATGTACGTTTTTCCACCACCGGTCTGCAAACAAAAATGTTTAAATAGAAATAATACATATTAGGGTTCTAAGATGATTAGGTATATCTCACAAAATGTTACGAAATATTTGATGTATGTACTTATTACAAACCTTTAAATTATTTTGTCTTATCAATGCATTGCGTTTCGTTGCCGACTTCTTTAAGTTTTCCCACTTTATGCGTAGTTCAGCGTATCTCCCGCATCGCACTAAACTCCTGCGCTATGGATTTTCAAGCCTCTTCCTTTAATTTGTTATTTGTAGCATTCGTTGCCTTGGTAGTAATTACTTTTTGCTTGGAAATCAAGTCAATCAGGAAGAGTATTTCGTCCTTTCCAAGGGCCCTGGCCTTCATCTGAAACAAAATTTTATAGATGCCTTACACTTGGCGCGGATTTTAGACAAAGATGCAAGCTTTGTTTGTTACATTTCTATAAATGTAAATAACACGGCAAAGAAATCACAATACTTACAGTATTTTATTGAGCCATATTAATGCTTATCGCTGGTAAAATACTGCTACACATAAACAAAATTTAAAGCTTCTTGATGTTTGATGTGATGTTTGAAAACACAAACTGTCAAGTCAGGCAAGTGCCAAAGTGTCAATGCCGAACGCCAAGCGTTGCGTTTCGTTGCTTCATTTTTTAAGATAAAAGTTTGTCATTATTTGATGCTAGCCTTAATTTAGAAATGTGTATGATGAATAATTGCCAATGTTATATTAAAACTAATAACTACAATAATTTTAAACATTTTATAATAACCATAATATTTTAAATAAATCATAATATTTTATTGCAAAACGTGACGCAATTTACATCGAAGGAAAAACAAGACGCTTAGGAGGGACGCGTTAACCAAAGTTATCATGAGCTATCTATCTTTTACCTCGGGGAAGCTATCGAACATTACGTTATTGAGATAACAGTAACAGATAGTTTAAACTTAACTGTTTACCTTCGATAGCTATCTACTTACAACTGATTGTATGAAATTGAGACCGGCCGTAGGTTGACGCGCGGCTCAACGGCGGGAGTAAAGTAGTTAAGTAATGTCAGGAAACATTTTGTTACCGCGTTTTAAAAACCTAGTAACGACATCTACCGGAATCAATTTAAACTATGTATACGTTAGTTAATAAGAACTCACAAAAATATTTTTCTTATAATTTTGCACAATTTTTATTATTGTAATACCGATTCATTCATAATCACATATAATAACTGTATTCATTTCCGTTCAATAAATATTACTAAGGCTTATTAATAAGGCTTACTAAGAACTGTTTCTACCACAGTTAAGTAATAGTTAAGGGTGAATGTGTGACAGGTGGTGATAGTATTTCTGATCCATACTTATAATCACGCCTGTAACCATTGCGGGGTAAGCAGAGCATCAAGGGATTACTTAATATCGTCTGCGAGGTTATAGCCTATTCTGTGAATTACAATGCACCAAAACGTTTGAAGAAAATCAGCTGGTGAATTTTATGTTTTTTATCGCTCTCTTCCCGGTCCTGCGTGGAAAAATACAGATCCATACATTTTTTATCTTAATTTTGGTAAAAAGACATAATAATCCAGATATTCTGACCTTCTGTGTTCGTCCATCGTACCGTCGTCCGAATGTGGGAATGATATGTTTTTCCGCTGAAAAAAGTAGCCTATGTCACTCTACAGCCACCGAACTATCCCCATACCAAAATTCATGCCATGCCGACGCTCTGTTGCGACGTGAAAGAAGGACAAACAAACAAACGAACACACTTTCGCATTCGGTCACGCGCCACAAAGACTGGCATAAGATCGGGTTCAGTCACTTTAAAAACACATACTATGTCCTCTAAATTTCTTTGCTTTTTGCCTTGTTTTCGCCTGGATACTTTCTTCTGAATATTTTTTATCGAACTAAACAGCAAGTCCTTCGAATATTCTACCTCCTTCTCTGAAAACGCAGTAGCACAAATCCTAATTAAATTTTCATTATCCATCACTGTGATCTTATTTCGGACAAATGATAATAGTTCACATATAACTATATTACAATTCAAACATTTTAGTGTATTCACAGTTTCTACAGACATATTCACGGAGTAACTGTTTTTAACCCACTCGCGAATGCGTGTTGAGCGCGACTGATGTTAGTAAATTTTCTTTATTTTCTTTTGTATAATATTTCGATAAATAGTTTGATGAATTAAATTTATTATTTTCACTAAAATTAATTTTCAAGTAGTAGCGATATAGGAGAGTTAGAGGGGACTATGACACGTACGGAAAGATCTTCTAGCCTCTGCTAGATGGTTAAACTGTCTTGTGTATAACAACTGTAAAATAATAAGTCTTCCAGCGAAAAGCAGTGTCAAAGGAAGAGTGGGACATCCTGGCACATGTAATAAAGTTACATGAATTTTTTTAAATAAAAAAGGCGTCAGTCTACGATATTGCTATAGCCAAATTCTTCCAACTAAATAAATACCCATGTTCATCTGTGAACTTAACCAGCTGATAAGATAGCAAAACATGAAATTGCCAAAGTTAACTATGAGTACGGTCTTGTCTAAAAATACGTGAAACGCATAAACTTGCGTAACAACGAAATATTTCGAGGTAATGTGTAGTTTGCTAACCCACTGTAACATGTTGCTCTACGTTATCACACTTTTATAAATAGAAGTTTTCTAACTCGCAAGCGTATTACTTATAAGCTACTAGCGACCCGTGATTTCTAGATCTCAACAACAGCGCTATCTACCGAATCCAATCGTAAATCTGAACTATCCAATAACCCACTCAAAAATGCACAAAAATTTTATCAAAATTGGTCGTGCCGTTTTTGAGTTTTTGCGACACTGAATAACAGCATATGATTTTTGTATATGGAAATTTTCTTTATCCTGCCCTAAATAGAAACTCGTTGGCTTATGAATAATTTACAGCAAATTATCTAATAAGTTATGAAATATTAAATTATGTTACGTTCCTAATATACCTCCACCGTATTTTATTAATAGTGTTTTGAGTTGAGGTAACTATTTTTTTTTATAATATAAAATGACAAACAAATTAATAGTAAAAAAATTGGTATTAAATATTAGGATGCCTTTTCTGTCCAGAAGTCCGCCAGAGAAGGAACTACCTTCTTCCATATTTTGAAAGTCAAGCAGCAATGCCTGAACTGCTGTATACCTACCTGCCTGAAGGCATTCAATCTTGGGTCTCGATTTAATATCTAAAGACTACTTAATCAATCTTTAAAATGATAATCTGAGATTTTATAGCTTATAATATGGACAACCTTCGAATTTGAACACAAAAATGAATTATTGCCGCTTAACAACCTAAAGAGTTACGAGGATTGTTGACCTAGAGATTCTTAAGAATCAAAGAACCTGCGATCATTTCTAACTAACTAATTTTCATTTTTGTAAATAATTATTAACTGAGTTCCAAAAACGATAACCAGACAAATGACGATTTATCGAAAATGACTGAACCGATTTTAATTACTCTTCTTTTATAAATAAGCTTAATTCTTATTCTTAATTCGTGGGCGGTGACATATAAATATTGCGAAAAAGAATTCCCTAATGATAGAAAAAAAGTAGATTTTTTTTTTGAAATATTACTATTTAGAAGACATCCTAAAAAAACTTTTTTTACAACCAACTTTAAAATAAAATAATTTTCACAATAATAGCTTCTAAAATCGGGACCTTAACTCTTCTATGAACTATTATTTATTCTGTGCTTCTATATACTATGTTTTAGCACCAATTACACCAATACTTAAGAAACACAAAAAGTTATTGTTTTTGATGTACTGGTGCTAAACGTTATTAGCATTGAACTTTTTTTTTCAGTTTTGTGTTTGAAGTCAGTTTTTACCTTCTTTAAACATAATTTTCGTACAACCGAACAGCAAAGGAAAGCATAAATAATAAATAACTTTTGACGTCAATAAATAAAGGACAACAAATAAGCAAATAAATGTCGCACAAATTTTCTGTTTAATAAATTATAACTAGTAAACCTTGTTGTCTAACAAATTTGAACAATATTTCAGCATCAGCGCTACAAAACCATTTTTTGTGAAACTTGATAATTATGTTATCACGCTTATAATAAACGAGGTATATTAATCAGTGACAAGTTAACGTTCCTAGTTTTGTCTTTAGAAATGTGCTGTTTGATTTTTTGTTATAAGATGCTAATTACTGAGAGATAAAAATTTTTGAATTAACTTAGAGTAGGTATATAAAAATAATGCTGTTTTAAGCATTTGATTAATGTTTACTTAATTTAAACAAATGTTTCGATAAGTGGTTTTGTGTTGCCCATCGGAGGCAAATCTCAGCCATGGTTTAATCGCTCCTGTAAAATAGTAACAGCAGTGCTACCGGACCTGGGCTGACGCATCAACGTCTCAAAATGTAAATACCAGCGCCCTAAAAGGAAGTATAATTCCTCCTATAGGTCCTTCAAAAGAGTCATTGCTAAGGCAAAGTCAAAGCACATAGGCAGAATTGGTGAGAAACTAGTTTGCCTTCCTTCTGGAACCCGTGCATTCAGGTCTCTCGCTAAGGCTGTCAGGAAAAAACATTCATTGCTATGCGGATGACAGCTCTGATGATGCTCTATACACCGGCCATGCCAAAATTTCGCGGGAAAGTGTCGCCGAGTACCAGGACAAACTGTTGTCTGAAGTTGACTCTTTGCTAAACAAAGAGGATTAGGGATGACTAGTCCAGTTCAACCACTCATGTCCCAAAAGTGTATTGAACCAATTAGTCAGACCTATAATCAAGCCAAAGAGATATATAGTAAGGTAGGTGCATTAAAATATTTTTTATTGAAAGAAAAAATGACTAATAGTCATTACCATGTTCTTATCCAAAAACAAAAATTATCAACAATTGAAATATCGAATTATTTGTATAAAGATCAAGTGAGTGCAAGAGAAACGACGATTGCAAGACGTTTTTGACAAATAAAATGAATGAATTTATTTGTCAACAACGAATAAAATCAATGAATTTGTCGACAAAATTGCACGGGAGGACTCAAAGAGTACACAATTCGGACCTGAGCCATTTTTTGGAATCTCAAGAAGCCAAGCCCGATTGACTCTTGATTTGAAACTCTTTATTACAATAAATCTCTTACGATCTGGTCTTATACGCCAGGCCTAAAACTTTCAAACTTTAATCCGTTATTTTGTTCGCAAATTCGCTTCAGGGGCCCTGGAATTTAGTAAAAATAAATTGCCCATTCTGGCAAGAGCCTTAACTGGACACTATTGTCTTAAAAAGCACATTTCCATCCTGGGACTAAGCAACTCAAGGTTGTGTCAGTTCTGTTCCATAACGGAAGAAGCGCCTCTACATATCCTAACTGATCGCGGATCCTCAATGTGCAAACGTAGCACTCATCTGGCCCAGAAGAAGTTAAATTGCTCACGGTTAAGCAACTCCTTCTATTCATTGAAGATATATAGCGTAGCAGTGAACTATAGCCATAGCAGCAATCACAATAGATCTTTTAGGTCGCAGTGATACTTTTCTCCTTCCATAGACCTGCATAGCTGCTCGCAAAAAAAAAACACATAAATATAACCCTGTCTGTTTATCACGCTTATGTAGATTAAATTCTGCGTTACATGTTAATTATCTGGGAAAATTATTTTCAAATAAACTAAATCTTAATCACTCAAAAAAAATGTTTACTCTGGCTGAGAACGCATCTGCATTTTGATTCATAATCAAGGATAGATGTAGATGTCTATGGGCCACCAACCACTTACCGTCAGGTGGACTATGTGCTCGTTTTTCACCCTATTCTATATAAAAAAACTAACTCTCAAAGTGTTATTTCATTTATGTAGACCTTTGTTCAAAAAGCATAAGTTATCGAAATTGTCCTTGCTCTTCAAATATGGAGTTTGCTTGTTCGTTAAACAACACAATAATCTGTGTATTAAAGCAATCAGTATAATAATATGTTCTTGAAGCCATAGATACCCTGAAAAACTTGTAATCGACATACTTCTTAGACTATCTAAGTATAATAAAAGCTGTCTATATATGTGCCAAAATATATAGTGAAATTCCTCGGCATATTAAAGCTCTTTCTGTATCAATATTAAAAAAAGCCTCTGCGATCTTTTTGCAAAGAGTACTTTTATGGCGTCAAAAATTTTCTAGATTAAAAATTTAACGTATGAACCACTTTAGTTTCACTGAAATTTAATTATATTTAGATATAATTGATAACTTTCTGATATTTTTATTCTATTTAAAATTAATTAATAATTATCTTATGAGTAATTACAATTAATAATACAAAGCAAATTAAAAATTATCCATTAGCTATCAATAGAAATAATTAAACCGAAATATATATTTCTTTACAAATTATGACAATATAGTTTCATGTTGTACCATGTATTTAATTGAAAATAAAAATTATCTTCTATTTTAATAATGGCGAAATATGGAAAACCTGTTTTTTACATAAACATTTATTGTTTTTTTCACTTGTAAATATAATAAAATAAAAATATACTTGTAGTAGTCACTACAAGTATCTATTTTTACGTCATTGTAAAAAGTGATACAGATTTATCAAATTTCATGAGCAAATTAATTTCCATTCCATCGTGAATGTGATTTTAATAAACATAGCAAGTGAATTTGTATTTGATATTCTGTCCGTTTTTAATTTAAAAAAAAAACTCACGTTGCTGTAGCTCAAAAGTATTATAAATAGTGCCTACCACATAAAAAAAACTGAAAAACGATTGAAAATAACGTAAATATTATATTAAATCTCCAAAAACTTAAAACGCTTCTTTTTCATAGTGGTTTATTATATTTACGCGAATACTTCGCATTAAATGAAACTAATTTTATGGATTTATATTTGAGTTCCCTGTGCGGTGGTGATTTGCGTCAGCTGTATTTTCCTTTCTCGAGTTTTGTTTGTCTTATATAAGATACATAAATCTCCCTCTTCCCTAGTGAGCATGAGTGCTGTAAAGCACCCGGAAAGTCGGAAAATAAAAAGATAAAATTAAACGCGATAAAATCCGTAAAGCAAGTTTCATTTAACGCTTCTTTTTCGTCAAAAAAAACATTAGGTCTTAATCTAGAAAACGTGATCTACGGCGTTAGAGAAAATTTATTAAAGTCTTAACTGTGTTTCCTTCCCAGCGTCTATATTTCATGAGACGAGACTTCAGAACAATTATATTCTTGAAGACAAGTGAAATAATGTCTTAATTTTCAAGTCTTCCTTGAGCGAAGGAAATATTGAACCAATTCGTTATATTACTCAGCTCCAGTGTATTAATGTTCTGTTCGGCTTTCAAGTATTTCGTATTTGTATTCAGACCAAGAAATTCATAAGTTGTTGTTAAATACGACCAGAAGATAAGTAAAAATAATAAAGAATCATAAAAATTAAATAAAAAGTAAAAGGAAGCGTATTTTTATCAACATTTATAAAAAAATTAAAGAAATCGCATAACCGGTACACTTGGAGTTCCATTCTGTTTCCATCCTGCCCACCCAAAATTTGTCCAACCGCCCATCTTATAATCTATGCATGTGTCCACAAACTAATTTATTTTGTATTCCCAGCTCGACTATATTGCGCCTAATTTACGAAGATAGAAGTAGATAGATAGAAGTAGATTCATGTAAATATGTCAAAACCAATTGATTAAAACTACTTTTACGGATTTTATCGCGTTTAATTTTATTTTCAAAGTAGTTTTAATCAATGTGTAGTGTTCAGGTAAATATAAGAAACCATTATTTTAAAATCAAATTTACAGAATTACATACAGAGTTATAAGCTCTACCCCCACCAACTAGTCTACTAAATATGGTATTAAGTAAGTAAAAAAACTTTATAAGTCTAAACTCCTACCATGACCGGACTCAAGCTTTCTTTCATTCTGAGAGTGTCATGGAGCACTTAATTGTTGCGTTAAGTTACGCTGCGCCGCTATTATGTGTGTTTTATTTCACACAATCGAAATATTTTATTTCTTAGACATGCAGGTTTTATTTCACTGCAGATTACGTGGTAAAATATTTCAGTTTCCGCTGACATGACTCGAAATAAGGAACCTCGTGAACTACGAACTTTTCGGTGAGCGCATGATACACCTGTTTCGGTAATGCATCCTTAGACACACTGTTGGAAAGTCAGTCTCTTTAGTCAGTGTTGATGCAAAGGGTTAATAAAGAATGAAACTATATTTAAAATAAATCTTGTGTCATGTGGCGAAGGCGACGGCGAACTTCAACTAATAAAACTACTAGAATAATGGTATTTAGAAGATGGCGAAACGGACAACTGAATTATTGCATAATAATTATTATAATATATTTAATTTGAATATATTAGAGCCACACTGAGAGAGTATTTAAATTGTACAAATTACCAGTGCAAACATACAGTCAAATTGTTATAGTCAAAGTCAAATATTTTTATTCAAAGTTCGTTTTGACAATGCACTTTTTTAAAGTCAAATGTTATGCCATCAATTCAATAAGTCCTTGCTATGAGGAGACCTTTTGAAAAGAAGTGGCAGTAAACTCGCAAGCAGACTACTCTCCCAACAATTACAATTTATCCTTATAATATATTATATGCGTTCACGCATTCTTATCTTCTAAATAGTCATTTTTATTTATATAATTATCCTTTTTTGAAGTTGTTGCCGATGATTAGGGTCCAGAACGGAAAATCCTTTTAAACGCTAAAAGCTATTCGATTTTTTCCTCAAAAGTGAAAATGCATCTACATTTTGATTCTTAATCAATTGTAAATATGAGACGGTCACTAGTTGCACTGATTGATCCCTCTACAATTTCACATGTAAAAAAAGACGTCAACTTCTCAGAAAAATGTTGCGGTAGGAAGATATCTGATATTACGATCAATAATACACAAAAATAGCATATAATAAAAATATTGCTATTGTAAATATACAAACAACTCTAGATAAATTAAGTTTTAAGTTGCTTTGTATTGTAAAAAACATTGTATATTATTATTACATTATAACACCATTTTAATACTATACATAGCGTGTAGTGCCGGTATAAGTATATCCATCAACCTTTATATCGTCCGTGGTGGGTATCGTAGGAGTCGAAGGAGCAAAAGAAATTATAGAGATGAGCAGCACCATCTTCCTGATAACAACGCAAAAGAGTAAAATAACTGCAGTTGCCAACCCTGGAAATTGTAGCAAATATCTCGGCAATATACAGGAATAATATAAGGAAAATTACAAGAGAGGCCTATGCCTGCAATCGATAATGAATTGATGAAAATTATTATAGATATAATAATAATTTTAATAATTAATGTCTGCGCAATACAGGATCAGGTTATTAAGACCAACAACTCTCGGAGATACATCCTAAAGGATGGCATCGTCGATATCTGTCGAGCTTTCTAATTCTGAGTATTTGCACAACCTAATAGCCAGAATTCTTCACAAGAAGCTCGCTCTGAAATACGGTTTCATGGACCGGAAATTACTGTATTATAAGTAATTGCCGGAAGCCGTGCACGACATTGATCGCGCCAGGCTTTACTGGGATCGGGTCATCATCACACACAGGACTATTCTTGCCAATAAGCTTCGTACTGTGCTAAAGGCCCGGGCACGGTCAAGGATATTTTTGGTCAACGTTACCATTCTTTTTGATGAGAACCTCGTGAAAGCCCAAAAAGATAAGCAATAAAAATATCTGGAACTATCTCACCCCACATGTCAGGGTGGTTTGCCGACTGAAATTATTCCAGTAATCGTTTCTGCAAACAGGCTAATCCCAGGCAGGCTCTTGGATCATCTGAGGCGACTGGGACTTCTTGACGGACCGCTCTGGGCTCAAATGCAGAAGGCGGTGCTCCTCAATACCGCCCGCATCGTCCATCGTTTTTTTCCCTTTTCCTCTAACCCTCGGCCGTTTGGTCTCCACTGCCGAGGGCTTCCATCTGGTTGGGTTTTTATTTATTCATATATTATTTATGTTAGTATTCTAAACATGTATTTCTGTATATTTATCATTTCCTTTTATATATTTATTCAGTCCAACTAGATGAGAATACTTTATAAATACCCCCAATTCGAATCAAGCGTAATAGCACAAAACCTCATTCCAGACGCAGGCTATAAAAATGGAACAAGTGTTCATCCTAGAGGATACAAATACGTTATCATCTTGTAGTGAAATCAGTTATTCTCCGTATCCGGAATGTCATAAATGTAAATAAAAGATAAATTTTCCGCTATTTAGTTTCATACACTCTATGTTTATTAAGTGTCAGTGAAAATCCCGTTATGTTAGCATTGTTATAAAAAAATTAAGTAAATTGTATATTGTGAAAGTGTAATTTATTACATACGATTTTATGTTAACGGTTTTTCATTTTGTTGGTCTCGCGGAACAGAAAGTCCGTATAAGATATAGTTTTTCCCAATGTGTGCTATTTGTGTAAATAAAAGTCATTAAATTGTTAATCATTAATGAAGGTTTCGTTATGGTTGTCAATCATTATGGAGTTCGTTTATGAAAGTAACTGACCAACTTAACATTTCTTTCGTTGGATTATAACTAATATTTCAGCTTAAAACCATTTAATATCTTGCACAGTGCAAAGAAAACACGTAGATACTACAGGAAAAAATGTCCTTTTTTTCTTATAGCATCTACATGTGTAAAAATATAATAAATAGGAATTAGTATAGGAATTAGTAACCTTTATAAGATCAATGCTAATTTATGGCCTTTCAAAGAATATGCGACTTGACAAGCATGTCTTATAACACTTGCGCAAACCACGCGGTACCTTATCTTTGAGATCTTTAGATGTTTTATTATCTGTGAGCATTTCTGGTGCTGCGGTAGGTAGAGTATGGTACTTACCATAATACTCTACCTACCGGACGATCACGTTTTTTTTACATATCTTTATGGTGTTTATATCTAAAGGTATCTACTTGTATCAAAAGAGTAAATTATATTTGTTTAACATGGATAATCTGCATTTGTAAAAATGCATTTTGAATACAATTTTATTTCCTTCAAATTTTGTAGTCTCATATTTTAATATTTTATCATCTATCAACATCTACTAATCATTTAATGAACTGTATATTATTGTTTTCGATCTTTGTATTATATATGATGGCCACTCCAAATGGCCGATTAATCAAATCAACGTACTTGCGATTTCGTATTGAAGACAAACGCTGGTACAGTAGACAACACGCAGACCTACACAACTATTCAATTATTAACTGACTGCCCCATAAGGAGGATAATGTTTTTCGAGAGTAGACATGTATAAACATATATGTGTGTATCATCAAGTTCATTGCTGAACATAGGCCTTCCCCAAATAATGTCACAAAGCACGGTCCTGAGCCCACTGCATCGATCGATGCCCTGCATGTCCTACCAGGTCATCACTCCATCTAGTGGGAGGTCACCCTACACTACGCCTACTGGTACATGGCTGCCACTCGAGATCTTTTTCCCCATCGGTTATCGGTTGTTCAACCGGCCTATTGCCACTTCAGCTTACTAATCTGTTGGGCTAAGTCGGTTCCACTGCGGATATCCTCAATTCTGAGTTTACCACGCAGAAAAACCCCGAGCATAGCTCGCTGAGCGAATTTGTGTGTCCTCATACGGCCAGCAGTAAAAGACCATATAGCAGATCCGTAAGTCATCACTGGCAACACACAATGGTTGCACAATCCAGTTTTCAGAGTTTGAGGTATACCTGACGATAAGATGTGTCGTAATTTCCCGAACGCTACCCAGCCGAGTTAAATCCGTCGATTGACCTCTCGGTCAAAGTTGGACTTACCTAGCCTGTTCGCCAAGCGAGCGCGCGCCATGTTATACTCCCGTTCACTCGGGACCTTTTTGGCGGGAAAATTTGTAAGTTAGCAAATTTTTTTGCTATATTGCAAATTTTGCTATATTTTCACTTTGAGACAATATTTATGGATAAAACTTACAGGAATTCTTGTTGAATGTATAAACTATCGAATAAAATTATTTTTGGTTGCTAGAAATTGTAATAAAATACGTAAATTACCCTGTATAGCATAGTAGTAGCATATACTTCAATTTTAGTGACAAAATTACTACTAATTTGAATTCTACACTTTTGTTTTTGGAGAAATTTATATCAAATTGTTTGGAAATATGTATATTTTTATGTTTTATGTGTTTCCATTCGTTACTCATACCAAAATATTAAAATATTATAAAAATTAAAAAAAAAATAAAATAATATTTTATCTGTATGACATTTCGAACAATATTTCTAAAATATGTTTGTGTGAATTTGAAATAAATACAACGTCATGTTATTTGAAATATATACGAAAACTATTTTTACTTACATTTTACACTAAAAATAAATGAGAATTTGAAAAATAACACATTTATAACTCACCTGCCAAAACGGGCTTTCCGGAATTTGAAGTACTTTTGGCAATTTACTTTTCACTTTTTATACCACAAATTACATATCTACGTGTTTACTATATTACAAGGAATATAAAAAAGTATAATACTTTCGTTTTTAGTCCGGACACAAATATAAAATTCTATAAAAAAGACGGAGCACCTTCAACAAAGTGACACGTGGAACGCCGGAAGTTCAGAGTGATTTCTTTTTTTTTTTTCTAAGAAACATTGCCAGGTTATGGTTTAAAATAAAAGAGCATATCTTTGTCTTTGATACTAATATCTATTGCATAGTGTCTTTGGTTTTGTTTAAAACGAAAAAATAGTTTTTTCATAGGTAGACATGTTTACATAATTCTGATCTAATTCGATCACTACTTGGCGGGCGTAAGGTTGGTATTGCGCGATCGAAGGTGAGCTAGGCTTGGTTAACAGGCTAGTCGGATTATTGGTCCTAGATAAATGTACTCGTCAACAACTTCGAGCATAGTGCTCCCAACAACTACCGGAATAGGTGTGACATGGACATTAAACATGATCTTTGTTTTGTCCATGTTTATCTTAAGACTTATCCGTTGGGAGACACCATTGAGGTCATTGAGCATACTTCTTAGGTCCTCCAGAGATGTTGTTGCTTTTCGTAGGATATTTGCCATAGTTGCCAGTGTTCGCTTAGTGAGCGAGTTGGCAACCGCGGTGTTTCATTGTATAATTGCTGTCATCAGGAAGATGCTGCTGGCCATCTCTTGCCTGTTGCTCCCTGTTGCCTCTTACGACACCCACGGGAAGACATGGGGTAGTGAATAAGCTCAACCGCCAAAACACGGCAATTTTTGTTATACTTATTAACCTCGAAAACCAATGAATAAGTGACTTGAAGTATTTTCTTTTTTATTCTACTTGACTGCTTCATTATCACCATCAACCCGTAAAAGTACAGTGCTGAACATGGGCCCCTCATGTTGTATTGCATGTGTATGATACCCATGTGCACGTGTTTTGAAGATCATGGAAAAAAGAATAAAGTGAAAAAATCGAACAAATACTTGACCCTTTCATGCTGCTGCTGTCGTCGGTCTAGATATTTGACTATGAAGGCACATTCATTGAAAACGTATAATAACTGTTAAAAGTTACTATTAGCGTAGAAAGGTGAAAACATAATATTTAAAAACTAAGACCTTCAGTATCACGGGTTAGCTATGACGTCGGGACGACGAGGTGTTCAACATCCTGATTATATATACTGACGACCCGAAACGTCTAGAATTATAAATAAGGTTAAAACTAAACGCGATAAAACCCGTAAAACTTTACCATTGTGTCCATAATTCGAATTTTGAACCTCAATTCTGATTCAAAATCTTGCATATTATCAGTATTTCAAGTTAAACTCATTTAGGTATATGAAAAAATGATGACACTGACAGATACTGAGACGATTCCATAAGTATTTCGTTTTTTGAGTACGGAACACTAAAAAGACAAAGACGCAGTAGTAATGGATGTAGGTCACGTTTCTCGGGAATGAAGACACAATTTTCTTTAATGCTCTCGTGTGTTGAAATAAACTGTCTGCTTCTTATTATACATCCAATAAAAAGAACAAAATGCAGTGGCATAATCACAAAAGAATATTATATTAAGTATATTTATACTAATTAATACATTAACTACAATTTTTGTCGTTTTCGTTATAGACGCAGATACTGGAGAGTAAAGAAATGGAATGGACTCCCTTATTTATTATCATACTGTTTGTGTCCAGCAATATAACATTTAAAGTTAGCTGATAGATTTATTTAATAACGATACGATACCAGAATATGTGTTTTAGGCGCGTCTATAAAATACCAGTTGGATTGAGAGTAGGCCAGATGTTGTGTTACTTTAACGTCATATCGATGGTGCCGGGTTAGAATTAAGGGTAGATATGGAAACTGCCACTTGTTTATGCAGTATATATTTCAGCGTAAGTGCTAAGCACGTTCCGTTGAATTCATTCTATGTTGTGTCTCGCCAGCAACGCTGAGTCATGAATTTTCATTTAGAAAAAGCCTAAATTAGAGACCTTTTAGGTGGTATATTGGTGCCAAGTTTAAAAATGAGGTGGTCTATAATTTTCACCGCAAGGAAAACTGGTAAAACGTATCTTTAGCATCGCAGTGACGATAATAGATATACGATAAATATTAATAGTAAGAAATTAAGTGCTAATGCAGTGCTGATAAAATATTGAGCTCATATGTAGATGACAGTAATACTTTGGGAATTATCAGGTCCAGTACTTTACTTTACAATAAGGTATGAACGACATTTTTGTTCTTTACCAGTCATATATTTAAAACAATATGGGTCGAATCTACACTAAAACCGAATTAGAACGTTTGACTCCACGTAGTCTGATCTGACCTACCCCTAGAGAATTTTTGTAAATACGTAGGCGCGGAGGGAGAGCAGCCTTTTTTATGCTTTCCATCGCAGCTGCGACTAAAAAAAAAACTAAAACTCTCCTAAATTTCCTTGAAAAATTAAAAAAACAGTGCACTGCAATTCTATAAAAATATAAACCTAAAAAATAAATGTATGTAAAGTAGCATTAGCAATACCTAAATACTTCAGGGGGAAACCTAAATCTTACATAATTTACGTCAACATTTTCTTATTTTAATAAACTCTCAGTCTTGAGTTGTTTCAGGAAGATACTGCTGCCCATCTTATGTTTCATTTCCGTCTGTCGCTTTTTATGAAACCAACTGGTTCATATAGGGTATTGGATTTTCTTACAAAAAGAAACCTCTTCGTAAAGTACGAACTCCATTTTTACTAAGACCACTTACGAAGACCGTTTTGTTTTTAGTTTTTTCCGTATGAGTAGAAGTAACTTCGAGTTTTTTGAATTTCGCAACAAAAAACATTAAAACTTGACACAAATTGGAGGTGGTAACATACCTCCTAACTATATATCTTTAGTATAGTGAGTTTTTCAGGTGCTTAAGGTAAAGAGTTAATATACCACACTGTTTCAAATCCTTTAGGTTATATGTAATCGACAATATTCGTAGAAAAATAAATTTTATTGTAATAACTTTTTTTTTTTGGTAATGGACCCATACGGTTGCACTACGATTGATTAAAGCTACTTTTACGGATTTTATCGCGTTTTATTTATATTAATTTTAATACCCGACGTTTCGGGTGCTTTCCAGCACCCATGGTCACGGGGGACTGAGGTGACTGACGTCCCGATGTCAAAGTTAAACCGGAGTACCTTCAGCTTTTTAATTATTGTTTTTGGTCCAATCTACGCAGAATGAACTAACTGTATTTTGAAGTCTTGCAGTGGTATGCTTGGGTTTAGTTTTAATTTTATTAATTATAGGATCCCAAGCAGGTGGTAGTACCCAGCCTTCTTCTCTATTTAAATTAGGATGTTTTTTAATTTCAATAGCCTCACGTATCATCCTTGGTAGGAATCGATGTTCTTTCGCGAGGATTTGTGGTCTATCAAATCTTATGTAATGGTTGGGGCCATCTAGAATATGATCGCAAACTGCAGACTTCCCGGAACTTTGATGCTTCACGTCAGCTATGTGTTCTTTTACGCGGGTTCTAATTGATCTCTTTGTTTGCCCTACATATGAGAGACCACAATCACAATCAAGCTTGTACACTCCTGCATCTTGTAGAGGAATATGACACTTGACGGATGGTAAGAACTGACTAATCTTCTTCGGCGGCTTGTAGAATGTTCTCATAGAAGCTCGCTTCAAGATGTAGCCAATCTTGTCTGTGACACCTGCAGCAGTGTGCTCTAGAGGTGGAGAAGCTGGTGCGAAAAGCATACCGGTCTGTACCTGCGCTCATTGAAGGGAACCTGGTGCAGAAATTCATCGACGGCATCCGCAACCTTGAAGTCAAAGCTACTGTGAGGCTTGGGCACCACGAGATGCTTAAGGAGGCCTTGGCCCATGCACTGGAAGTGGAATCCGTGCGGCAGGATCATCGTTCCCATCTTGTCAGGGAGTTTGCAGCAGCTACAGTTTGCGAACGCAATAATGGATACAGCCCTAGGTGCTATGGCTGTGGGGAAAGTGGCCATCTTCGGTCCAGCTGCCCTAAGCGAACCGTAGAAAAGGAAGTTGATCGATCTCGAGAGAGTAGTGCAGCTAACGGTACCACCTGGCGGCGGCAGGATCATCGCTCCCCTCACGTTAGGGAGGTTGTAGCAGTTATGGTTCGCGACCACAATAAAAATTACAGCTGTGGAAAAAGGGGCCACCTTCGATCCAGCAGCTCTAAGCGATCTGTAAAAAGGGAAGGTAATCGATCTCGAGGGGGTAGGCGATTAAACAGAGAGAGGGATTGAAGCGAAAAGGCGAGGCAACACAGATGCATTGTCAAGAAGACCTCATCCTGATGATTGCGAGAACAGTACTAGGCAAGAGGGTAAGGTAGTGGTATCCGTGAGGATGCTCAGGACAGAATACCTCAGCAACGAGTGGAAGGACAGCTTTTAACATGCACAGCAGGAAGATCCAGACATCAAGCCGATTCTGAAATGGATGAAGGCCAGTACTACCAAGCCTAAGTGGAGCGACGTCTCAGCGATTAGTTCGACCACTAAAAGCTATTGGGCCTAATGGGACCGCTTGCTGATTCAGGATGGAGTCCTGTGCCGTAAATGGGACAATGGTCGAGGAGACAGCTGTCGTTTGCAAATGGTTGTCCCTAAAGCTAAAGTGCCGAATGTTCTACAGTTGTACCACAATGGTTGTTCAGGAGTCCATCTGTGAGTTAAACGAACTCTACTGAATATCCGAGAACAGTTTTACGGGGTCCATTATCGTGACGATGTTGAAGATTGGTGTCGCAAATGTACAAGTTGTGCGGCTGTAAAGGGACCTCAGACTCGTAGTAGAGGTGCTTTGAATTTGTACAATGTAGGTGCACCATGGGAGAGAATAGCCATTGACGTGGCGGGGCCGTTTCCGTAGAGTGAAAGCGGTGACAAGTATTTCATGGTTGTTATGGATTACTTCACTAAGTGGCCAGAAGTCTTCGCCATTCCAAATCAAGAAACTTTAACAGTTGCGGATAAACTAGTTCATGTAGTCCTCTGTCATTTTGGAGTACCTTTAGAGAATCACAGCGATCAAGGAAGGAATTTTGAGTCTCAAATATTCCAGGAAACTTTCCGAGTTATGGGTACTCATAAAACAAGAACAACTTCTTATCACCCGCAATCTGATGGAATGGTAGAACGATTTAATCAAACATTGGAGAGGTACCTAGCAAAAATTGTAGACAATCGGCAAAGAGATTGGGACAAGCCCATACAACGGTTTTTGTTGGCATATCGAAGCGCTGTTCACAAAAGTACAACAGTGACACCAGCTTTCGCAAACTTTGGAAGAGAATTACGGCTGCCTGCAGACCTGATCCCCGGGATACCACCTGATGCTCCACGCAGAATAACCGATTATGCAAATGACATTTTTGAGCACGTCAAACAATCGGGCCAGCAAACGTCTGAAAAGATGAAAACCCGGCATGACCGCAAAATGAACAACAAAAGGTTCGACGAAGGTTCACTAGTGTGGTTGCACAGCAAAGTTGTCCGCAGCAAAGGGAAATCTCATAAGTTTCAAGCTAAATGGGACGGCCCGTACCGGATTGTGACCAGGATCAACGATATAACCTACCGGATACAGAAAGGCGCAAGAGGGACTCCTAAGATCGTCCATGTAGATCGCCTGGCGCGTTATTATGGGGCCGATAATGCTCGAGACGAACATGTCTTAGAAGGGGGCAGTGTTGCGCGCCTAAGTTGACGTCTGGCACTAGCGCCATCTAGTGTCGGGTAACAGAGCGAGGAGAGCTTTCCAGAAAATGACATGACTAATCTTTTAACTTTTAAGTGTGAAAATTAAGCTTTCTATAAGCCCCACACTCGACTTTTTGCGTCTGGTCGGTCGGCGCCCGTATCTACGGGAATATTCTGGATGTTTCGGTGTAAACGTGTATTTAAACCCGCTGCATCCCACGATCGGGGCAGTATTGAATTTGGCGAGACAAGCGAAGCTTCGGAGCGAAATAAAGTGAATCAGTGTGATTCATTATTAGTGTCTTTTAATTTTTAATTAGTGTAAAGTGAATTAAAGTGGTAATTTTGGTAATTCATTCGGTAGTTTTTATCATCACGAACCCTAAGCTCGTAACAATATTTACATTAATACATAATATTTATAACAACTCTTCTTTAAATTTCTTTTTTATGTTAAATTTGGTAAACCTTTAAACTAAATTTGGTTTATATATTATTGCTTAATGAAATCAAGTCTAAAGTGTATCGATACGTCTTTACTATAAGTTCCATCATATGAAAGTACTTTCTTTCTTTATTATAGAGATAACGATACCTAAAATTATGTTTTAACTTAAAAATTGTCTATTCTATGTCAATGAATATTTTGTTGAAGAAACTTTAGGTGTGTAATAGGGATTTTTTCTATTATTTTCAGTCTCAATTAAGAAAAATATTATTATCCTAGTAATCGTAACATAAAAAAGTTAATTTAAAAGTTGTTATAAATATAATTGTGACTTAAATTGTTTGACGTCTATATTTTCCTATTTTATTAAACTTTTGCTCTTTCTTTGTTTGTTGTTTCAGCAAGATACTGCTGCCCCTCTCATGTTTCATTTCCCTCTATTGCCTCTAACGAGACCATCTGGATGATATAGATTAGTGGATTTTCTTACAAAACAAAAACTGTTCGGAAAGTACAAACTCCGTTTTTTCTAAGGTCTCTTACGAAGAACGTTTAGTTTTTAGTTTTTTTCCATATGAGTAGCAAAAATATTAAAACTTGATACAAATTGAAGGTTGTTCGTACACTACATATTTTAAGTATAGTGAGTCTTTCAGGTGTTTAAGGTATGGAGTTAATAATATACTACACTGTTTTATTTCCTATATATTATTTGTAATAGACAATAACCGTAGAAAAATAATTTTTACTATAATCTTTTTTCTTTTCAGGTAAAGGTAAATAATTCATTACTTTTATCTTCGTTTATCGTAAATACGAATAATGATTATTAATTATTAATATTTTTTAATAAATCCCACTAACCGTAACGTATATCATAAATGTCCTAAGTAGCGGCGGGGGTTGATCTACGAGTAAAGTGAAGTTTTATTGTGACCGCTTAAACTATACCGGACATATTTAACTACACGTTTTTGGAAATAGATTTATTTAGTGTAGAGTCTAGTATAAAGAATTTTTTGTAGGCCTGTGTTTGCAGAAAACATTAATGGAGATCCATCGCAATCACCAGTTTTTAAAGAAAAAGCACTCTAATGGGCCATATATCCCTCGAGTCGGCAGATGGCCACGCCATGCTAAAATCTTCTGAATTCAAACGATTATTCTATAATAAGGCATACTGGAAGGAAATTTCGTAATGAATAAGCACTCTTTGTACTTTTCATTTTATTTATTGTAGTGAGTGTGTTTGTGTGTGGTTGGGGGAGGTCAATGTCTAGTGCTGAATATTTACGGGATATTAAAGAAGGAGGAGAAAATACTTTTCTAGTTCTATATATTTGATATTTTTGTTGTATTAAATAATTAAAAAGTAAGCAGCGCAGATGAAACGATATTATTTAGTACTGACAAGACGCAATAAGTTACCCTTGTCAAGCTTCACATATAATTAGGATCGAGTAATATTGTTGCACGCCATAATTAATGTCAGGTACATTGTGAGTTACCACTAGCGCCATCTTGATTCGAGTACCAGAACTAAGAGCGTCAAGATCTTTCTATAAAATTCCATACTAGAACGTTCTGAACCTAGTCAGTCGGGACCGGTATGTACTCGAACATTCTACATGTTTCAGTAGAAGAGGTCCTATACTCGTATAAGGCCAATAAGGACCGCGGCCGAGTCAGTAATGAATTGGCGATTCAAGCGAATACTTCGGTGTTGCTTATAACTAAGAACTTAAGTGGTCAGTGGTTAAATTGTGTTTTATTATTAGTGTGTTTTAAGTTGTAAGGGGTGTATTCCACCTGACTTAGGTGCTCTGATGATGATGCTGCAGGAAGAGGCCCGTCGGTTAAAAGAGCAGCTGCAGCGTGGACAGGAGGAACAGGCCCGCCAGCAGGATAAACAGGCCCGCCAACAGGAGGAACAGGCCCGTCGATAGGAGGAACAGGCCTATCGGTTGGGAGATTTCTATTATCTTGTTGTTAATGCTGTTAGTCTATGCGACTCTTACAGCTTCATCTTGTCACGGAGGCTCGCGGCCTGTAAGGCCGCGAGCTAATTAAAAAGGGAAAGGCAATGAGGTGAAATGATGATGACTGATTTATGATTTGATATTGTTATCAATCATCATGTCGCCTTTTAGGCGTTTTTTCCTTGAGCTATCTAACCGCAGTCCGAGGGGGGGTGTGCGGACCCCCGTCTCTGACTGCTCAGCTCGTGTCGGTCGATGGTCTGGGTGGTGAGAACCGTCCAGGAACGCGGGTGTACGGTGTGTACGCGGTGTGAGCTGGAACGCGTCGTGCCCGTCTGCGGGTGCGACGCGTCCCATTCGTTGTCCTATTAGTGTTTGTCCCATTTAGTGTGGGTGTAGTGTCATTGTGTGATGTGCCTGCGACGCTTGGGTCGACTGGATCGAGCGATATAGGTGGCTCTATTAAAACATTTCGCGGTCTACGGAGATAGGACGCGACGTTTGCTATCGGAACGTAGTTAGCTGCGTTTGTCACTAGCGGGTTAGGGTGGGTTTCTACTCTATCAAAGTAGCGTTGGGACATCTCCTTAAAATATTCGGAGATAGATGGTAGTTCACAATCATTGTGTAGATCAGAGTTCCGTTGATACCACCGTGCGCCGGTGGCTTTCCGGATGAAAAAGTTTTGAACTCTTTGGAGTTTTAAAATATGGGTCTTGTATGTATGGGCGAAAGCTACACTTGCATAGGACATAACTGGTCTAATGCAGGTTTTGTACAGTCGGAGTTTGTGTCTTAGGGACAGTTTACTCTTGCTGTTAACGAGAGGGTGTAGACGGCCAATTATTGACTTGGCTCTGTTGCGTACTACACTTATGTGCGTCTTGGAACTCATGCGGGAGTCGAAAGTGACGCCTAGATATTTGGCCGATTTTTCCCAAGGGATTGGGCGGTCGTATAAAGAGATTGTTTTGGGTTTAGAACCTCCTGTAGAATTCCGTTGGAAGTATACTGCTACACTTTTATCGGGATTTACGTCGATTCTCCATAGGCGGAACCATTCACCAAGGCGATTGGTCGCTTTTTGGAGTTTTATAGCGAGTCTATTTTTGTTGGGGTCTGACACAAAGAGTGCCGTATCGTCGGCAAAGAGAGCGGTGTTAACTACCGGGTCTTTTGGGATATCACTCGTGAAGAGTGTGAAAAGGAGTGGAGATAGTACGGAGCCCTGTGGAACCCCGGCCTTGAGGAAACGTTTCGAAGAACGAGTTCCCTCCACCCGATATCGAAAAGAGCGGTTCGAAAGGAAAGCTCGTATAATGTGCACGAGCCTATCGGGCACTTTTAGTTTGTACAGCTTGTAAATCAAGCCGTCGTTCCAGACCTTGTCAAACGCCTTCGCGACATCGAAGAAGAGGGCTCCCGTGTTTCGAGACTTTTTTCTTAACGGGTTTTGACTGAAGCCAGACAGAATGTATTCTGTTAGGCGATGTATCTGGTGAGTGCATGAGTGATTGGCTCTAAAGCCGAACTGTTCGTCTGGGAGGAGTCCGTTGGTTTCGGTAAAATGACGGAGACGCTTAAGAATAATGCGCTCATATAATTTGGCCAATGTGTTGAGCAGGCTAATGGGTCTGTAGCTAGAGGGACGATTACGCGGTTTACCCGGTTTTGGGATCCCTATTACGTCTGCTTCCTTCCAGATGTCCGGGAAGGAGCAGTTCGTGAGAAAGGTGTTAAATATTCCTACTAGGAGGCAAATAAGTGGCGCCGAAAGGGATTTGATAACCTTGTTGCTGATGCCGTCTGGCCCAGGGGCTGATCTATTTTTAAGACTTTTAATTGTATCGGTGACTTCATCTACTGTCACAGGATCGAGAGGTTCACCCGCTGGTGGCAGCGCAGTCCTACGTTCTACTTCCGTTTCAACCTCTAATAGGTGAGCGGGATCTATCGGTGCGGTGGATGGCGTGCACTGGTACTCTAGACTGTCTGCTAGGCATTCGGCTTTTTCAAGATCGTCAAGGGCGAGATCGGGGCGGTCCAGCCTCACGAGAGGCGGCATTGGTGCGGATTTGTCGGCTTTAAGAGCTCTTGTTAATCTCCAGAAGGCGTCTTGGGATGGTTCGATACCTTCTAAGAGGTTATCCCAGTTATCATTTCTAAACTCGGCTACTCGTTGTTTAATCTCGTTTTGTAGAGAACGTACCCGAAGTAAATTGGTTTCCGTGAGATAGCGGTCGTAAGTTTTAAGCGCGGAATTCTTCGCTCTAATCAGCCGTCGAACATCCGCCGGAAGTTTCGTGTATTGATCGCTCGATACACGCACCTTACTGGAGCAATCTTCGACCGCTGATGTGAGGTGAGTCGAAAGGGCGCTAATCGCCCTATCGGCCTCCTCCAGCGAGTCTATCTTGTCGGGGATCGGTTGGGAGAGCAGCTGTAGCGTGGACAGGAGGAACAGGCCCGTCGGTTAAAAAAGCAGCAGGAGAAACAGACACTCCGACATTAGGAACAGGCCTTTCGACAGGAGGAACAGGCTCACCGACTGGAGGACCAATCCCGTCGGTTGGAATAGCTGCTGCAGCACGGACAGAAGAAACAGGTCCGTCGTTTTTGAAGAGGAGGTCAATCGTAATAAGGAAGAGCAGATGCTCCTCATGAAGGATCTTCATGCCAGCGTCGGTATAGAGATGAGGAAATTGAAGAATGGGGTTGCTCAACATAACAACCGCCTGTTGGAAACTGACACCCTAATCGACCAAGTGAACAATCAGGTTGACATTGTGATGGAAACGCTGGACAATCTCAAATTTGGGGATGGAATTACAGCTCTCATAGTAGCTACAACACCTTCGCTAAGTGGATTCAAAGTGCTGCCGTTCGACGGGACTTCTTCCTGGTCGGCAGGCCTACAAAATCTAGTTCGAGGCTGTCATGAAGGCGAACGGCTGGAATAAAAGTCAGGCCATGGATACTCTCACCCTATGCCTGCGCGACTAAGACTTAACTGTTCTGGAAGCTCTCGGTAAGGAAGTGACTGACCAGCTGCTCCTTGAGGCAACGGAGGCAAGGTATGGCGACGATCATCTGGAACACGTCTTTCGTGCGCAGCTTAATCGCCTGCAATGCAGCAACGAAAACCTGCAACAGTTGGTCCTCGAGTTGGAAAAGCTGGATCGAAAAGCATACCGGTCTGTACCTGCACTTATTGAAGGGAACCTGGCGCAGATATTCATCGACGGAGCTCAGAGCTGCTGTGAGGCGCGGGCACCACAAGACGCATAAGAACTCCTTGGCCATTGCACTGAAGATGTAATCCGTGCGGCAAAGGTGCGTGCATGGTGCGTGGTGGTGCGTGGTGGTGGTGCGTTTAAGGGGGTTGGAGCAGCTACAGTTTGCGACCGCAATAAAGGATACAGCCCTAGGTGCTATAGCTGTAGGGAAAGGGTCAATTTTCAATTCAGCTGCCCTAAGCGAACTGGTGAAAGGGAAGGTGATCGATCTCGAGAGTTCAGTGCGGCTAAAAGCATAGCCTAGCAGCAACAGGGAAACGCGTAAGAGCCAGGACTGTAGGGCGAGTGCTGGATGATATCAAAAGAGCCCACGGGATTTCGATTTCATAAACCTATGATGGGAACAGCCTACTCATCAAGGGCGAGGACAATGGAATCCCGTGTAAACTAACCGTAGAGCGAAGCTCGGGTGCTTCTCGCATGGTTCTCAGTTTTGAACTTTCCTTCCTTGGCGTATCCGCATACAACCAAAAACGCTTAATTTGGTGACAGCCACCGGTTAGCGCATACCCGTCCGTAGAGAGAAGAGAGTTGAAGAGAATGTGGAGTTCAACTCCAGCGCTAGATAACATGATCTACATGCATTGGTTGGTACTTGTGAGGAAGTGGATTGGTCGCATCGATGCCAATATCTATTGACTGGGACCAGCAAGGATGCTTAAACAAGAATTACCAAACTTTTAGAAGATCTGTCGCATCGTTCTCTCCTGAATAAAATGTTCAAGGCAAAGAAGATGTTACTCAAATATGCCGACGTTTTCTCGTCAAACGATTCTGATATAGGGAAGACTGGCTTAGTTCAAAACAAAATAAACACTGAAGAAGCCTATCCGTCAACGACCAAGAAGATTGCCGGAATTACGTGAAAAGAAAGTTAAACCTATGATTGCGGGAATTTTCAACAGCAACATAATATTATTATGACTGTATAATAAACATACTCCTAAGCGTGCTGTTCGACTTAAGTGTTTTCCTGTTCCACGAATCACGATTGGGGTAAGAATGGCTATAGCAAAACGCGATAGAACTTTCCGTGCTTTTAAGAAGAATCGCAATGTCATAAAATGGCAAGCTTATATTCTGCAAGAAATCGATTCAATCAGATGGTGAAAGCTGCTAAACGCCGATTTATCCACGAACAAGTACTTAATTCATCTTCGGTTGATATAGAAGTTTATGAATACGCTTGGATATGAGAAATCGCAATTTGACTACAATAGCATCACCTCTTCTCCTTGTGATTTTAATCGCAGTAGGATCCTCCTTCACCACGACAATGCCTCGTCGCACACCGCCAATCAAACAATCGACTACTTGTTGACAACAGATGTGGAATCACTGGGTCACCTGCCCTATATCCCCGACCTCGCACCTTGCGATTTTTATTTATTTTCGAAAATCAAAGAAAAGCTTCAAGGAAAACGTTTTATGGACGCCAAAGAGGCAGTGGCTGCGTTTCAAAAGCCGTTGAAGAGACCCCTATGGACGAGTGGGCAAAGTGCTTTTCTCAGTGATTCCATCGGATTCAGCGATGTAATGATGTAAATTGACACTATTTTGAAAACATATAATAAAACTAATTCGTTCGGGAAATTACGAAACATCTTCTCGTCAGGTATACCTCAAAACCTGTGTCAAAACCTGACAGTGATCACATATGGAACTGAGACGTGGTCCTTCACTGCTGGCCGTATGAGGACGCTCAAAGTCGCTCAGCGAGCTATGGAGAGGGCTATGCTCGAAGTTTCTCTGCGTGATAAAATTAGAAACGAGGATATCCGCAGTAGAACCAGAGTGACCGACATAGCCCAACGGGTTAGTAAGCTGAAGTGGCAGTGGGCCGGCCATATAGCTCGAAGAACCGACAACCGTTGGGGAAAAACGGTTCTCGAGTGGCAGCCTCGTACCGGTAGACGAAGTGTGGGGTGACCCCCCACTAGATGGAGTGACGACCTGGTAAGACATGCAGGAAGTCGATAGATGCAGGTGGCTCAGGATCATGCTTTGTGGCATACCTTGGGGGAGGCCTATGTTCAGCAGTGGACTTGTAAATGGCTGTAACGATGATGATAAATAAAACTAATAACTTGCTAGTTTGTTCAGTTTTTGAATTTCTAAAAACTTTCAGTGTCACCCTCTTGTACGGCATTTGACGATTTTTCTAGCATTTCAGATACTTATGTTCAGATACCTTTGTTTGTATGATATAGATAACAATCAATATTTCTCGTGTAAACAGTGCAATAAATAAAAATTCAATTACTTTGTTAACCCCTAAGTCCTCTTAAAATTCTCAGGCAGTCGCATGCGCCCGGTAAATCCCGAGTGGTCGCATGCGACGGCACCCACCACTTAAAACCATTAAAACTTATATTTGCAGACGACTTTTCTCTGAAGAAGTTTGGTATTATAAAATCTATACAAAATTTTCTATGTAAAAGTCAGGTTTTAGTTCATTACAAAAAGACTATTGTATATTTATAACAAAAACAAAACATACGAAGCGAATGTTGGCAGCGTGAAATTCACAATTATTTCAATATATAATACTCAAAATTATGTACGTAAAAAGACAATTTATATTCACAAAAAAACTTTCGTTATAATTTTATAAGAAAACACTATACTAAAACACTAATGAAAAACTAGAAAAATCCAAAAATCAACACAATAACATTCACGCGAAAATGGCGTACGAAATTAACGTAGATTATAAATAAATATCTGTACGATAACTGTTTTTTGCACTGGAGGATAGAAAATTTCATATTGATTCTACAATGCCAAACTTCTTTATAGAAAAGTAGTCTCTAAATATAAGTTTTAATGGTTTTAAATAAAAAATAAAAATATAAATTTCTTTGCAACTTTCCGCTAAACATATAAAATGATGTGTCTCCTTTGTTAAACATCTTTAAGGCCAATCTTTAATAATTATTTTAGGATTAATAATAATAAATAATTATAATAATATCAATAAAACAATAATAATAATAGTATTTAAAATATTAATCATAACAATAATAATAATTAGTAGCAGATTTGTTATCGCACGGCGCGGTCACTCAAAACAATAATAATAATAGTATTTAAAAATAATCATAACTATAATAATAACTGTTGGTTATCGCACGACGCGGTCACTCGCTACCTTGGTAGGGAGCGATTGTGTCAGCGTGTATAAATAGCAACTGTTTCGACTCGCCGCTCACTTAGCGGTCAGCCACCGTAGAGTCTATATTACCTGAGGATGCCTCGTGTAGAGGCGAAACACGTGTCGTATTATCGTCGATGGTGTGTCTTGCCTGGAATAGTGGTGTTGAGAGTAGTGGTGCTTGGTCTAGTGGTGACGGAGTTAGTGTATGCAATTGAGGGAGGGCGGGAGGTGCGCTTCAATCCAGGTAAGACACATCATTTTATATGTTTAGCGGAAAGTTGCAAAGAAATTTATATTTTATTTTTTATTATAATGGATTTCCGCAAAGTAACGCCTGATTCTATCAATTATGGTTTTAAATGTTGTGAGTTTACGCGGTCGAATTCGACCGCTTGAATTTTGACGGAATATCGTCACGGTCGAATTCGAACGTTTATGGGCTGAAGGGTTAATACGTTGATAAAAATAATTTCTAATAATTTCCTACAAAATATCTCTTAACAATGTTTAATATCAAACATTGCATTGAACATTTCTTAAATAAGGCTGAAAACATGACTAAAAATAACCAAAAAAAAATAGAATAAAATTTCTTATTGATTCTATAATGCTAAACTAAGTTTTTATAGGTTAAAATGCTGTGGGTAGGTGCGGTCTCATGAGACCGCTAGTTATTTGACGGAATATGGCCGCGGTCTCATGAGACCTCTAGGGGATTAAGAGTTTAATCCTAACAATTCCTCAGAGCACTCCTCGTGATAGATGCGATAAAATACCCAAAGAGATGCAACATCTCTTCGCAGCGCCAGTGAATCGAGCCGATCGGAAAGTACTCGGTCGTCGATGATTCGAGCCGCTCTGCGCTGGATGCGGTCAAGTGGAAGGAGCTGGTACTGGGGAACCCCAGCCCAGAGATGGGAACGGTATTCTATGTGCAGCCGAACCTGCGCCTTGTGAAGTTGCAGGCGATGTACCAACATGAAATACTGTCCCGTTCTGTTGAGCACGCCAAGCTTTTTAGAGGCCAATTTGGCCTTTTCTTCCAAGTGACCATGAAACTGCACGTCACTCGGTATTCCGATACTAGCAAAGGAAACAAGGGGAGTGCCCTGAAATTGAAGAGATACGACAAAGTGGTTCTCTTTAGCGGTTAACACGCAAACTTGTGTCTTCTGAGGGTTAAACTGGACTAGATTCAGGGAATTGTCTTCTATAATTTTGGAACTACGCCTAGGAAGTAAGAGTATCGAAAAAGACGCGTTAGAACCGGTACTAATTGTCGCACGTCCTCAGCACAAATAGGGAATTCCGTTAGGCCCACTCAACTTGTGGATGTCCAGGGAGAGGAGTGTGTGAAACGCACATCCAGCATGGAGTACCCACACCGCGGGATGGTCGGCGGTGTGCTCCCCCCGTCATCGAGAGTCGAGTTTGACGCAAAGACGCAAAGAAAGAGCCTAGCAAATCGACTTTCTCCTTTGCGGCATGGGCCAGTAAGTTGTCTTCCTTGTGCAGAGATGGAAAAGATGGCTGACAGAAATTCCCTTTTGTATACCCTTGGCGAGAGACCAGAATGCACGGGTTCCAGAAGGAAGGCGAACTAGTTTCTCGCTAATTCTGCCTTTGTGCTCTGACTTTGCCTTGGCAATGACTCTTTTGAATTATAATTATAATTAATCAACAGTGCATTTTTTTAACTTATAATACTGGTGAATGCTACTAGAAAATATTTGTTTTTAACGTATTTTTAGATTCATATTTTAATTATTAATTTCCAGTGCTGTTTAGATGAGTAAAACTAATAATTTTTGTTAATCGTAGTGGTTATAAAAAATATAAGAAATAAATCGACATGCAATTCATTAAGAATCCTTAAAATTTGTGACGGGCCCATTCTCCACAAAAAAAAATTTTCTCCTTTAAACATCGTATACTATGAAACCTAAAATAAGTCTTCCTTAGTAAATTTTCGAATTATATTAAATTATTTAAAATAAACAAATTTCTACAGAAATCAGCCTGTGTATGAAAAGACACACTACCTACCGTACACGCTCATCTAGTTAAAATAATGAAACCTGTTTGTCGTCATGTAGCTAATACAGTTTGGAATGACTAATTCAATGATAAAAATTATAAGCATATGCGTGTAAAGTATAATATGTGTAGTTGCTATCATCCTTAATTTTACCAATTTCATGATAGTAGTTATTAAAAGTAATATATTTATACTTATAGACGACTAGACGTCGTTGAATGGCTCTATATAGTACTATGTACTCTTGCTATATGTTTTATGCATCATAAAATTGGAAAATGTTATTTCTACATTGTGTTCTTCCATTTCCTTTTAGCAATAAATATTTATATTTTTAATTGGAATTTTATTACAAAACCGTTGCAGTGATTGATTTTTATGACTTCACTAGTCAAAAGTCTAGAAATCATCCTGAGAAAGAAAAAACAGTGACCCAGTTTCGCGTGCTACTGCATAACTGACATAAAGGCAGTGTGACACTTGTGGCAAAAAACCCTGTTAGATGGAGTGACAACTTGCAGGAAGTCGATTCCTGTCGTTAGCTCAGAAGTTGTGAAGGGCTGTAATCATGGTGACTATGATAAAGCAAAGCAAAAAATAAGCAATAGTACTAAAATATACACAATTGTTTTGAAAAGATTTAGTTGCAGTATCGAATACTATCCATGGTATAGCTTTGATTACAGATACTTACCTAAAAATTAATCACATGTTTTATTTTGATTCGAAATCTACGACTAATTAAGCATATTCATAGAAAATGGTAGAACTCTCACATAGAACTAATACTAGTTTTTACGGATTTTATCGCGTATATTTAACTATAAATACCTGACGTTTCGAGCGCTTTACAACACCCATGGTCACGGAGGGACTGAGATGTTCAACCTCCAGATGTCATAGTTAACAGCGGTTACCATAGATAAAAATTTAACTTTTGTTCCAATCTACACAGTATGAACTTATGGTATCTTGAAGTCTTGCAATTGTATGCTTGGGTTGGGATTTAATTTTATTTATTATAGGATCCCAAGCAGATGGTAGCATAACTAGAAGGCTGGAAGAAAACAACACGCCCGTAGAATATGCAGTATTACTCAGACACTGCCTTACATCTGGCTACCTATTGTGGAAGCAAGAGTTCTACAAGCAAGTAAACGGTGTGGCGATGGGCTCACCTGTATCTCCCATTGTCGCTGACATTTTCATGGAAGACTTTGAGGAGAAAGCCCTGCTTACTTATCCCATAAATCCAAGATTCTACAAGCGGTACGTAGACGACACTTTCACAATTCTACCTTTAGATAAGGTAACCGCATTTTTAGACCATCTGAACTCTATAAATTCTAAAATTCAGTTCACAATGGAGTTAGAGGCAAACAATTCTTTAGCTTTTCTAGATGTATTAGTAATTCGGAATCCTGATAAGACCTTGAGCCATACTGTGTATAGAAAAAAGACCCATACAGATTGATATTCAAACGGTGATTCTCACCATCACCCTTCACAGTTAGCCACTGTGGGTAAATCTTTGTTTCAGAGAGCACGAGGGATCTGTGACAGTAAACACCTGGCTGCCGAGTTCCACCACGTCAAGCAAGTTTTGCATGACAACAAGCTTGGGGTCTCGCGCCTACGTCACAGTGAACGAGTGAAGTCGGCCACAGTCGATCGTGTACCTGCTATACTATCATATGTTAGAGGGGTCACTGACAAGATTGGCTACATTTTGAAGCGCGCTTCCATCAAATCATACTTCAAGCCGCCGAAGAAGATTGGTCAGTTTTTACCATCAGTCAAGTGTAACGTCCTTCTGCAAGATCTCTGCAGGAGTGTACAAGCTTGATTGTGAATGTGGTTTCTCCTACATAGGACAAACTAAAAGATCAATTAAAACCCGCAATAAAGAACATATAGCTGATGTGAAGAATCGACGTTTCGGGGAACTCTGCAGTCTGTGAACACATACAGGATGGCCCCCGTCACTACATCAGATTTGATAGACCACAAATCCTCGCTAAAGAACACCGATTCCTTCCAAGGGTGATTCGCGAGGCTATTGAAATAAAAAAAAACATCCTAATTTCAATAGAGAAGATGGCTGGGTGCTACCATCTGCTTGGGATCCTATAATAAATAAAATTAAATCTCAACCCAAGCATACAACTGCAAGGCTTCAAGGTACCATAAGTTCATAATGTGTAGATTGGAACAAAAGTTAAATAAAATCCGTAAAAACTAGTATTGTTTCAATGTGTGGTGTTCGCGTATATATAAGAAATTATTACTCTCACATAGATTCCTTTATAGGGGTCTTTTCCTTTAATTCCTATGCTTGGGGGGTGGGCAACCACATTTTTTCATTATTTTGAGTTGTCATTAGTAAGATACTACTACCTATTTCCTGGTATAGTTTACATCTGTCGCCTCTTACACCACCCACGGGACCATATGGAGTAGTCAGATATTCATACACCGCCACTTCACGGTAGATGTATATCCCAAAATGTACAATATATGTTATTTGAAACACTTTACAGGTAATTTTTCTGACTGCTACGAATGACTATGTTTGTCTATCATCATCACTAGTCTCCTACGTAAAGTACTATACGTCCTGTACCAGAAATATTTCATAATAGACTGAGTTTGATCAAGGTAAATAGTAAGGTTGACGTGTTTCTACTTGGAGCAGTGAGAAATAGGATATAGGAATTTTCAGACTTTGTTAGTCATCAAGAGCAACAGACTCTTTTAAATAGGCTGCGTGTCAGTGTCTATGGCAAATATTTTTAGGTGGTAGACCCACTTTACATTAGCATCACGAAGGGGTCGAACAAACGACCTTCATTTTAGATAGTCTAGTGAGAGGGATAAGCCAGAATTAACGCACAATAAGCAGAAAGTTTTAATATATGGTGCGTTTGTACTATGAGATAAGATGATCCCTTGGAACGCTTCGATGATAATACTGACTTGAAGAGATTTCTGTAACAACAAAAGTTTCCTTATTTGAATTAGTGCAAGTTATTTGCGGTTAATGATAACGTGGATATTAATATAAATATTTAGCAAGGTGACTTCCAAATTAATTTAAAAGAAATGTTAGACATTGTATTTATTCATATTTCGAAGAGGCATGTGTATTCACGAATTAACTGTCAAAAATAAAAGCACTATTAGGATTTTTAATGTGATTTCGCAACCATGCTGTAATCGTATATGCCTTTAGTTAATTTATACAGATAAAATATATATCCTAAATATACTTATTTGTTTTTATAACCGTTTTTTTACATAAAAAGAACTCTCATTCATTTAAGCTTGTATGAAAGCTCGTAGGGAATATCAACGTCGATTTTTCTCTCATCGGAGCTTATTATCGACGATCAAATAAAAGCAATACCATTCACAGAAATCTAGTGAAAATAAGCCACGTTTAAAGCCACGTTTAAAAAAAACTCATAGGGAAATCAAATCATAATATTGGATGATTTTTTATCGTCTGGAAAAAATAGGGTGTAACAGGTGAACGGGAAAAGATGCCTATGGCAAAGATATTTTATAGTTTTCTTTTATTTTACATTAGCATATTATGAAAATAATCTCTTAATAAATACACTTATATTATTGGTATTTCGCTAATATCAAACTTCAGCTTCCCAAAGTCGAAATGTTAACCGTTCGAGAGGATTACAACAAGAAGGAAGCAAAGAAATTGGTTTTAAAAATGTGGAGTAATATAAGAACAGTAAACTAACAAACAGTCCTAAATTCAGCGATACCGAAATAAATACTAAGTTTTTAGTTAGAAGTGAAATCAGAGTATGGACCATAAGTTAATATCTCATTATACTATCTATCATTTTAATTAAATTCAAATTATCTTATAGAAATCGAAATTCTCAGAAGCCGTTTGAACCACCTTCAGATAATTTATATCTTTAGGGGGGAGGAAATGAGGCTTGTTCTAACAGCTGTTGCTGACATATTATATGGCACTTGATCTATCATTTCTTTGAGCGCTTGCCGAAAGTGTGCTGCTTCGTTATAATTTTTAAACAGGGTTTATTGCGTTACAAATTGTTCACGTTACTCACAACAATTTAAATACACCATTTTTTGCAATTATTTTCATCATTTTTATCATTAGAAGGATTTTCAAGCTACATAACAAACAAACCATGGGGGGGGGAATGATTAAATGAGAAATTTTTGTACATTTAATTTTCGAATGGGGAGGAGTAAAGCGGGTGATAAACAAACAAAAATGAATTAGTATACAAGTTTGTGTTCGTGTTGAAAATTTGTCTACTATGTACGAGAAATGAAGTCTGTTAGTGAATTTTTTTCCTCATTTACCATTCAGCTGCTGGGAATTCCTCAAAAATATTTTATTATAGTTGTAATGCTTGGTAGGCGGGTTGACAAACGAGGTTTTTTATAGTAGTTATTAGAAAGACGTTGCTGCTTATCTCCTGGTTTATTCTCCTTTTTCCTTCGTGTCGCCTTTTACGTCATTTATTAAGATCATATGATCAACATACACCATACAACACAGACTTACTGATTTATTCACCTCTACTTTATTATATATTTTTGAACGTTAAAACTATTCTATTAAATTAAGTATAATGAGAACTAGTGTCTAAATTGCAAATTAGTGTCTTTGTATTTTAATAGATATTTAGATAGAATCTCGACAATTACAAGTAAAATAAGTTGTTCATTAAAAAGTTAATTTACTTTAACTGTACGCTTCTTATAATAAAACAAATGAATTTATTTCTCATCTAACTTAGCATTGAGTTGCGGTGCTAAGGGCTGCTGGTGCGATTCCCGCACGGAACAAGTATTTGTATAACCAACAAACAATAGTTCTGCCTCCACAATGCAGTAGAAAAAACTAGTGTGTTGGTAACCTATTAAAAATTTACGAACAACGTTTAATATAAAATGACAGTTTTTTGATCAATTAAAATAATAAATAGTTACTCTTACATGTATGTTTAGAAATGCTTAAAGTCACTCGGCGAGCTGTGACTTTTATGCTCGGAGTTTTTTTGCAGAGAATAAAATCCCTAACAATGCTATCTATATTAGAATCAGTGTAATCGATAGAGCCCTATAACTGAACATGTTACTCGAATTTTAAATTCTCATTCATGAGTAGACCTAAATTGCGAACACAACCATCGTAAGGTATGACGGTGTCAAAGATCTTAACAAGAGGCTTCCGCTCATTAATCGTTTTTACCTGGTGCTTTGTTCCAAGTGTAATGGTGACACTCTTTAAGGGATTAATTACCAGGCCATGTTTCAAAGACAACTCCGCAATAGAATTAAGATCTTTTTTTTTAACTTGGAAATAGCAACAGCAACCTCCTCATCAATTGGCGTTGTGTGAATATATACTTGGCTGGCATCTGCATATAAGTAAATTTTCGAGTAAGTTATTGCTTTAGTAACGTTTGCTGTGTAAATTGAAAACTTGCAATACTTGCTTGATATGCTGAAGTTCGGCAGCCAAATGTTTTCTGTTACAGATCCCTCGTGCTATCTGAAACAGATTTACTCACGTTAGCTAACTGTGAAGGATGATGTTGAGATTTGCCATAGTGTGACAAATAGTGTCATCATTATATCGGATAACTAAAACATCTTGGAAAGCTAAAGTATTATTTGCCTATAACTCCATTGTGAATTGTATTTTAGAGTTTATATAGTTAAGGTGGTCTAAAAATGCAGTTACTGTGTCAGATGGTAAAATTGTGAAAGTGTCGTCTAAGTACCGCTTGTAGTATCTTGGATTTACAGGTGCAGTAAGAAGGGCTTTCTCCTCAAAGTCCTCAAATTCTTGTGAAACACACGTATATTACTTTGTACCGTCATCATTGAATATTTTCGATTTAAATTTCTAATGTTTTTATTTATACCGTTAAAAAACAGAAAAAAAATACATTAATAGTCTATTAGTGATATTGAATTAATTTTTGATTCGTAAAAAGTAAGCATATACTTTTTTACTTAATTGTTGCATGTTTTTGCGTCGACAACAAGTGCCGTAATTGTTTGCTTCCCATCAAGCGCTTTTATCGTTTGAGCTTACTGAACGGTTTAGGATTTATTTTTAATTATTTTCAAAGAACCGAGATGTCTTCCACTGGGAAATGTGCTGGTTGTCAGAATCAAATAACAAATCGACAGTTTATGTGTTGTAGTTCATGTAAACTAAAATATAATTTTGACTGTGCCACGATTAGTGAAAAAACTTTCATTTCGTTGGACAAAGAACTTAAAGCTGTGTGCATGACATATCGCATGTAAAAATCGTCAACCTAAGAGTTATAACCAGAACACTCCCATTCACGACAACACAATGTACTCGGAAGGCTGTATGGAGAATGAGATAGAAGAATTGTCAAGTCATTTAAATGTAAAAGTAAGCGCCAAGTCTAACAAAAGTTAAAGTTAAAGTTGCTGGTAGTGGGAGATCAGCCCACTACCAGCAACTTTAGAGGAAATCGGCGACTAAGTTGATATTAAATTATTTGCCACAGCACCAACTTTTCGCAAATTGCGATTTACTAACCAGGAGGATATCAAAGCAATAATATATCAGGAGATTAATTTAGAGCTAACGCAAACTACTGACTTTTTAGCTGCTGAATAGGCGGATATGAAAGAAAATATAGAACAAAAAGACAAAGGAATTAAAGAATTACAGACTCCAACTTTAAAACTTAAATTTGATACCCTCCACGGTCGACCGTCCGTTCCGTCGTTAAAAATCTCTAGAGACAATAACTTTTAAATTAACAATGTACAGGAAAAGGCCAGCGAGGTTCTGTTTGGATTATTTTACACCGTTTGCAACACAATTAATTCGCCAGTTGCGTATAGCAACATTCATGCCTGTCACTGTGTGGCTAAGATGGATCAATTTTCGAGCGGGTCCCGTTCCGTATTAGTGACACTGACGTCGCCGCGGGTTCGTGATCGTATCCTTGAAGCCGGTAATAAGTTATAACTAATATATATATATATATATATATATATATATATATATATATATATCTGAACATATTTCTCCTAATTGTAAAGCATTATTCAAAGAGGCAAGGAGAAAATTTTTAAGTTTATTTGGGTCAAGATAGGAAATGTGTACGCTCGCAAACTTGCAGGTGCTCCTCCCGTGCTCATCAAAAACAATGATTGCTTAGTTAACCTAGTTTAGTCATATCTTCTATTTATTTGTTTATTTTCTTTTTGTGTTTACTTACTTGGTTTAGTTTACTTTGATAAAATCTTATGCTGTTTCATGGATAAAGGAAAACAAAGAAAGTATTTTGCATTAGGTGTTTTGAATGTACGTTCGCTAAATACCGGTTTGGAGGAACTTAATCAAAGTAATTAAGGATCTTGATATATTATGTCTTATTGAGACTTGGATTCTTTATCGTTCCAATAATAACTTATATTCAATTTCTGGCTACAAACTGTTGCACAACCCTCGTATTGGTCGTGGTGGTGGGGTTGGTGTTTACATAAAACCTAGCTTACGTGCAAAGTGCTTAGATCACCCGCACCCCCTAGGGAACGTGAACAGTTATGGTTTAATGCTAAAATAGGAAGTGTGACTGCCGTATTTGGTTCGGCGTACCGTCCTGAATCAGTGAGTCAGTGAGTATTGGTTCAGCTATAGACTTTTTGCACGAACCTGTCTCCTTTTTTATAGCACAATATGATCGATTATTTCTCGTTGGCAACCTGAACATTGATTATCTAAACAACGACAGCCTTCCATATACGCCTAATTTTCTCAAGACCTTTACTGATACATTTAACCTCCATCAAATCGTGAACCAGACTACACGGATCACTTCTACTACGAGTACCCTGATTGATGTTATCTTTATTAGGACATGGCTTTATGATGATATGGTAAATACCTTTAACATCTCGTCATTGACTTGATGGAATCATTCGCCCCTGTTCGTAAAAGCACTTTTAAATTACCCCCTACCCCATAGATGACTGATATTCTTAGAGAAATGAAGTCAATTCGTGACAAGGATTGTCACCGGGCTAAAACTATACAATCAGAAAGTAGTACGCAATTTCACCGCGATCTTCGCAACTGTTATAACCGAGCAATTACTCTAGAAAAGCAGGCATATTTTACTAGGTTTGTCAACAATAATAAGGCGAATCCTTCTCAAATGTGGTGTCACATAAAACGAATAATTTCACCTGCCGTAAAAAACCGTTCCATACCAGACCATTTTCTTGATCCTGATTCACTTAATAATCACTTTATAAACACCATATCATGTGCACCTCCTAACAAAAGTGTTATTGAAGACATTGAATCACTTAAACACTCTAAAATCGAATTTCGATTTGTAGCCGTAAATGAAACGTTAGATAGAACTGATCTTATCTCCATGTTGATATTTAAACTTCCGCTGCCATATTCCTTGTCGACGATGGTGAATTGAATTGAAGGAGTATTTCCAGAATTTAGGAAATGTGCCATCGTCACTGCCATTCCTAAAAAAATCAACGGTGATTAATCTTTCTGATATAAGACCAAAAAGAATTCTATCTGCACTATCTAAATTAGTTGAAAGATGCCGCAAGGTTAAGGTACCATAAGGGAAGTAAGGAAACCGTAAGGTTCTTTATCAAATTTCACCTTATCTAGAAAGTAATCAAGTTAGAAAGTTAACCTGTGATTCAATCTGACCTTCGAAATAATCTCAGTACAGTAGAGTAGAGGTAAGGGAACTATTATGGTCTTACTAGATTTCAGCCGCGCTTTCGATTGTGTTGATATATCTATATTGGTAAAATTAAAATACTATGGTTTCACAGAATTGGCATGCACCTGGTTTCAATCTTATTTCCATAATCGCCGTCAAAAGTGCAATACTTGGATAGCCAAGGATTACTAAATGTCCTTAACATTCTTACCTTTAATAAAGGTGTTATCCAGGGTTCAATACTTGGTCCCACATTATTTTCAATTTACACAGCAAACGTTACTAAAGCAATAACTTACTCGAAAATTTACTTATATGCAGATGCCAGCCAAGTATATGTTCACACAACGCCAATTGATGAGGAGGTTGCTGTTGCTATTTCCAAGTTAAACAAAGATCTTGATTCTATTGCGGAGTTGTCTTTGAAACATGGCCTGGTAATTAATCCCTTAAAGAGTGTCACCATTACACTTGGAACAAAGCACCAGGTAAAAACGATTAATGAACGGAAGCCTCTTGTTAAGATCTTTGACACCATCATACCTTACGAGGGTTGTGTTCGCAATTTAGGTCTACTCATGAATGAGAATTTAAAATTTGAGCAACATGTTCATATTAAAATCGGCAAATGCTATGGTTCGTTAAAATAATTGTATAAAATTCACACATTTCTAAAACGTGACATAAGACTGCTGCTTTGTAACAGTTAAGTACTATGCCACCTTCATTATTGTGATATTGTTTATGGTCCCTGATTATTTAAAAAAAAAAAAACTGATAAAAATGTACAGAAAGTGCGGAACGTATGTACGCTTGCATGCTTTTTGCATACTCTGCATCACGCAGAGTCTCCGAGATATTTGTATGATAAGATAGCCGTTGAAAAAAAAAGTTTGCTTTCAGTCAGAGAAAATTGTCAGCGACTCGCTGGAGCCAGGGGGTATTTTACATTTGGCAGTGCTAAAATTTGGAACGTTTTGCCACCACTAGTCCGGTCTACCCTATTTCCGTCTGTCTACCTTCCGACAAAGATGCTGCACGTGGCTTATTGAAAAACAGTCCCTGGTTCTATGTGACTTTTATACCCCCCTCAAATTAGACAACTTTTTTTTGTATTTTAGCAACTATAATTTATTTATTGTTTTATTTTAATTTATTTATTTTTGATACGTGTATTTCATCAATTGCCTAAGACCATGTATGAATTATGCGCAATGGCTGTGGCAGAATAGAAGGAGTTATGGGTTTCCCGTTACAACTGAGTCACAGACTGTTTTGTCAAAACTAATTATTAAGCTGTCTATTTAAATTTTCAACATTGTATTTTTTGTAGCAAATGAATAATTTTTAATCTATTTATTTTATTTTATAATAGAACGGGGGAGTGAGCGGAGCCCGTGTAGCTACTAACATGTCACTAACATGTCAATTCACACAAATGTCAACACAATCAATCGTTTCCAATTTCCACGTACAAATTATTTTAAAAAATGGCAAATTGCGCAATATTTACGTGTAGAAAGAACAGCGGGAAATGGAATTTAAATAAAGGAGACATATCCTAAAACCGGTAAGTCGAAACTATTTATATTTATTGAATATTAGAAACAAACATAAAGAAATATTGATGTGTCAAAAACATTAATCAAAAGTTTAAAATGTGCAAATTCGCTCAGTATGCCAACACAGCGAATCGGGTTTGTAGTAGAGATAATACGACGTAATTGCTTGTATGTGTGCTCCCGGTGACACCGATCCTACGAGGATCAAAATAAAGTTGATAGCCATTCTATTGTGTATTATAGTGTTCTATGGTTTGAGTAATACTGCATGTTCAGCAGGCATGTTGTTAACTTCTAGCTTCCTAATGATTTCTTATATTTACGCGAACATTGCACATGATTAAAACTACTTTTACGGATTTTATCGCGTTTATTTTTACTTTTTATTTTTAATTCCCGACGTTTCGGGCGCTTTCCAGCTTTCTAGCTTCCTAGTTACAATTGAGATGCAGTCTTCAATAGGTAGGCACGTGAATTGTGACTGAACATAAAAACTGACCATAGTTTTATTGTCAGCGAGATGAGAAATATCTAGACGTATGGCCTCTAAATCTTTCTTACCGATATTATTCTTGAACAGATAATTTCTTCGTACGGGATTTTTCGCGGTGTTAATGCTAAGTTCATTTCCTTCACTAATACATTTATGGTCGGTTCATCCAGTGCATGTTTTGACAGATTATAGACCGTGCGTTGTTTATTATTTGCGTCTGTTGTCAACGGTTGTTTTTCGTTCTGACGTTGACTTAGATCTTTGGCATTTGATTTGGTCGTTAATATTTGATATTTTTCTTTTTGTTCTCTTTTTTATGAAATATTGCCCTATTTTTTTGATTTATGAAATGTAGATCAAACCGTTTCTGATGAATCACCGTTCGTAACCACTTTTTTCTTGCCTGATTTAAGATCTTAGCACTTCTTTGAATGTCCTTTTGGTTGATATTTTTACACAAGTATGAATGAGATTATCGTTTCTGCATCTGTTCATGAAATTTAAAGATGTATATCTTGCGCGCTTGGTTTTAAGATCTTCTAATCGGCGAATTTTATTTGCTATTACCAGTCCGTACAGGTTCACATAATGATTTCATAAATTTACTCGAATAATTTTGAAAAAAAAAAAAAGGAAAAAGACTGTTTTGAATACGAATGTGGTGAACTTGTTTGCTTGCGAGATTATTTTGAACTTGTGTGACAAAATGGCGGACCGTTATTGCCCGTAAACCTATTTGACAACAGAGTTGCGGATGCTCTTGGAATCGGTAGTGGGACAGTGTCTCGTATAACGCAACAAATGTATGGCAAATCATCATCAACTCAAACAATAGAGGAAGACACAGAAACAAATTGTTTACACCGAATAAGAAAAGAAGGAGTGTTTCGAGTATCACTGCGATTGATGACATTGATGCCGCCGCGATCGGCAACCATTTATACGCTTATTATAGACATGCTACATAAAGATTCTGATTTATTTAAAGGCAGTTTGCAGTCCTTAGCCACCATAATACGCAAAATTGGCTTCACTTATAAAAATGCGATAAAAAAATAAATAATGGAGCGCACAGGTGTTGCTCAGGCACGGGTGGACTTTTTGAGGAAATCCAAACATATTTTAAATTAGGATAAAGTTGTATTTGTGAACGAGACGTGGCTTAATGTGATCCACGCTGCATCGAAAGCGTAGACGGATGACACGAAACAATTTGACATCAAAGTATCCGAAAGTGCCCGAAGTGCAAGAACGCTTGATAATTGCGCACGCAGGGACGGCAAATGGTTTTGTACTCAATTTTTTGTTGGGTTTCAAATCAACAAAAACAACATAATACATATTACGATGAGATGAATTTCGAAAAGTTCAAAGAGTGGTTTTTAATAACATTACTTGAAAATCTTCATGAACTACATATGATTATTATGGATAACGCACCTTACCATTCCTAAAGGGGATAAAGCTCCAACACCCAGCAGCAGAAACCTGGAGCTTATATCTTTGCTGCAGAGCAAAGGCATTGATGCCTGCAGCCAAGATGAAATATGTTGAAACACGAATTGGTCCGATTAGTGAAACAAAACAAACCCAAAAATCCAACCTACATTTCGAATGAAATAGCTAAACAACATGGCCATACGGTACTTAGATTGCCACCATGCCTTTGCCATTAGAATGTCATCAAACGGATTTGCACTTATGTCAAAGGTGTGTGGTATCGCTGTCGTCGCACCGCAAGCGAAACACTCCTAAGCCTAAATCATGCTATCGACATTCTGAATCATAAACAGTATATACAGAACATCGCCGAGCTATCACACGAAGCGTTAGCCGCTCCCCTGGCAGAACACCTTGCCCGGTGGGAGATCTACCCTTTTCCTTCCTCGGCCACAGTACTGTGCCGTGTGGCGAAAGCGCCGCTACAGGTGTTTTGTCATTATACCTATCCCCTGCGTTTACTACACATATAGATACTCATTTTTTTTATTTTTTTTAGGTCATTCAACAAAACGTAATACATTTCCACCATTTACGCCAAAAATGCTGACTTTATTTTAAAATATCTGTGATAATGTTACTACAGATGACTGGATAAAAGTCGTGGAACACATAAAATAATATAATCTAGTATTATGAGCTTTGAGACTGGGAGCGAGATGTATACTTTGACAGAGTTTGTGAACAAAAATTAATAAACAATGTTAGGAATAATCCGTTCAAGTAGTGAGACAAGTGATGATGGTGATGATGATGATGATAAAGAACTTGATTTATATTGTGCATCATTATTTTGATAGTAAATAACTTAATGCTACGATTTCTTGTTTTTTTCACACTTAGCTTAATTCTACTTAATAGTCTGAATGACCGAATAAAAACATGCACGAGGCAAAATCGTTATTATGGGAGGGATTTGACTATCGTAATATTAATTCGTTACTATTTCAATAGATAAATTATTCAAAACTGCAAATCCATATAGCACAAACATGCAGTTATCGACTGCAAGTTCTTTGAGAATAATAATCGAATAGATTCAGCTGTCAAATTATCAAGCTAAATTTGACAGAGATTAGGGATAAAGTCTTGCTTAGTGACTTATCGGTAACTGGTAATCATCAGTAAAGCTTGAGAATATATTTAAAATATTTCAATAACATTTTCTTTTTATGTTTTAAAAGTCAACATCACTTCAATAAGTTTTGTACAATCGCTTCATACACTTCATACGCTTCATACGCTTTCATACATTTTTGGTTCCAGATTGTAAAAAAATGCAAGTGATATTAATCAATATCTTATTTATTATCAAAACATCACTGAAAGTTCGGGGGATTTTGGCAATTTGAGAGCAAGGTTATATGAGATTTAGTAAAAGTGAGGTTATGCAACACATTAGCAATATATATATATATATATATATATATATATATATATATATATATATGTGTATATATATATATATATATATATACATATATACAGATATGATTAGAATTTTGATATTATTAAATTACATTACAAAATTCTAATCATATATATATATATATATATATATATGTATATATATGCTTCGAATTTAGTTATTTATTTTATTTTATTTAATCCAATAATCAGTCCAACTTTCATGATTGAACTGGTGAACTGATTTTGATAAAATTAAAACAGTTTGATGCCTGGTTAAGTTAGAAAGGTAAACAATCACAGCTAAGTAGGCTTTACTAATTTGGTCGCTATTAGCCGTAAAAGCGCAAACTTGGGGAAAAACAAACATTTAAAATACTAGGCTACCTTTTATCCTCCAATCGATTTATTACCTATTTACTTACGTAGTTTCATATCCAAAAATTGCAAAATGATGCAACTAATACAAAATTGACTAAAAATAATTATTGTTCGATTGGGAGAAAGGTACTTACTTCGTTTTATAAATTTAATATCATAGAATAATAAAATTTAAAATGTTTATGTTATAATAAAATTAATACGAAATTCCTTTAGACCGTAATAATTGAATACACACGTAATCATTAAACGATTTTCAAGCTTTCGTGTTTGCCGAAAATTTCCAAAGCACGATTTTCAGATGCAGTTATTACAGCCTATGAGTGATTATCACGTTTCGAGCTCATATCTTCTCCTTCTTCAGTGCTATATAGATTTTTTGAGCCATCACATTCTCAGTTGAAGTTGAGTTCTCAGTTGAAATAATCCTTTACACAGGATCACACTTACTAGTGCTAATACTATGTTTGTATACAATTTCTTTACGCGAAATTGTATATAATCTTTCAAATATCTTTTGTGATATATGGTTAAAAAGCCAGTCTGAAAAAAAATGTTGAGCAAATGTAGCTATTTTCCGTAGGCATCCAGTTAAAGACTTTCTGCGAATTCTATCTATTTTTTTATGTTCGAATCTACAGGACAACTCCAAAAATGATTCATTTTATTAAAAATATACCTTATATTATTTTAAAAGAGTATCAATAGTAGTATTTTTTTATTTTTAACAAAAAGGGGATCTACCCAATCCCAAGTTTGGGTGATTAGGCGTAAAGTGAACATAACGTGTGTAAAATGATACGTAACCAAAAAATTTTATCTAAAAACTTTATTAAAAATAAATTTTCAATTATATAGAGGGAGAAAACATAACATCGAAGATTCTATAGAGCCATAACTTTACGCATCGACATGTTTTCCGTGGCGAAACGCAGGATTTCAGGATGCTTTGCAAATAGTTTATGGCCATTGCCGAAAGTAAAAACTTATCAACTGCATTTCACTGTGTTACACCCTATACTTGAAAAATTTTACGTTGTCTATAACCTAATAAGACACAATCTTCAATTACATGACGCGAAGTGACGTTAATTTAAACTAAAACAGTTCTACCAAACGTAGTATAAAAAATTGGCAGAATTACCGACTTACAAAAAAATACAATACAGAACATAAATAACGTTCTAATAACTGAATAAGCTCCGAATTTTCTGTGATTTAAAATGTTCTTTTTTTAATAGTGTGTGGAGTGTATATGAAGACATTAAAGCGTTTCTTTTAGATTTTGTATATTAGATATTTATGTTAATATAACATGTGGAGTTGAAAGCAAAATACATCTCATTTAAAAATATAAAACCTAGAAATTTAAGGAATTATTATCAAATTTCGATTTATTATTATAATTTTTATACTCATGTAATGTTAATTTAGGTTTAAGAATTTATTCTCACAAAAAGATTACATAATCCACTTACATGAGAACAATAATATAAACGTAATCTAGGTAACGGTCACCGTATTCACAGTTCCATCGTGACACTCTCAGAAATTACAAGTCAGTAGCTTTCAAGAATGTAGTTGTGCATATATGAGACTTGAACTTGTTAAAGGAATCTATATTTTTAATATGAGAAGGTAGGCTGTTATAAAAGTGTGCTCCCTCAAAGGTAATATTTTTTTCCCTAATTTGGTACGTGTCTTTGGCAATACGAGCAAGCTAGGTCGACGAAGACTGCGTTTGGATATTTGTGACTTTTTGGTAAAGGACAAACTAGTTTGGATGTTTTTTAATTTGAAATTATAAGACTTTTATTTATGATAGCTGAAACCTACAACACTACAAACATAAATAGGAGTTGAGTTTTCCACTTCCGACGAGGAGCAAATATATAGAATAATGCACTTACATGAGATGTATTAGCAACTGTTTGAAACACCTGCTGTCTATACAATTTCTCAGAATAATAATTCAAATATAAACATATAACTCTCGGGTCTGTTACCTAGACGATAGGAAGAAACTACGGTCTTCCTTTTGGCATGAAAGAATTCTTCGTATTCTCACAGGGTCTTTCCGAAGTGCGCACTTGTGGAAGCTATGGCATTGCTTTTGACTTAATAAAATTGTTTTTTAAAAGCAAAATTTGTATAAAAATATTAGACTTTCACTATGATTATTGCAATCGCATTTCCTTCGTCACCAAATCGAGATTTTCTCATTTAACTAATGTTAAATTAACAATATACAAAATCTTGTTTTTTTTTTTGTCAAAGTAACGGACAGTTCTCCATGTATACGACAATTGAGGAATCTGAAATAGTTATTAATACAAAATTATGTATTTACAACATAACAATTATGCTTCGAGTATACTGACTGAAATGATCCAAATTTACTCCAATACTCGTATTATGTCTTCCATAGTCATATCTTTGTTTTCACCCGAGCGATTTTTACACCTCATAGAAACGAGTTTACAGATAACTGATTTAGGTTACAAAAACGAGTTGAAATAATGGATCGTGTTCTGATATAAACAAACTCTCACGCTTGTTACTTAAAGGTAGGCTGTAGTCAGAGACGAACGGACTTCCATTTAACAGCTCTCGCTTCTTTCACATCTATATATTTACACATGCATACTTGAAGCTTAGTGGTACACTTAACTTAATCTATCTACAATATATTGCCTATTTGGTCGATAAACTTCCGTTGTCGGCTTCCATTGGCATCCTTACCACTCACTTCTATAGGTGTGAACACAAAATCCCCTTTGATACCAACAAACTATACTTTTATTTATTAATACAAATAATTATTTATTACCAAAAATAAATACTATTGATCTATGATAGACAATTAAAGTATATTTTAAGTATACTTTAAATATTTTCAAATATATACACATCAAAAACAGATTTATATTTGGGACAAAATTGTGTTTCATGACAAAATTGTGCATTACGTTTCACATAAGCTTCTTTTAGAAATAAATACCAGAACGTGCAGCTAGCAGCCTCTTCCCGTTCAATAAAAGTAGTTATATAGTTCGAACAGTCAGGTTAAATTCAACCACCTGCATTGAAGAAATCGAGTTTTTCACATTTTTAAAAAGAATCGGAAGAGTTCCAACTTTCAACACTATAAGCGAGAATGAAACCGTTGTGATAAAAGTTCTTCCAGATGGCGCGTAGAGATGGGTGTCCCTTAGGGCTCAATTCTTGGCTCATTCCTGTTTTAGAGTATATTAATGACATACTTTCCCTTGTAGGGGAAAATCATGATTAGTTTTTTTTTAACAAATTAAACGTTAATTATTTGAATGTTACGAAGTGAATAATGCAAAAACGAAATTAGTGCCATTGGTTTAACGTTAATAATCTACATTTAAACGGCAATAAAACTAAATGTATTAAATTTACAACAGCAAATGTTAATAATCCGAATACAATTGAGTTTTTAAATGGAGAAGAATTGAGTTCTGTTGAATTCTCTATTTTCCTTGGCATCACTATGGACGCTAAGCTTCATTAGGGCCCCTATATATCTAAACTAGCAACCAGAATAACTCTGCAGCTCATGCTGTAAAAAGATTAGAGATCTCACTAGTGTCTAGACAGCTAGATTAGTTTATTTTAGTTATTTCCACAGCATAGTGTCATAATATGGGATTTTGCTATGGGAGAATGCGGCTGATTTAGAAACTATCTTTGTTTTGCAGAAGAGGGCCATCAAAGCTATTTGCAACCTTAAACCGAGAGGGAGTTAGAGAAAAATTAAAATAAATAATTATATTACCTTTGGCTTCTCAATATATCATGATGAAAATTTGATGCCTGTTCACAAAAACAAAGGTAGTTTAAGTAAAAAAAAGGGATATACACTCTGTAAACCCTAGGAACAAATACAAGTTAGTGATACCAGTTTCTCGACTCCACAGAGTCAGTTATTCATTCTTGGAACAATGTATACGCTATTACAACAAAGTCTCAGAAAATATACAAGGTCTCTCTATTACAAAGTTTAAGTATTTAATTAAACAAAAACTGTATTAAAAGGTTGATTATGATATGAATGAATACATGGCTAAAAATAAACCTCGTTAATGAGGTGGTCGCTTCCAAGCTGTTTCTAAAATAAATTTTGTAAATATTTTGTGACCATTTGACATTGTAAAATTTATTCAAAAAAAGTTCCGCTGGGTTTCTAGCTGGTTCTTCTCAGGACAGAGGTTTTTTTTTCGAACCAATGGTAAAGTAAATAATAGACTTTCAATAAAAATTACTTGTAATCTATATTGAACAAAAAATATTCTATTCTACTCTATTTTTATTGACAGAACGGTAAAAATCTTAACTCTGTTCTCTTGTGTGTCCTCTGAAAGGCAATTTACCACCAGTAAAAGCGAAGTATAGGATATAGGGAAGCCCCCCACAAGATGGGGTGACGACTTACAGGATGAGTCAGGATGACAGCTCAGGGCCGTGTTTTTTGTCATGCCTGCGGGGAGGCCTATATTCACCAGCAGACCTGTAAAGGGCTAAGATAATGACGATGATTTTATTCCGTAACTGGTAAGCAAAATTAAGAAATTAAAAATGAATTTTGTACTACGAGGGTGGCACTGAAAATTTCGGGAATCAAGGTTGTGACTCAACATTACTAATTAAAAATGTATTATTGCTTTCCATAGTATTCTCCGCGAAATTTGACACATTTTTCCATACGATGGAACCATCATTGAGGCAACCATTCCATTCGGAAGTTGAATTCTCCAAAATGACCGTTTTGTAGGCGTCCACAGCTTCTTCAGGCGATGAAAATCTCTGTCCACATAATTTATTCTTTATTTTAGGGAAAGTATAGAAATCATTAGGGCTTAGGTTCGGGGCTGTACGGCGGATGGTCTAATAATTCTATGTTTTCTTGCTCTAAAAACTCTTTTGTTCTGTGTGCGGTGTGAGAACTCGCATTGTCGTGATGGAGGATGATGCGGCGGTTGCAGTTCTCTTTACGGAGTTCAAAAACGACCTATGGCAAACAAATGCTAGCATACCATTCTGCATTAAACGTTCTTTGTCTCTCAAGAGGAATAGTCGTAACATGGCCAGTTTTGGAGACAAACGTGGCCACCATTTTTTTTTTGCAACACTCCGTGAACGAATATTTTTTGTTGGCTTTAACTCATTTTTGAACATCCAAACTCGTGACTGATTTTTTGTTTCGGATTCGTACGCGTATATCCAGGATTCGTCACCTGATACGATGTTGTATACAGCATTTGAGGATCCTGCGTGGAATCTTTCGAGAGTTCTGACGTACCAAGTAACCCGAGCCGCTTTTTGCTCTTCACAGAGCGAATCCATCGGGAAAACAACTTTTTTACACCTAATTGTTCATGCAAGATTATTTGTCTTTGACATCATGCCAATGTCTAAAGTTGCCTGAATTTCGCGGTATATCACATGTCGATCTTCCTCAATCAGCTTACGCACTTGATGCGTTTTCTTGGGTGACTGCAGTTTTTGGACGACCTTGACGGGGATCATCACTGAGCTTGACACGTCCACGTTGAAATTCAGCAAACCAGCGATAAATTGTGGTTTTGGATGGGGCTTCATCACCAAACGCAGAAATCATCCGGTCAATACACTGGTTTTGTGTTAAACCACTTCGAAAGACATAATAAATCATCGCTCTTGAATTTTCTCGATTCAATTCCAATTTCTCAACGACTAAATAAGTTTGACAAAACCTTGTGACAAGACCAAGAAACTTTTTTTTAAATAAATAAATGGTATTCGATTTTTAAAACCGAGGAGTTTTCAATTAAAAATATTTTAATATGACAGGAACAGTGGAAATATTCCATTCCCGATACTTTTAGTGCAGCCTAGGTAACGAAAAATAAGATGTAAGAACAAAATAATCTTTTGAAATTTAAAATTTTGAAGCGACAGTAGCCTAATGGCAGGGCACGAACCGCATTGGTGGTCGCGTGAGCTGACGTCTCTGCGCGAGGCGTGTGTCGCCGCGCGGCACCTGTACACCAGACATCGCAGGCTCCGCATTCGTCCACCGAATGCGGCAGCCATTGAGGCGGAGCTGTACCAGGGATACAGAGCGGCGAAGAACGCCCTCCGGGAGGCTGTCCTGCGGGCCCGGGATCGGGCCCGTGAGGAGATGCTGGAGACTCTCAACAGAGATCCGTGGGGGCGCCCTTACAAGATGGTGCGGGATAAACTCCGCACCTGGGCCCCCCCGCTGACGCAAAGTCTCCGGCCCCAGCTCGTGGAGGACGTGGTGAGCGCTCTGTTCCCTGCGCGACGGGAACATCCGCCCCCGCCTATGGCTCCGCCACCTGCGGTGCCGGACCACCAGGACGACGACGACGACATCCCGGAAGGGACCGGGGTAGACCTGAGAGTGGCGGTACGTAGGCTCAAGGCCAGGAATACCGCCCCAGGACCCGATGGCTTGCCTGGCAAAGCCTGGGTCCTGGCCTCGGAGGCTCTCGGGCCCCGACTGGAGGGGCTCCTAAGCGCATGCTTGGAGAGAGGCCAATTCCCGCTTCGTTGGAAGACGGGGAAGCTGGTCCTCATTCGGAAGCCAGGGCGCCCTGCGGACTCTCCGTCCGCATACCGGCCCGTGGTGCTGCTCGACGAGGTGGGCAAGCTCTTTGAAAGAGTCATTGCAAACCGCCTCGCCGAGCACCTTGCGGGGACGGGGCCGGATCTTGCGGAACACCAGTTTGGTTTCCGCAAGAGGCGCTCTACGGTGGACGCTATCATGCGCGTGAGAGCCCTCACGACGGGGGATGCAGTGGCCAGAGGGGGGGTTGTCTTGGCGGTGTCTCTCGACATCGCCAACGCCTTCAACTCCATGCCCTGGAGCTGCATTAGGGAGGCACTCCGGTATCACCGGGTGCCGACCTATCTCCGTCGTATAGTCGGGGACTACCTGACGGACAGGGCCGTCATCTACCCCGGTCGCAACGGTGAGTGGAACCGGCGAGAGATGTCGTGCGGTGTCCCACAGGGTTCGGTTCTGGGGCCACCTCTGTGGAACATCGGTTACGACTGGGTGCTGCGCGCCGACCTCCCTACCGGCGTCAGCGTAGTTTGCTACGCTGACGACACGCTGGTACTGGCACAAGGGGGGTCGTACGAGGCGGCGGCGGAAAATATGACACGCGGGGTTGCGATAGTCGTTGAGAGGATTCGGCAACTGGGTCTCGAGGTGGCTCTGCACAAGTCCGAGGCCATGCACTTCCATGGTCCTCGGAACAGGCCACCACCGGGATCCTCAGTGATGGTAGGAGGGGTATCCATCGACGTCGAGTCGACGCTGAAGTACCTAGGACTCGTCCTCGACGGCCGATGGAACTTCGTTGAGCACTTCCGACGTTTGGCTCCCAAACTGGAACGGACCGGGGCTGCCTTCAGGCGGCTCCTGCCGAACCTGGGAGGGCCAAACGCCTCCTGCCGGAGGCTCTACGCGGGGATCGTGCGGTCCATGGCCCTTTACGGGGCCCCGGTGTGGGCGCGTGGTTTGGCGCGGCTTGCCGTCCACCACCTGAACGCGCCCCAAAGGGTGATAGCCGTGAAAATGGTTCGCGGCTACCGCACGATCTCCCGCGAGGCGGCGAGCCTCCTTGCCGGATTGCCGCCATGGGATCTGGAGGCGATAGTCCTCGCGCGCCTGCACGAATGGCGTGCGGAGGCACTATGCCTTGGGGAAACCCCGCTGCCGCGGCAAGTCGTCGCGCAGCGGACAGACTTCCGGCACGATCTCATGGCGACATGGAGACAGCGACTGTCGCAACCCCGTGCTGGGCACGCCACTATAGCGGCGATAAGACCCCTCTTTGAGGAGTGGCTTGAGAGACGCCACGGCATCCTCACCTTCCGCCTGACGCAGGTCCTCACCGGACACGGTGTGTTTGGGAGGTTCCTGCACCGAATCGGGCGGGAGGAAACGCCCGGGTGCTCCCACTGCGAGGATGGACCGGAGGACACGGTGGAACACACCGTGGAGGTGTGCCCTGCTTGGGCGGAGCACCGCCGGGTCCTCGTAGCGGCGATAGGCGGCGGCGACCTCTCGCGTCCGGCCCTGGTCGAAGCCATGGTCCGGAGCGAGACGGAATGGGATGCCGTCACCACCTTCTGCGAAGCAGTGATGCTAGCGAAGGAGGTGGCGGAGCGGGAGAAGGAGAGAGCAGCAGCTTTCCTCCCCGGCCGCCGCGGGAGACGCCCCGGGCGTCGGGGGCTACGTTGTGGCCCCCGGCCACCGTAGGCGCGGGCCTGTGGACGGCGAGCAATGGGTAGCTCGTCGTCCGTCCGTCTAATGACGACAGGCCGTGTCGACGGCGCGTTTTGTTCCACGCGCGCCTCAAAGAGCTGTCAGCAGCGTGAAGGGGCCCGCAAGGGCCGACGCCTGCCGGGGCTGCGGGCTGTTCGAAAGAGATACCGCGGCTCCGGAACGTAAGGGCACTGAAGGAACACGGATGGTTTTTAGTCAGTAAAAGTCTGACACTCCCTTACGCTCCACCCAGAGCGAAAGGGGTCATTAGATGATTTTCCATCCGCAAAAAAAAAAAAAAAAAAAAAGGGCACGAACCGCGAACTCAAAAAGATCGTGGGTTCGAATCTGCCATTCGACTACTGACGTGAACCACTCGTAACACAAGCAATTTAAGCTTACCACGAGTGGATAATTAAAAAAGTATTTGAAGGAAATCATGACAAAAAGAAAAGCAAAAGTTTTTATTATGACTTGATTTTTATTTAAATATTAAAATGGGTACTACTTTCATATTTTGCTTACGTTCTGCTTAAGTTTTACGTATAATACAAATATTGCGCTGGATTGGCGTACAAAACTACTATTTCTAAGAAACAGCTGCACTTGTAAGGATTATTTTTGTTGAAACCTATTTTGGTTAATCTTTTATGTATCAGTTGAAAAACTGAATTTGTTTAACACTTTTATCAGTCACTTTATAATCAGCTCTTTACACTTACATTTTCATTGTAAATGAATAATAATTGTGTAAATAGCAGTAAGGCATAAATATAATTGCCTGTAACACTAAAAAAAGTTTTAAAATATAAATAAGCAATACATGAATACTAACGTAATTAGATACCTATATTTTTACCACTCGAGACAGATTCCGTTACAATTTATAAACAATTAGTGTATCTCTTAAGTTTTCTACACTGAAATTGGGAATAGAAGTGGCAATGGCAGTCCTAACATATTTACTTGAGTTTGTAATTATATTACTTAATAGGTAGATGAATATTGGGTATAAGGGGATCCACTAAGATCTTGGAGCCTAAGCCAACCCCGCCTGCACGTGGCGCACCTGCTGGACAACGGAAAGGGCTCTGGCGATGCCACTCCTCTGGGATTCGTTCTAGGGGTTCGGCGGTCAATAAAAAATGGAAAGTAAAAGAAAGAGACATACGTTTATGACTAGGGCGTCGCCGCATAACGACGCGCGTGGGGATCGCCTTAACCCTGCGACAAGTATTCGAAGGGCTACCGGGCCCCGTGTGAGCCCGGCTAAAGACGTTAGCACCAACTACGAAGATTCGCTTTGCAAACTGGAACATTGGCACGCTTACGGGACGCTCCACAGAACTTCCGGCCATACTTGCCAGGCGTAAAGTGGCAGTGGCGTTCCTGCAGGAGACACGGTGGAAGGCCAACAGGAGCCGGAATATTGGGCACTGCTACAAGGTGATTTTTACAGGCTCTTCTGGTGGGAAGAACGGTGTGGCAGTGGTGCTCGCTGAGCATTTTCACGATAGCGTCTTGGAAGTTAGACGCATATGCGACCGGCTTATGGTAGTTAGGTTGCTTATTGAAGGGGTCGTGACCCACTTATTAAGTGCCTACGCCCCACAGGTCGGCTGCAGCGCCGCGGATAAGACGCTGTTTTGGGATCGGCTCGGAGATGTACTATGCGGCATACCGTTGTCCCAAAATGTCGTTTTGGATGGCGACCTGAACGGTCATGTGGGCGAGGTGCAGGGGGAGTATGAACGTGTCCAGGACGGCTATGGTTACGGCCGAATAAACGCAGAGGGGGAAACCATTCTCAGAACCTGCACTGCAGCTGACCTGGCCGTGGTGAACACGTTCTTCAAAAAGAAAACCGAGCACCTGATTACTTACAGGAGCGGTCGGAACGCCACTCAAATCGACTATCTACTGAACAGGAGAAGTCACATCATTCGCGTGGCTAACTGTAAGGTATACATACATACCCGGTGAGTGTTTCACTGCCCAACACCGACTTCTTGTCATGGACCTCTGCGTAAAACTCCGTCGCAGACATGCCAAACGTTGCTGCCATCAAATCAAGTAGTGGCTGCTGGATCAAACCAGATACTAAGAGTTTGACTTTGCCGCTGGGGATATTAGTCTCGACACAGCAGGCAAGTCCCTCCAAGAGTGCTGGAAAACCATTAAGACAGCAGTCATAAAGACGGCAAAGCAAGTCCTCTGCGTGACGAAAGGGGGTCGCAAAATCGACAAGGAGACCTAGTGGTGGGACGCCACAGTCCAGGGTTCATTACGGGAGAAGAAAGCGCTCTTTGAGACTTTAAGAAATATCCTGATCGCGCATCTTACAAGACAGCGAAAAGAGCTGCCAAGAAAGCTGTAGCCAAAGGCAGGCGTGACCACTTGCAACCATTATATGCTAAGTTGGACAATCCTGAGGGGCACAAGCTCATATATAAACTGGCGCGCTCTAGGGCCAAAGCAGCGCAAGATATTACTCGCTGCTGCAGCGTCAACGGCCCTAATGGCGGGCTCCTGTACGATGATCGTGCGGTGAAGGAGAGATGGCGCTCTTATTTCCACGTTTTGCTGAATACTCAGCACCGGGAAGTGCACCCTCCCGAACAATTCCTGAACCATGGACTCGTGCCACCTGTTACGCCTGAAGAGGTTTTCGCATCTCTTCGTCACATGGAGAATCGGAAAGCTGTCGGACCGGACGAAGTGCCAATTGAAGCGTGGAAAGCGCTGAAGGCTCGTGGTGTGTGCATTCTTACTAACCTTTATAATAGAATCCCGAGCGACTGAATAATGCCCGATCAGTGGCGGCTTAGTATAATAACGCCGGTCCACAAGGGTAAATGGTCCGTTCAGGATTGCGGTAATTACCGCGGTATAAAGGTGACGTCACACACCATGAAGCTCTTTGAGCGCATTATTGACACCAGGATCCGACAGGAGTGTACAGTATCGGACTCCCAGTACGGCTTCGAACCAGGACGCGGTACCATTGACCCTATATTCACCTCAAGGATCCTCATGGAGAAGCACAGGGAAAAGAATATGCCTCTGCATTTTTTATTCCTAGACCTGCAGAAGGCCTTTGACTGTGTTCCTAAGGAGATGATCTGGTGGGCGTTGCGGTCGAAGTTGTTACCAACTCCAATTCAATAGTCAGGACCGCTGTTGGTGATACCACCCCTTTCCCCATAACCGTAGGCGTGCATCAGGGCTCCGTCTTAAGCCCCTATCTCTTCAGTGTGATATTAGACGAACTGTCAGCCAGCGTACAGAAACTACCGCAGCCTTGGCTGCTTATGTACGCTGATGATATCGCACTGGTAGATGGGGACAAAGGACGGCTCACCAGACGCGTGCACGCATGGAGGGAGGCGCTTGAGAACGCCGGGCTGAAGCTATACGTGGCGAAGACGGAGTATATGGCCTGCAACAGCACAAATCTGACATCTCTCCGTATAGGCGACGACACCGTCGAGCGCACGGACAACTTCAGGTACCTCAGATCTGTGCTTGATGCGTCCGGTGACATCGATCGCGACATCAAGGCCCGTATATCAGCGGCCTGGGCAAAATGGCGCGAGGTGACGGGTGTCATTTGTAACCCCAAAATGCCGGGCAAGCTGAAGGGACAGGTCTATAAGACCATCATAAGGCCTGTACTTTCGTACGGTAGTGAGGCGTGGCCGGTGCTGGAGCGACACCAGCAGTTGTTGCATGTCACGGAAATGAACATGCTGCGGTGGATATGTGGCGTCACGCGGAAAGACCATGTACGGAATACATATATCCGCGACAGCCTCCATGTCTGTGACATTGCTGACAAGCTGCAGGAAAGTCGCCTCCGCTGGTACGGCCACGTCTTACGAAGACCGGAAAGCTACGTGGGAAACAAATGCCTGGACATGACCCTATCTGGTACCAGGAGTAGAGGACGGCCAAAGAACTGCTGACTTGATGTCGTGCAGGATGAAATGCGCGCCAATGAGCTAGTTGCGAGGGACGCCGAAGACCGGGCAAAGTGGAGGAGGAAGTGTAGGAAAGCGGACCCTGGGTTCTCCCGCGTTGGACGGGATGAGCAACCGGGATAAACGCTAGTTAAAAGAAGAAGAAGAATAGGTAGATGAATATAAATAGAACCTATATTTGATATTATTACTTTGTCTATAGCTACAACAAACACCTCTTTAGTCCTTGTGTACCTACACAAGGATTAAATAGAGTAATAACTAGTTGTTTATTATGACAGCCGCGTGTTAAGCCTATCTTTTTAAAACGGTTATTACTTTTGATGTTAAAAATCTATCTCATAAGAACAACATACAGTTTACTTTACAGTGATAATAGTGAATACTTAACAATTAACAAGTATAAAAACAATCTGCGGCCCAAAACAAGTAAAAATTAGGATAAGTAATTTACTACACTAATTTACTAGTGCTGTATAATTTTACATCAATAGGCAGCTTGTTGTAGAGTACACTCACTCAAACTTATTGCTTTTCTTTTCTTTGTCGGTTGTACATATACGCAGTGCTAGCTTGTGTCTATTTCGAATACGATATCGGTGTGATTTTTTAGAAAAACTAGTTACTGAGTGGATTGATTTTAATAGTATATTTACTATTACTATACTAACAAGCATTTTTTATTTATATTAAGTAGTTTAGTATTTTTTAGATTTTATTCGATAATGTTAAGTAATGGTAGTTGAATAATACTTTTATACTCATATTTTCACTTTGCTGTAGGTTGATTTTTGCGGCAATTCCCGTACTTGTATTAGATATTCTAAATGCGGCTTTAAGCAAGTATTGTATATCAATTAGTAGACAGTTAACTGATTATGGGAAACATTTTGCTATTTTTCTTAAAATCTTTATTAATATCGTTACTTTATTAGTCGAATATTATCTACACGAGGTTTCCAGAATAAGTCATTGTCTAGGATTAGTAATGAGTATTTTTCTTCTCTAAACGTCTCTTCTTTAGCTATAAATATCAGTGAGTTTCTTGTTTTTAGCAGAAAAATCAATGTGAAGTATTTTTCAAGAATTAAGTGCTAACAAGTTATTATGCTTTATTTTTATCGTTCGGGATTTACTTCTTTTAGTCAGGGGAATCAAAAAAATATTTCATCCTTTTTCGATTGCAACTTTTACATCCGTTGTTTTTTCAAAATGTTTAATTTTTCTTTTTATTTTAGAGTTTTTAGAGAATTTCTACGTTACTGTCTAAATATCTGTCTATTTCTCAATCTAGTCAACCATACAAGTAAGAGAACTGAGCATGGAACAGTATCAGCCACTTCTGGAGAAGACATTTGTTCTTCAAGAGAAAAACTTCGGCGATGGGGAAGATGTTCGGATATATCCCAACTTACAACTCGTTAACTCATATAATCAGACGATTTTAACCAAACTAATAACAAAACTGTACACAATAAATGCACGAGATGAGCTTAGGGAGCCCAACAACTATATACAGAAACCTCCACCAGCTGCTATTTAGTGGACTTAAATAAGACAGTAGGCCTATCATATATTTAGATGGTAGTAAAAGCAATATATGTTTCTCTATAAAATGAGATATCGTGTAAAATTTAATTAATATACGTAGGTCACTCAATAAGTTTTGAGATTCTAGAAATTTGGAAATGGAACGCACCCATGTTATATGTTTCTAAAAAGCAAATTTATTCAAAATAGAACTCCATATGCCAACTGCTCAATATTAAGAAAAAAACAAAGTTCTATTAATATTCCTGCAACGCTTTATGCGCTTTTCATTTAAAACGATGGATCTTAATCCTGAACGTTTGCACGCTATGAAATTTATAATTTTAAGTTTGGTTTATCCGAACTCAACACAACAAATATAACAACGTCAATTAAGGTTACAACGGTTATAATCAGCATTAAAAGACGCAGCTCCATGAGGCGCAACATTTTTAGATGGTTTGCTAAATTCAAAAGGGGTAAAATTAACCTTAAATATGACTAAAGAACTGGAGCCCCGCAAACAGCAGTAACGGCAGAAAATGTATGGACAACCGAAATGTTGGTGCGAGAAGACCGACGAATCACATATACGAACATCGAAAACATTGTAGCATTAGTTTGGGGAGCATATATACCATCATACAGCAACATCTTGGAGTGAGGAAGCTTTGTTGTCGATGGATCGCTCATTTGCTCTCCGAAAGCGAAAAACAAAAAAAACAGACTCGTGTGGATTGGTGCCATGAAATGCGTCTACGCATTGAAAACGGGGAATCTAGGCGTGTTTCAGAAATCTATACTGATGAAGAGACATGGATCTGTCAATATTATCCGGAAAGTAAAAGGCAATCATCGGTATGGGTCATTCAGAAGGACAGTCACCGACAAAACTTCAAAGACCTCGCAACATCGGCAAAAAAATGGTGGCTACTTTCTGTCGCGGAACGGACATTTGTCAACGTTAATACTGGAGAATTGTAGGTCAGTTAACACAGAATTACAGTTGAATTACCCAAAGCTTTTCAAACTGTTAGGGTACCTTTGCTCAAGTCAGGTCCCTTCATTACGGGGCTGCAGACTGTCTGCCCTCCATGATGTTTTATATAACAACATAATTATCTCTGTAACTTTCCCACCTTTGGATGATTGAAGGCAACTTGTTGGTGGGTGAGATTAACATGATCGAAAATGCATTTACTCAACGTCAGTGATACGAAACCTTTCTGATGGCAAATTATTACTAACATCTTATAACTGCATTTTGGCTATATCTGCCGTTGTATTGGTTGGTGGAGCATATGTGATAGCTGGAGCTGGCTGAGGAGACTCTCAAGGCTGCGGCCGAAAGCCGCTCAACGTGGGACGCCATTCCCTTGAGGTGAGCGGTAGGCTCATGACACGCTCTGCGGCTAGTAGCCGTGCTGATCATGCAATTGGTGGTGATGCCATACACTTACATCACGTCTGCAGGAGCGGCGGTCTGGCAGGTGGTGGCGCTCACGGAGGGTTTACGGCCAGTGTTCCTATTTGCCTAAACCGTGTGACGTACATTCATTGTGGCTGGATTCGTTCGTATTCTGTATGGCGTTTACACGCATTGACATGCGCGACTTCGGTCGATGTTTGTGATCACGCACTAACAAGGGGCCAAGCCTCTTTTACTGGTTCGCCAGTTATTTTGCTGTGGACTACGGTCCAGCTCCCGAATTAGCGTTCCCTACGGGGGGAGTGCATCAAAATGGTTGGCGCTAACCGCGCACGGCCTGTGTCTTTTTAAATAAATGTAAGAGAGCGGAGCCCTTGCATCGGGTATTTTGTATAAATATTTTATAAGCCTTTTCCAAGCGGGAAGGGATAATTAATAATGTAAACCTGATACAAGTGGAATAGGAACGTTTTATGTTTTTAACCTTTCTTGAGCCCTGTCTTCGTGAACGGGGTCCACTTAGCTTATAAGGCACTACCAACAGCTTCAATTACTCTAGTGAATATTCATTCTTCCAAAAGACACCTAAAAGAACTAAGTAACTAAACAAACACAACGTAAATAAGGGTCCTAACTAAGACGATCACGCCAAAAATATTACAAACGGCCTATTTATTATTAAACCTTTTGAAAGATCATTTAGAAAGATCAAAACATATCTTATTTATCTTGGTCACATGTATATAATTTTATTAAAAAGGGGTAAATTAATTATATATAATATATTTAATATATTTATTTTTATGAGAGGGGGGAAGCGTTACACCGTCATATTTTATACTGCATCATGGACACCATTAGGGGAGAAAAACTTACATCTATGTTACGTGTGCTATTTGATGCTAGTGCTAAGACTAGCATCAATCTCCTTTAACGACATTCTTAATACTGGACAACATTTACAGGGAAACCTATTTATAGTAGTAAATTTTCGTTGGTTTGGTATTGCGCTATCCGCTGATATCCACCAAACGTTTCTTTGCATTGGGCTTCATGAAAGCGATCGTCGATTCCAGCGCACTTTATATCGCTGTTAACCCATAGGAGCCTCTGAAGGTGTTTGAATTTAACCACGCTTGCTTTGTTTGTTTAAGTGAAGTCCATTCCATGCGCTGCGCACTGTGAAGCAACTCGCTGCTGATGAATTTTACTCTTACCCTAAAGCTAGGGAGTTAATTGAGAATGGTCTATTTTTGGATGGTTTCGCATACTCAGTTGATAATGAAGAGGAAGCCATCTCAACCATCGTCGAAGCTATAAAACTCATGAAAGCAGGTCAATTTGATATCATCAAGTGGACGAGTAATTTGCGTACTGTTTTGTATATAATCGCTCTGTCTTAATATCGTCTTTTGGCTGTAAAGAAATTTGACGATTCTTATTCGCGGATTGTGCTCGGTTTATGTCGGTCGCTTGAGTCATATGTGTTTGGTCTTAAGATAAAAACGCCCGCTGAGACCTGCACAAAGCGCACGATATTATCATGCGTTGTCAGATTATGGGATGTCATGGGATTTGTACCACATGTGGTATTGTTACCGCAGGTGTATCGCAGTTTTGTTACATGGTAGAGCCATGCTACAGCTATATTATGGTTGCAGCACAAATGGAATACCGGCGTAAAGTAGCATCCCAATACTGCTGTGTTTTGTATGGTGAGTGTAGAGATCCGGAGACCCTTTTTTACTGGAAACATTTCATCTTAGACCTCAGGAATGACAACGCATCTGCGTTTTGGTTCTTAATCTAGGATAAATGTAGATGTCTATGGGTTACAGCATCCCCTGACTATTAGGTGGACTGTGTGCTCGTTTGTCGTCCATATTCTATGAAAAAAATTCTATGCTTTTGATTAAACAACTATGGTTGTGTGAATGTGATTGAGATGACACATCGCCTGATAATATTGTTCGTTCTTGGCTACGCATTAGAGAGAAACTCTCGTTACTAAGTTAAATTAAAATACCGTCATCACTGTCTTTGATTTTACTGACGCTAGCAAGAAAGCTTACGGGGATCTTGTATATTTACACATCCAGAATGATGATGATGATTCGGTAAGCCTTATTAGCTCTAAATCAAAGGTTTCCCCTCGCCAGGTTGTATCTCACGCACGCCTTGAGCTATGCGCAGTTTTGGTTCTTGCCAAAATTATCACAGCTGTTGTTATTTCATGTAGTAGTCGCATTCATATCGATAAAGTATTTACCTTTTTCGATTCAACTGTCGCTTTATGTTGGGTTCATTCTTCACCCCATCTTTGGGACACCTTTTTCGCAAATCAAGTTGCCATGATTCAAAACGAGTAAGTATCGCAACTTTTTTATTATATACCTGGTTCAGAAAATCCTGCCGATTGTTTGTTCCTCCGGTGCAAATTATATATCACCCGTTTCGGTTGCAAGGACCTTCTTGGATTCAGTTAGAAAACTCGCAATAGCCTATTGTTGATTTTAACCTTTTCATTATCACAACTCCCTGAATAAAAGAAACACTCTCTGGTTGCGAATACTTCAAGTGAAGTTTCTCTAATTATTATTTTAGCAAGTCGTTTCTCTTCCTGGTCGAAATTATTGCGTAGCGTAATGTACGTTGACCGATTTGTAAAGCTTTTGCCGCTACGTCATTATATCACTGCAGCCGATTATGACTATGAAGAATTATTAATATTTCGTGAACTTAAACTTTTACTTACACTTTGCCGATGAGATTGTAAGGTTGCAATCAGCCAAGGTTTGTAGTCACACTTTTCAACGCCTATAACCATTTTTAGAAAATGTGATTATAAGAGTGGGTGCTCGTTTATCTAACTCGCATTTGAGTTTCGCTGGATAACACTATTGTTTTATGGCGTAAGGATCATATTTTGAATTTGTTAGTCGATTATCGCCACAAAGGTTGTACTCTTTACCTCTTACGTTATTAAATAAGGCTACTCTCTGTTCTCTATGTAACTTGTGTATGTTGAGTAAACTAATAGTGATTAAACAGACTAAAAGAAAATCCGAATAGTTATTAATTGTTTACATAGCTTATGCACTACTCTTTTACATGACTAAATCTTTACGGGCGTAGGCACGGATTACGTCTGACTCGCGCCAGCTAAAACCCCATGATGTGTCATATTTTCTATATTGGCTGGGCCACAGAAGTGCTCTCGCACACACCCGCGTTTCCACCAACGTGGTAAAGCATTTTCGAGTACAAGGAACACCTTTCTCCGCGGTCTTAAAATACACCTGTAGAACATCCCAAGAGTCCTAATTGCAGGGGCTATGGGGCCGAGAAAAAAGAAATCACGTGTGCACCAGATTTCACAGGGGATTTGTAGAAGGTAGGGAGAGTGTCACATCATAATAGAGAGTCAGAAGTTAGGATGAGTGGCACATATCCACCACAACACGCAGAGGAGTGGCCACCTCAAAAAAAGATTCGACTTCAAATTATAATCTTGTTGAGCTCCGTCCCGCAGTGACTTACGACGAGTTGCGAGTGACGAGTTGCGTTGCTAAGGGTTGTGGATGTCAATTCCGCACATTGTACGACCTACAAATAATTGTTCCGGGTAAACTGCTTCTAAGATACAGGAGGAAAACCTAGTATGGGAGGCTGACATTTTTGTCAAAAAAAAACGGCTTAAAAGTTAGTATTTTGTTAATCAGTTATTAAGACAACTATAAACTATCACTTGGGCTGCTTGTTTTCTTTCGACCTATAAATAATTGTTCCGGGTAAACTGCCCCTAAGATACAGGAGAAAAACCTAGTATGGGAGGCTGACGTTTTTGTCAAAAAAAAAAACGGCTTAAAAGTTAGTATTTTGTCAATAAATCACGTATATTAAAACAACTATAAACTAATTATCACTTGGGCTGCTTGTTTTCTTTGGGTAAAAGCGATATTTTAACGCTTATCAGGAAATTTCAATGAATATTTTTCTAGTAAAATAACAATTACGATTGTAAAACTTTCCGCTACTATGGAAACTTAAAATTTACTGACGATTAAAGATATGTGGCTGACTTAAAATAATAAAAATAACATTTTTCAACTGCATGGAAAATAATATAAGGTACCTGCTTGATAAAACCCTAAGTTCAATTCTATATCCAAAATTGTAATTGATTATGTAGTAGTTTAGTGACTTTTTATATTTACGCGAAAATAACTATATATTTAATATAATTGAATAAAATTACGTTTCGACAGCAGCATCTACGGTCATTAGGACTATAATTGCTGCAAAGCACATGAAAAGTCAGGAATTTAAAATTAAGTGGAACTAAATGCGATAAAATTCGTAAAAATAGTTTTATTTAATATATTATGTTTAAAATGGTTCACCCTCGTGTGGATTTGTACCAACGTTGTCTTAAACATATTCGCATGATGTCTGTGTAAAATAACCATAAAAAGACAATGAATTGTTGTCAAGACAAAATTAGTAATTTTTTTTTCCGTAGACCGTTTTACATAGTCCGCGAGCTAGTTTCTAAATCTAAAGTAAATTATGTAAGTAGTTTATAAGTTTTCATTAACCATAGTTTGGTATAAAAGCAAATAAATCAAAGGTTTCGCTATCGTCTCACAATATAAATATAAAATATGAGGCAATGAACAAAGTTTCAAAATAAATTTCGAACGAAGTTTTTAAAATTTATGGCCGTTTCCAAAGAAGTCACATAATTTTGTGTAATAAATTACCGAGTGAAAAACAAAACATAAAAGTAGGTGCAACTCGGGGGTACAAACTACAAACTTACCGACAGGAAGTGACAAAAAATATAAATTAATACGATACAGGAAACTAAGGTATTTAGTAAATATTTATAATCATTTTTACTTTTAGATGTTTACAAAAATTTTAATTGTAGATATTTACAAAAACAACCCAATGGATGTTGTCCAAATCGAACCAGACGACGAGACGATGACGTCCCAATATGACATATTTATGAAAAATACCCTTATTGTTTAAGGTCTTAAAATACAAAAAATACCTCTCTAAGTAGCTACAAAAAAGTTATCCATTTATTTTTGTTTTTGTAACTGTTTCGAAATTATTTCAAGTAATAATTTCAGACTGCACCCAATGACGACTCATTTCGTTTATGAAAGGACTTGGTATTCAAAGACTATTATTATTCACGTTTTTCTGAATAGTTGTTAATTTTAATTCAATTCAATTGGTATGTAAACATCAAACCAACAACTATGCTGACTTATTATGTACTGGATTCTTGTCATAAAAATAAATATGTAGGTCATAGTAGGCTAAACGTTTTGTTCAATTACGTACAACGGAACGTCATTTGTCATCGCTTAATCTGTGGTCATCAATCCGCGCCATTGATTGTCATTGCCTTCTGTTATTTTGACCTCGGTGTGCTTTTACGGATTGATTTCAGGACACCGATTTCACATCTTGGGTATTTGTGAGGGACATTATGCAAGCTACACAACAAAACAACTAGGCGCGCGATTGCTATGTGTTAGTTGTAACATATGAATTGATACACTTCGCCGCCGTCTCGTTTTTGAGCTTGATACCAGAGTAATTACTAATATCTGCGAGTGGAATTCTTCAATAATAGTACGTATTTACATACCTATTTATTTTATTACACTAACATAAAACATTATCATAATATAACTCTAATCAATTATCTCATCATAATATAACTTTAGTTCTTATTTTAGGTCAACGAAGAAGATTACATGCCTGTCAGTAATTGGCAATTCAGCATGTCAACTCCGAATTACCTAATTAACCTGGTGCCTCACCTTCCCGTGGCCACAAGCATGTTTGCATACTTTGTGGAAGTTCTCTGAGGATCCATAAACGTGATCGTATTGTGAGAGAGAATCATCTCAGTTGCAACAAGCAATACATGTATAGCTTGAAAACTGCCCAACGGCAGGTAGTAATTTTACCTTTTTATTTTGTACTTTTTTGTTTTGTATTGTTATCAAAGTTATGTGAATTTATAACTGCAATTTTATATTTTTTTTTGTAAAAATGTTTCTATTTGCTCGGGTTTAATAATAATGAGCCAAAATATTTATATTAAGACGAAGAAGAAATTTGGCGGCTGGAATTAATCCTAAAAATTCTTCAGAGCACTCCCCGTGATAGATGCGATAAAATACGCAAAGAGATGCAACAATCTTCGCAGCGCCAGTGAATCGAGCCGATCAAAAACACTCGGTCGTCGACAAATCGAGCCGCTCTGTGTTGGATGCGGTCAAGTGGAAGGAGCTAGCACTGGGGAGCCCCAGCCCAGAAATGGGAACAATATTCCATGTGCGGCCGAACCTGCGCCTTGTAAAGTTGAAGGCGGTGTGCTGGCATGAAATACTGTTCCGCTCTGCTGAGCCCGCCAAGAATTTTAGGGGCCAATTTGGACTTCTCTTCCAAGTGATCACGACGCCGAGGATTCCGATACTGGCTGAGGCCACAAGGGGAGTGCCTTGAAACTGAGAAGATATGACAAGGGGGTTCTTTTTAGCGGTTAACGCGCAAATTTGTGTCCTCTTAGGGTTTAATTTTTAGATTTAGTCGCCCCCAATCCGAGACTTTGTTCAGTTAAAACTCGACTTCAGACACAAGTTTGTCCTGGTAACAAACATATTCTCTATGAAATGTGCAACCGCTAGAAGTTGTGTATTAGTAACAGACGAAAAGTCATGTTTTATAAAAACAATACAGTGATGGCTATCGCAGGAAGAAAAGGTGACATTTGTTATTTAGAGATGAGATAGAATTATGAACGAGTAAACTCAGTTCAAAAAATAAGTTTAAGTGAGTGGGATCAGAAACTTGCGCAACAATGCATGGTGTTTGTCAAACAATTTTAATAAACAATAACGTTAAACCTAAAGGTAATTTAATTATCAAATTTGAGGGATGTCTTAAAGCTAAAGTACTTTGATTTCTATTTCCCAAACGTGATAGCAAAGCGACGAAAATATGTGAGATAATTCATGCTGACATTTGTGGCACAATGAAGGCGATATCAGTTGGATGTTCGAGATATTTTTTTTGTATTTGAAGATGGTTATTCGTATTACCGACATGTATAATTTATAAAAGGAAAACATAATGTGAAGAGGTGTATATAGAATTTTAGAGCCAAGGCTGAAAATGTAACAGATAATAAAATTAAAACTTTTAGTTTCAATTCAACTCCATTTATAATTGCCTAGAATTTCAAAATCACCAATAGGAAGAAGAATTTTTTACCAAACATGTAATAATCCATCACAAAATATGTGGTATAAGTATGGGACATACTCACCAGAACAAAATCGTAGGGCAGTGAGAGACAATCGTACAAATGTTGAATGCAGTTCTGTAGAGAATAAAGGTCAATACGAGTTGTGCACAAATTAAAAGTTTAATATTCAACAAATGTAAATACTTGGTTCTTCAGTTATTGTCCACATACCCACATAAAAAAGGAAAAAATGGAATGCTAAAGGAGCAAAAGGAATACTTGTAGGTTATGCTGAAGATACTAAAGGATAACGAATATACTACTTTACTTTCCACATAAAAATACAGTTGAAATAAAGAGAGATATTATTGTCATAGCATGAAGACAATAGTCAGAATATTTTGTGTGTACAAACAAGTGATATTAATAAGCAGACAGTAATTGAAGTGGTCACACGAGTTGAAAACAAATAAGTATAGTATTTACCTAAAGTTATACAAAAAAGACACAGTGAAAGAGGAAGAAAACAAACTTCGTTTTACAAGTGTAATAATGTTGATCTGTTAAATGAGGAACCAAGGAGCTACGAAAAAGCGATGCACAGAGATGATTCTAGTAAGTGGGTCGAAGCTATGAACAGAGATTTAAAAGTATTGAAAGAAGAGAACACTTGGTCAGTATGTGAAAATTCAAATGTGAATTTTATTGTAAGTAGTAAATGGGTCTTTAAAATTAATAGAACAGGTAGTGATATACAGTACAATGCTAGACTAGTGGCAAGGTGTTTTAAACAAAATGATTAATTAAATTTTTGTTACATTTATGCAACTGTAGCAAAATTTTCAACTTTTAGATTATTTACAGCTGTAGCGACTAAACTTAACTTCCATATATATCAAATGGATCTGAATGAGGTATTTCTTTATGGGGAGAAGTTTACATTAGATTGTCAAATAGTGCTTTTTTGGGGGATAAAAATATCGTAGTCTAAAAAACATTGCGGGGCTTAAAGAGATCACCAAAATATTGTCATGAAAAATTTAATTTTGTAATTGCTAATGAAGGGTTCAAAAGGTTACTTTGTGACTCATGTTTGTATACAAAATGTGATGGTATGGACCACTTGTATGGACTTTAGTATGTTGATGACTTTTTGGGAACACATGAAAAAGAAATATCTGCCTTGAAAATAATGTTAAAAAATCAATTTAAAATGAAAGCTTTAGGTGTGGTGTTAGATTTTCTTAGATTAAATAATTCGTTTTCCATAAAAAATGTAGACTGACAGGTAATTAATTAATTCTTGTATTTTTTATCATTTACAACTACTGTTCTTCTAGGTACCGCGCACGTTATAGCTAAAGATTCGCATTTAAACGAATTTCCGCGTAGTGTCCATGCATTGTTGGATAGCGCGTCTCAAAGTAATTTTATAACGCATCAATGTTGGTAACGTTTAGGATTATTTTCGAATAAGAGGCCTTTATGTCCCGCAGTGAAGGGAATCCCTTGCGCCTCGAAAGATGGATAACTTTGAAGAGATGCCGTCATATTTTATACTGCATCATGGTGTCATTAGGGGAGAAAAACTTACATCTATGTTACGTGTGCTATTTGATGCTAGTACTAAGACTAGCACCCATCTCTCCCTTTACGACATTCTTCATAGTGGACAACATTTACAGGGAAACCTATTTATAATAGTAAATTTTTGCGCTATTCGCTGATATACACCAAACGTTTCTTTGCATTGGGGTTCATGAAAGCGATCGTCGATTCCAGCGCACTTTATATCGCTTTAACCCAAAGGAGCCTCTGAAGGTGTTTGAATTTAACCACGCTTGCTTTGTTTGTTTAAGTGAAGGTCATTTCATGCGCTGCGCACTGTGAAGCAACTCGCTGCTGATGAAGGTTCCTCTTACCCTAAAGCTGGGGAGTTAATTGAGAATGGTCTATTTTTGAACGGTTTCGTATACTCAGTTGATAATGAAGAGGAAGCTATAAAACTCATGAAAGCAGGTAAATTTGATCTCATCAAGTGGACGAGTAATTTGCGTACCGTTTAGTATATAATCGATCTGTCTTATCGTCTTTCGGCTGTAAAGAAATTTGACGATTCTGATTCGCACAGGGAGCTCGGTTTGTGTTGGTCGCTTGAGTAATATGTGTTTAGTCTTAAGATATAACGACCGATTATCTCGATCTCGATTATCGCCACAAAGGTTGTACTCTTTACCTTTTACTGTATTAACCCTCTGCGACTGACGTGGCTCAATTTTTACAATTGTACTGACGTGGTAGTATACGAGACACCATTTCAAAAGCAAATATTTTTATAGAATTAAATTATGCAGGGATTTTATTTATATCTATCAGATTGTTAGCCTGATATTTATATTAAGTGAACTTTTAATAAATAAAATAATTTGTATTTTCAAAAATAAACTGTGTTTATTGACTTAACACAAATCAGTCTATTAATCTCTACCTAAATATTAATGACATAGAAAAAATTACAAAATCAACTTTTTTAAATTTCACATTAGACATTTTAAAAATTAACAAGTACACTAATCAGTCTAGAGAAAATGAGATATATTCATTGGTTGACTTCAAAATTTCTAAATTTTCAAAATCACAGCTTTATTTGACAATTATCACACAGTGGTTTGGAGAACTGAAGGCAAATTGACTTTGAGCAATCACAGCAACAATATTTAGTTCGTCTTTTTATTTTTGTTGGACAAATAGAAAAAAGTTTTCTGCCACTTGGTGGAACAGACCGAACTACTGGTGGTGGAGGGGGGATATCCTTACCTAAAACCCTAGTGATTGTTATGCGCAGCTCCCTTGACAATCTTTCATTGTATACCCTGGTTTTCATATGATTTAGCACTAAATCTCTTGCCATATTCAATAAAAAAGTTGCTCTCCTCATTTTCGCACCAGTGATTCTAACATTGTGGGGCCAATAAGCTTAGACCAAAGTTCCGAGTGACCTTCAAAATTAGTTGTTGTAGTACGGCCTGGTAATCGAATTATATTATGAGCTGCAATACGTGATATCCAAGGACGCTCTTGTTTACTCTTGTTTTTACATGTGAAGTGGTCTTCTAACTCGTCTGTAGATCGTTGGAATTCAACCACAGTGGCAACGTCTTGTCGCACTTCTACGTTTGATTCTGGATCTTTATCACATGAAATAAAGTCTTCTTGAAGGCGTTGGCTTTCCGGCTCGAAAGTCAGATCTTCATCTTCATCGTCAACATCACTAAACTCGTGGTCACTTTCCTCTTCCAGCCGCTCTATTATTTGATTTTCTTGACCCACAAAAGTTCCAGCCGACGTTGTCTCATGAGTAGGAGAAGTATCTGGCCTAGGGGTTTTACTTGAGTCAGTCATCTAAAAAATAAGTTTGTCCTGTAAATTACGTATGTGGACTATGAAAAAGCCTTTGATTTTGTCGAAATTTGGGCGGTACCACAGTCCCCTTAGCGGTGCCAAGTTGACTGTCGATATATCGAAGTGCTGAAGTGTTTGTACAGTAGGGCTACGATGGCTATCCGAGTACAGAACCAGAGCTCTAAACCTATCTAACTGCAGAGAGGTGTAAGACAGGGTGATGTTTTATCCCCGAAACTCTTCACCGCTGCGTTGGAAGACGTTTTCAAGCTACTGGACTGGAAAGGATACGGTATTAACATCAATGGCGAGTACATCACTCACCTTCGATTTGCTGATGATATAGTCCTTATGGCAGAGTCGCTAGAGAACCTTAGCACTATGCTCAATGACCTCAATGGTGTCTCCCAACGGGTAGGTCTTAAGATGAACATGGACAAAACAAAGATCATGTTTAATGTCCATGTCACACCTATGCCGGTAGTTGTTGGGAGCACTATGCTCGAAGTTGTTGACGAGTACGTTTACCAGGAACAAATAGTCCGACTAGGTAAGTCCAACTTCGACTGAGAGGTCAATCGACTGATTCAACTCGGCTGGGCAGCGTTCGGGAAATTACGACACATCTCGTCAGGTATACCTCAATCTCTAAAAACTAGATTGTACAACCAGTGCGTGTTGCCAGTGATGACTTACGGATCTGAGACGTGGTCCTTCACTGCTGGCCGTATGAGGACGCTCGAGGTCGCTCAGCGAGCTATGGAGAGGGCTATGCTCGGAGTTTTGTCTGCGTGATAGATTCAGAAATGAGGATATCCGCAGTAAACCCAGAGTGACCGACATAGCCAAACGGATTAGTAAGCTGAAGTGGCAATGGGCCGGCCATATAGGTCGAAGAACCGATAACCGATGTGGAAGAAAGGTTCTCGAGTGGTAGCCTCGTACCGGTAGGCGTAGTGTAGGGCGACCCCCCACTAGATGGAGTGACGACCTGGTGGGATATGCAGGAAGTCGATGGATGCAGGTGGCTCAGGAACGTGCTTTGTGGCATTACTTGGGGGAGGCCTATGTTCAGCAGTGGACTTGTGAAGGGCTGTAATGATGATGATGAGTCTGTTTAAAAGCGTGCCCGATTTTTTTATTTTGCTATAAATAAATAATGCATAAAACAATTAACCTTTATTTCATCCACAAGCGATGTCATAAAGTAAAAGCATAAGGAAATGAGGCCTATACTTAGAATTAAAATGTCATGTTCTTGCTTTTACGATGCTTGTACAATGATATAATTTGAGCTCTTACTTTGCTTGATTTCTAATTTAATTCATTTACAATAACCCTTGTGTTAATGTTGCTATGCTCTTAGGAACTGTCATCCTAATATCAAACAGTTTGTACGAGGTTTCTCCATTTATTAATATAAAACTCTAAATCTTTGCACCGTAGTAGAAAGTTCTTTTTGTTACGCTATTCATATTTTTTCTCCTACGCCATATGATTTTATGATATTATAACAAAGTAGCGACGCAAAAAATAATAAACATGAAAAAATAAACATGTTGTAATTTAGTTTATTTATAGTTATTATATTTCCTAATTTGTAGCCCTATTTCACCTATTACGACACCTACGAGTCGAATTTAGAATAGCGGATAATCCTATACCGCCATTACCCGGTTGATTTAATTAAATACTGGTACTTAAAGGGTTACAAAATGTATATACTATAAACACATGAATATTTGGATATTTGGGTGTTAGGTCTATCTCCAGGGAGTGCCATTTCTTGCAAGGAGCTGTAATGATGCTGACTATTGTGATGATTTTAGTATTTAGGACTTGTTGTGAACTATTTAAATGCATAATGTAGCAGGGAGCTTTTTGTGGCATTTTTAAAATTCAGTATCTACCTAAAGGACCGGAATATTTGCAAGTTTCTATGAGATGCAAAACTTTGTTAAAAGATGGGTATAGCCGTACGGATTTTCTTTTATTTTCTTTAAATAAATTATACATAAACACTTCTATGAAAACTATTTTATCGGTAATCCAGTTATTTTTTATTTCAGTTCCTTTTAAAAGTGTAGATTATCAAATATTTATTTTTTAATATTAACTGATAATTATACTGTGTCTCTTGCCCTTGGCGATAGAAACAGTTACAGGGAGAACTTTTATCTATATTAAGCATACTAAGAAACAGCAGAATCAAGCTGGTATTCCGTGAGAGCCTAGACCTTCCCCGCCAAGCCGACTCCAAAATGAGGTTGTAAAGTGGCTCTGTCACATATGATTGTAACTTTAACTGTGGTGTGTCACAAAATATGTAATAATATTTTGAAAATAGTTCGATAATGACTTTCATACTGTTTTGGGATACTGGTCCGTAATTAGTAAAGCCGATTTAGATATTTTAAACCACTAAATTTACATACTACACTAAACTTACATAAATCGCTCTATATAATATTATTCCTAACCATAATATCTATATAATATTATTCCTAGCCATAATATAAGTGATCTCTGTATAATATTATATTAAATGTAAATTCGGTGTAAGTTAATTCGGTGGGGGGAGGGGGACCTGGTGACCTGTAATCCGGGTTTTTGAACCGAAACTGGCACCAGTCTCCCATGAATGACATAACATTGTTAACAGATGTAACACTAATGTGTCTTCCATGTAGTTTGTGGGAAAAATAAATAAATTTTTTATTATTATTATATTAGTGTCATTTCCAATAAACCATGTATGCATATTTATAAACGTATGTGTATGTATGTATATTTAAGTGTGTACTCATACTTGAATATCTAGATAGCGCGCCTATATTTGTTTTGATTCTCCGTGTAGAAGTGCGGTGAAATAAATAGCGACTTCTTCTTCATATTCATCAGCCCATAAACCCTTATAATTTGATAGAATGCCTTCCTTGCGATGCGTGACAGTATGGTTGATATTCACAGTACCACACGTACCCTTCTGCTATTCTTCATCATCATCAATTCACTGCTGGTTTAGAGTCTCTGGTTCTTTCATAATCACCACGTTAGGCAGTTATATTATTAGGCTCCGCATTCGTCCACCGAATGCGGCAGCCATTGAGGCGGAGCTGTACGAGGGATACAGAGCGGCGAAGAACGCCCTCCGGGAGGCTGTCCTGCGGGCCCGGGATCGGGCCCGTGAGGAGATGCTGGAGACTCTCAACAGAGATCCGTGGGGGCGCCCTTACAAGATGGTGCGGGATAAACTCCGCACCTGGGCCCCCCCGCTGACGCAAAGTCTCCGGCCCCAGCTCGTGGAGGACGTGGTGAGCGCTCTGTTCCCTGCGCGACGGGAACATCCGCCCCCGCCTATGGCTCCGCCACCTGCGGTGCCGAAAGCGGACCACCAGGACGACGACGACGACATCCCGGAAGGGACCGGGGTAGACCTGAGAGTGGCGGTACGTAGGCTCAAGGCCAGGAATACCGCCCCAGGACCCGATGGCTTGCCTGGCAAAGCCTGGGTCCTGGCCTCGGAGGCTCTCGGGCCCCGACTGGAGGGGCTCCTAAGCGCATGCTTGGAGAGAGGCCAATTCCCGCTTCGTTGGAAGACGGGGAAGCTGGTCCTCATTCGGAAGCCGGGGCGCCCTGCGGACTCTCCGTCCGCATACCGGCCCGTGGTGCTGCTCGACGAGGTGGGCAAGCTCTTTGAAAGAGTCATTGCAAACCGCCTCGCCGAGCACCTTGCGGGGACGGGGCCGAATCTTGCGGAACACCAGTTTGGTTTCCGCAAGAGGCGCGCTACGGTGGACGCCATCATGCGCGTGAGAGCCCTCACGACGGGGAATGCAGTGGCCAGAGGGGATGGGTGTCTTGGCGGTGTCTCTCGACATCGCCAACGCCTTCAACTCCATGCCCTGGAGCTGCATTAGGGAGGCACTCCGGTATCACCGGGTGCCGACCTATCTCCGTCGTATAGTCGGGGACTACCTGACGGACAGGGCCGTCATCTACCCCGGTCGCAACGGTGAGTGGAACCGGCGAGAGATGTCGTGCGGTGTCCCACAGGGTTCGGTTCTGGGGCCACCTCTGTGGAACATCGGTTACGACTGGGTGCTGCGCGCCGACCTCCCTACCGGCGTCAGCGTAGTTTGCTACGCTGACGACACGCTGGTACTGGCACAAGGGGGGTCGTACGAGGCGGCGGCGGAAAATATGACCCGCGGGGTTGCCATAGTCGTTGAGAGGATTCGGCAACTGGGTCTCCAGGTGGCTCTGCACAAGTCCGAGGCCATGCACTTCCATGGTCCTCGGAACAGGCCACCACCGGGATCCTCAGTGATGGTAGGAGGGGTATCCATCGACGTCGAGTCGACGTTGAAGTACCTAGGACTCGTCCTCGACGGCCGATGGAACTTCGTTGAGCACTTCCAACGTTTGGCTCCCAAACTGGAACGGACCGGGGCTGCCTTCAGGCGGCTCCTGCCGAACCTGGGAGGGCCAAACGCCTCCTGCCGGAGGCTCTACGCGGGGATCGTGCGGTCCATGGCCCTTTACGGGGCCCCGGTGTGGGCGCCTGGTTTGGCGCGGCTTGCCATCCACCACCTGAACGCGCCCCAAAGGGTGATAGCCGTGAAAATGGTTCGCGGCTACCGCACGATCTCCCGCGAGGCGGCGAGCCTCCTTGCCGGATTGCCGCCATGGGATCTGGAGGCGATAGTCCTCGCGCGCCTGCACGAATGGCGTGCGGAGGCACTATGCCGTGGGGGAAACCCCGCTGCCGCGGCAAGTTGTCGCGCAGCGGACAGACCTCCGGCACGATCTCATGGCGACATGGAGACAGCGACTGTCGCAACCCCGTGCTGGGCACGTCACTATGGCGGCGATAAGACCCCTCTTTGAGGAGTGGCTTGAGAGACGCCACGGCATCCTCACTTTCCGCCTGACGCAGGTCCTCACCGGACACGGTGTGTTTGGGAGGTTCCTGCACTGAATCGAGCGGGAGGAAACGCCCGGGTGCTCCCACTGCGAGGATGGACCAGAGGACACGGTGGAACACACCGTGGAGGTGTGCCCTGCTTGGGCGGAGCACCGCCGGGTCCTCGTAGCGGCGATAGGCGGCGGCGACCTCTCGCGTCCGGCCCTGGTCGAAGCCATGGTCCGGAGCGAGACGGAATGGGATGCCGTCACCACCTTCTGCGAAGCAGTGATGCTGGCGAAGGAGGTGGCGGAGCGGGAGAAGGAGAGAGCAGCAGCTTTCCTCCCCGGCCGCCGCGGGAGACGCCTCGGGCGTCGGGGGCTACGTCGTGGCCCCCGGCAACCGTAGGCGCGGGCCTGTGGACGGCGAGCAATGGGTAGCTCGTCGTCCGTCCGTCTAATGACGACAGGCCGTGTCGACGGCGCGTTTTGTTCCACGCGCGCCTCAAAGAGCTGTCAGCAGCGTGAAGGGGCCCGCAAGGGCCGACGCCTGCCGGGGCTGCGGGCTATTCGAAAGAGATACCGCGGCTCCGGAACGTAAGGGCACTGAAGGAACACGGATGGGTTTTTAGTCAGTAAAAGTCTGACACTCCCTTACGCTCCACCCAGAGCGAAAGGGGTCATTAGATGATTTTCCATCCGCAAAAAAAAAAAAGCAGTTATATTATTGATCACAATATTAAACGTTTTGCACCTTTAACAATACTCCCAATCGCTATTTTTTCAGCGATGTCTTGATTTTTATACCTGCATCAATCGTAAGTTATGAGATTTTCATAACATATCCAATAGTCACCTCTTACGATAACCATGAGTCGAAATCAGGTGATAAATTCTCTAACGCAGCTAATAGAAGGCATTTCGCTTCTGCTATTATAAAGCTCACGGGATAAACCCACTTACAGCCCACCTGATAGTAAAAGGTTACTGTAGAAAAAGACGCCTGCAGCTAACTTCTAACAAAGAAAGCTGTCAATACCAAGTAAACCTTTGAGGATTTAGAATGCTTCTCGTTCTGTAAATATGCCGGCTCTTTATACCTACTGCTGTTCAGCGGCACAAATAGGATAGATGGTGGTATCCACGCAGATCAATTCCTATGCAAAATAGCAGTCCTACCACCTACCACAACTTCTTAATTATAATATTATGAGATGGCTATATTGCCATCTATCCGAAGCCATGAAATCCTGTTGCATTATCCATAGCTTCCAATACTTAAAATAGACACCAACACGTTAAGGTAGAGTGATGAGTCTCTCACGCTTCCACAAGGAAAGTCTAAATAGCAAATAATTGAAGGTAATGATAATTATATGTACGATACTAGTTGCTTGATTAATTAATGTGAGGGCTTTTACTGAAAACGTGACTGTAATAGCCTAGGTATTAATATTATCTAGTGTGCTTCGAGATGAGCTCATCTAAGCAGTGGAAGTGAAGGAGGAAAAGGGGATATCTCCCGCCGGGCAAGGATTTCTGCCCGGGGAGTAGCCAAAGCTCCATGTGACAGTTCGGAGCTGTTCTACATATACTGTTTTTGATTCGGAACTTTGATAGCGCGATTTAGCCTACGATGTTTTTCGCTTGGGGCGCGACGACAGCGCCACCACACTAGTCCTAGTTTGTAATTCAATATATAATCATAATGGAATCAAAGAAAAGAGAGCGTATGGCAAATTTAAATCTAGCTGAGATTCAGATATATAATTATCATGGGAAGTAAATATTGCAAAATTCTTTTAAGACTAAAATGTCGATTAAATATTTTTAAATTCCGCTTAGTATAGTGATCAATCTCGGATTTGCCGCATTTTTTCTATAAAAGGAAGGGGAAACGATCATGTGGCTCACCTGATGGTAAGTGACTACCGCCGCCTATGAACGATTGCAACTCAAGGTGCGCTGCCGGCCTTATAGAAAGGAGTAAGCTCTTTTCGTGAACGACCTTTAGTCGTATCGTTTCTTAGGTGCAAGGGCATGCAACATCTCTTTGTAGCGCCAGTGGATTAAATTGATAGGGGAGGACTCGGTCGTCGACGATTCGAGCCGCTCTGCGCTGGATGCGGTCAAGTGGAAGGAGCTGGAACTGGATAGCCCCGGCCCAGAGATGGGAACGGTATTCCATGTGAGACCAAACCTGTGCTATGTAAATTTGCAGGCGGTGTGCAGCTATGAAATACTGTCCCACTATGTTGAGTACGCCACGCTTTTTGAATATGCCATGAATTCTGACAGTGTATTGCCGAGATCTTTACTGAAATAAAACTGAAATAAAATCTTCTATAAAATCACTTTCTGGAGATTTTCTTTTCGAAAGCGTAATTTGCAGATCATCTTCCCTGAGTAATGTTAAAGGCTGTGTTTCACTGATTCTATATGATGGAGAGAACGAACACTCACATTCAAATTTTTAAACACAATTATCTATAGTGAAGGTAATTTTTTTATGGAATATAATAGTAATTGATAGCAACGTCTATACACAATGATACAATATAAAGGTGAGTGCACACTGCTTCCTTACAAGCATCTCTGTTTTATTTTGGCACATAATAATCGTTTTTTTGTTGTGTACCACGTTCAAATTTACGTCAAATGTAAAATACCCAGACGAGGCTCAAAGCTCCCGATGCCGATCTATCTACCTGTTAAGCGTGGCAATCTTTCCTATATCGAGCGATGTTTATGTGTAGTTGTAACCTTTTACAGGCTGGTGGATATTAACAAGATGATCGCACCTAGGAAATTCTGTCATGCTATTCCGATGTCATTTGACGGAATTCATTCATTTTCTAAATTCTTTATTTCTCAGGAATAAAAGTTTCCATGTTGGCGCTATACTTTCCGATAATGTGTGAACTCGTTTTAGGAATTGAGTATATAGATTATTTGTATATTACGAAATTTTCGAATTTGCTTTGCGCTGTAGTTTTTAACTACAATAAGCCAGTGCTTAATAATCTCTCATATGATTGAGCAGAAAACGGTACGAAAAGCACACTGATTTAGTTAAGCTTAATCCTGTTAACTCATCGACAAAGTAATTGAATGGAAATTCAAATCATTCCACTCTTTACGCATTACGAACGACTAAGCAAACTGTTCGGTTTGAACAGTTTGCTTAGTCGTTCGTATTTCGTTTCGTCGACAATTAAGCGGTGGAGATCAGCTGAGCGCTAGGTGGTCCAGTCCGATGATGTTATGCTAAAAAGTTTTTTAAAGATTTAAGATCATATTTAAAGCTACTAAAAATTCATCTTTTTTGCGTTCATAAAATAATTACTGCCGTATCATACTTAATTTATTATTTCAACAAATCTCGACCTGAGCCGATCTCTGCTGATCAAAAAATGGAGGTAAGTTCATTTATATCTTTATTTTCCACAGAATTTCGTTGGATTTGCGCCTTCACTGCTTTGATGATCGCGGGGACGTCCTAACTGTACAAGGTCGGCCAGTCTTCTTACGATCTTCGAAGCTTGAATCATCAGTGAATTGTTTGATAGTGCTATAAAGAAATCATAGGGTTATTTTCAATTTTTGTAGAATATGGAAAATCACTTTTGGCCCGTAACCACAGTGGTGCAACGCGATAACCGCTACTCTATCTTTTTTCTTCGACCACTCCATATTTGAAAATTAATTGTCGGCACGCGCAAACGTTATGTTTTTAAAATTAGTGAAGTTCATCTAGACAGTATTCAAAAATTGTTAAAAGTGTGTTCAAAAGTTGTTCTGTCAAAAAATAGCTTTGACAGAACTTATGACCCGACTAAATAGTTTTTTTTCGTGTATTCCTCTATCGCTTAAATTGATAATTGTTTACTATAAATTTCTTGCTTGAGACAACGTCGCATGATCGATGCCAAGAGCATCCGCAACTCTGTTGCCAACTTAGGTTACAGGCAACAACGATCTGCCATTTTGACACTCACGTTCAAAACAATCTCGCAAGTGAATCACAAGTTCGCCAACATCACATTTGCTACTCCAAACAGTCTTTTTCATTCCTTTCAGCATTGTGTAACTACAAATACCATAAACATAACAAAACATCAACAAAAATAGTAGATAGCAGAAAATAACAAGATTTGAAATAAAGCGTAAACAAGGCACTGACGGCGCGGCGTCAGAACTCGTACTGATTGAAAAATGCCTGACTGACAAAAATATGGCAGGCTGTAGTGTTGCCACAATCTTGGAGTCAATGGATACTGTTTTTAATTTCCATAATTTTTTTCATAATAACAGCTGACAATATATGGCTGACATGCAATAATTACCGTTAAGGCGTTTCTCCTAGCGAACGACCTTGAGCGTTCGGTCCGCCGACTCTCGCTACAATATATAGCGTAAGAAATCTGGAAAACGCCACCTACAGTATGGAGGTAGTATTATTTTGTCAACATCAATAAACTATTTTATGGAAATAGACACGTTAGACAATGATAAATGTATTTTAATTTTCTTTATTCGGTATATTAGTTGCATTAAATTAGAATTATGTATTCTCATAAATATTATCTAACTAATAAAAATTACTATTTTGATTATTTTTAATTATATACTATACTGCTAATATTGAATTAGCTTTTTATTCGAACGATTCGAACTTTACTTGCTAATGGTACTTCATTTTGTTATTTTCATTTACATTTCCATTTAATTGAAAATTTATTTGAATAGTAGGTATTATTATTTTATTTAGCTACAGCATTTATAGGATATGTTTTACCTTGAGGTCAAAAATAATTTTGAGGAGCAACAGTATTATTAATCTTTTATCTGCTATTCCGGAACAATATCAGTAAATTGAGTTTTCTGTTTATAATGCAAATTTTTTTTATTTTAATATTTACTGGGTAGGTATTAGTAACGAAATAGATATTTTTTACCCAATTACAATACCTAATGAGGTATTGTGATTTTTGTGATTAGGAATACTAGGTATAAAATATAAAGTCAATTTTATTATCTCGAATGTATTTGATTTGTATTGTTATTGTTTGTATTTGATGATTTACATAGATTACAAATTTTTTAACTTCCTTTAATTATGAAGAAATAGCTACTGCTATCAAATGTACATATACACATACATACGCCCACACTATATATATATATATATATATATATATATATATATATATATATATATATATATATATATCCTAATAATTATTTTTATGTATTAGTGCTATGAGACTGATGATAAGGTGATACTAGTCATGTTTTATTATCTTAATTTTTTTTTGTTATAAGTGTACCACTGCTTACTAGTTGACTTCGACCACTGATCATAAAACGTAATTTTAATTTTAGGTATGTACCTATGAAAGTGCCGTTTTTTTTTTCAAATAAATTAACGTAATTTTTTCCATATGTTTTATTTTGTTTAATCAAATTAATCACCCATACAATCGATGCATCTTTGCCAGCGCAGTGGCAGTTTATTGATGACGTGCTTGAAGAAATCAACTAGACGGGTGAAGAACGGAAGTCTGTAGTTGCGAGGTCTGGTCAGTACGGCCAATGAAGGAGAGCTTCTTACCCCAGCTCTTGTAACATGGAGACCGTCTGTTATGCAGCCTCATTCTGCATTTCATGCGTTGTCGCATGGGACGAGCGATTGACCGGAGCCGGTTGGAGACGTGCAAGCTTCTACATCACTGTATACAGTTCTTCACAGTACACAGTCCTACAGTCAAAATTTTATTTTTTATGGAAACACTCCCATTCTTCACTAATTAGTACGTGGTTTGTCGAATTATATATATATATATATATATATATATATATATATATATATATATATATATATATATATATATATATTTGGATAAAGAAATAACATTCATTGATGACAATAGCTCGTTTAGTTGCGAATTTACCGCGCCTATTTCAATCGTACCTGCGACTACGCATTTATTTAATGATAAATAATTTTCACTACAATCATCGTTTTCTATTACAAATTTTTTGTGGCATAATTGGCCTTTAAACGTAAATTTTGACTCTAAGCCCTTTTGTGTTTCCGATAAGTAGTAGTTCGGTGCGAATTTGTAACCCAATGGACCGATGGATGATTTGCATTTTTTATTAATTCCGAAAAGAAGTGGCTAACGTCAACTATTATTCTTCTTATTATTTTTTCATTACTGCCTTTTTCAACCTTACAAGATATTTGTAACTGCAAAAAATAAAACTACGTATAAGTAAGTAAATCGGTAATATAGTGTTATGTATGATTCAGACTAATTAAAGGCTCCTAAAAATAGATGTAGATAAAAAGCTATTTATACTACCTACCTACTCAGTACTTATTTATACCTAATTACAATACCTACCAAGGTATTGTGATTAGATTGTACTGGGTAGGCATTAGTAACTACTGGTCTGCTTAGTGCTAATACCTACTTAGTATTAATCCCGTAAAATGCCCCAACTTTGCACGAATTTAGAGGTTTTTGTGAAATTTCTTGACACAAATAGAAAAAGTTACAAATCACGTATAAAGAAAAAATATAAATCAGAACTTTGTGCGCCTAGCAAAATAACACACTATAGTCTACACCTCATATTTTATGAGAAATAAGCTTCTAAATATCCGGGCAAAGTGAATAGCATTTCCTCTACTTTGCCTAGGTAAAAATATCGCATTTTAAAATGCGTTTCCAAATAAACAGATTTCGCTCCCATGAAGTATTGGTTTATTATTCCTACTTATCGACGACGTAATTTTTATTAAGAAGGTAGGCAATGATTTTGAATATTTGGTCATTTTATGGTAAATTTTTCAGGGTTGTCACCTTGTAATCAAAGGAAAATAAAATAACTTATTTGTTAAAAAGGGTCATTCCGTTTATCCACCCTAAGGTAAAATAAGTTAAATATGTTCTTTATTATTATTAGTGTAATAAAATAGTATACATCTCAGGGTGGATAAACGGAATAACCCGTTAAAAATTCAAACATCATCAATTTTATTTTGTTATATTAAGTACCTAGGTAACAATTTGTATTTACGCAATAATACTATATTTATGATAAAAAAATAATAAGTAAATAAAGTGCATAGAAAATCTTCTATTCCAATTAGGTACATTTCGATTAGGTTATAATAGTTATTGACAACTTTGGCATGATTTTAGACTTACAAATCAACATGATAAGGTAGGTAGGTACATAAGTAGCTAAATTAACAAATTACCCTTAAAACATTTGAAAATTACGTTTGTAAGCTAAAATTATTAATCAACAAAATAAAATATTATCTTCGTCCTGCATTAAAACGTATTCGTCAGGATTTTTCATGACAAAATAGGTATGTTGACTTTATTTAAAATGGTACGCCTGGAAATCCCGAATTGCTTTTGATTAATTGCTATTGATACGATGATAATTTCTTAGATTTTATGAGATCAACACTAAGTTTAGCATTTTGGTAGAATAATTCACGTACTACCGACATTTTTTTCATTTATTTTTGTTTTGAGAACTGGTATGTGTATTGTTTCGAGGCACCTTCTACATTTTAAGAATTATAAAGTACGTTTAAGACTATTTAGTACGTAAGTTCTAGGTAGGTATAGATGGTAGTCAAACGCAAGTCAATTCTCAAATAAATATGCAATAAAATTTTTAATTTTATAGGTAGTAACATATTAAAATAATAAGTTTTTTTTAGGATATTTATGTAAAACGTAAAGGTTATATTATGTTCTAACTACTTTCACGCTTGCGCATATAAAGCCGCGGAATTTCACTAGTTTTATTATCAAAATAATAATTGACAACCCTACCCTAAGTTCGTCTTAATTTTACCAACTCAAACTCGTTTTAGAAGATCAAACATAGAGAGAAAGATAAGAGACTATTTTTTTATTTAATATGGTTCATCAAATCCGTAAAAATAGTTTAAAATACGAGTACTCACACAATAAAATTTTGAAGTGCAGGTAAAATATCTGCGACCACCATTTGCACAATTCTGACGTTCACAGACGGTTCACAACTTTCTGCCAAAACCAAAAGTAAGCGCTGGCATGCGACAAAAATCGTACCATAAATAAAATAAAGTAAGCTCGAGAGGAGGACATATACTACCACTTCAGTTGAACCAAGACAGGTATACTGTAATTCTATGGTTTCTTGACTCAAGTCGTTTACTGCCGTATCGTCATTGTTCGTATTTAGCCTGCAATAAAGAATAAATTATATTAGATCTTGCATGACAACAAAACAAAATTACTTGTAATAAATCATTTAGATACATATTTTAGCTATATATTTGAAAAGGTTCATATTATTTATAATATGGTAACGACAAAAAATATCACATCAAATTTCATAAATTCTGGTTATAATTTCATAACTCTATGAATCAAAAGTGCGCCCGAATTACCCATTATCATTTTCAATTATTGGTAAACTTGAATAATAATTTTTGTGGTCAAATTCGCATTTAGGTATTTTTCTTCTCCTCCTAAAATAAAAAGATACTATGTAATAAAACGTAGGAATTTAACGGAATAAAAGTTGAACTTTTTTTTTTTTTTTGTGTGCTAATGGTGTGGCGCCTGTTTCAGCGGTGTGCCGCATAATACATCAAATTACTTAGAGAATTTCATTCATCTTTAAAGCATTTTGACGTCGTTGACGTTTATTCTTCTTGAATTTAGGAATTTGCACTAATCAATCCACAAAATTATATTTTAACAATAACACAATCGTAGCGTCTTTTTGTGGTAAAAAAATACGTAAGTGCATCGGTTGGTAGGTATGAAAAATAATATTATGTTTGCGGCAAAACACGGAATGTCGACGATGACGACGAGAGCGACATAGCTACCTCGTACGAACGTATATAGCGTAATGCCATTCGCACTCTGCGTACGCCCCTTTATCATTGAATCCACACAATTTTTGGAATTATTTCAATTAAAAAAGAAAAGCGAACTTAAGAAATTAAATGAAACGTGAAGAATATAGATTTTTAAATTATCTATCCATTAGTGTAGTTCTCAAACGATTAGAGCGTTGCATTTAGCAAGAGATGCATGTAATCAAAAATTTTAGTCATTTTTTAAAAGTTGATTTTAAATGTATTTATAGCACATAAAAACAAATTAGAATATGGAGTGTAATGATAGGATACCGAACATTAATAATGTGCTTTTAGATGTAGTTTATTCCTCATAACTAATGATATAATAGAGTCTGAAAAACGCACTTTCGCAAGGTTTTGGTCAGGGATACACCTTAATAGAACATACTCGTATAATGCCAATAAAGATCCGATTCCAATACATCATATCTATGCCATAGTTAAGCGTGGCACATCACTGTCGTAAGTATGCAGTTCCTAGCCATGAAGTACAACAATATCTGTATGAAAAAAGAAACTTCGCAGGCATGAGCTGACAAAATTACCAAGCTGAATTTACAAAGCACAGCCTTGTTAACATTATATACTACAGTTTCTTTAAGCGCACAGGTTAATACTATGCTACGCATATTTAAAGTGATAAATTAATATTTTATTTATAATAAGAAAACATAATAATTATTGCGATTATTGCGATATTTGAAATTTGTGTGCACACTACTAACAAATAAATAAGTATTAAAATGTAATCGATTTCCTTTTTTAATAATGATCGTGAACATCGATTGAAAGTCTAAAATGTGCAAATTCGCTCAGTCTGTCAATACAGTGATTTCTTTTCCTTCTTTTCAGAAAGAGACGATCTATAAAGATTCGTTTTGAATCCGTTGTTATTGTCTTGATTAAAGCCTGATTCTATGTTATATTAAAAATGCGCTTGTAAAATTTATTCATTAAAATTTGTGTGAACAATGAGCAAATTGGGTTTCTAGTAGCGATAATACATCGTTACCGCATGTGTATGTGCTCCCGGCGATACCGTGTATCGAACAAAATAAGGTTGACAGCCATTCTACTGTGTATTATAATATTCTATGGCTCTAATGTACCCGAAACGCCAGGAGTTAAAAATAAGTAAATTAAACGCGATAAAATCCGAATAAATAATTTTACTCAGTACAAGACTATTCATTTTAGAACATAACTTTGTGCTTAAACCATCTTATTTTTATAGAATAAAAGTGACAAACTAGCACACAGTCTAATTGATGTCATGTGGATGGCGAATGTTCTGGTCATTAATAATATACTGTTACGAGCTTGAGGTCCGTGACAATAAAACTACCGATTGAATTACCAAAATTTACACTTTTATTACCGAACACAAATAAAAACTTAAAACACTAATAATTAATCACACTGATTCACTTTATTTCGCTCCGAAGCTTCGCTTGCATCGCCAAATTCAATACTGCTCACGATCGCGGCTATCAAAGGCTTTATATAGGGCTCCTCCTCGAAAACCTCCAGAATATTCCAGTAAATAAGGGGCAGAAAGTTCGAGTGTGGGGCTTCTAGAAAGCTTAGTTCCTCAATTCGATACTAGATGGCGCTGTTGGTTGAAAGATTAGTCATGGCATTTTCTGGAAAGCTCTCCTCGCTCTGTTACCCGACACTAGATGGCGCTAGTGCCAGGTTAGGTGAGCACATGCTGTTTGCCCCCTCTTCTATATAGGACCAGCCGTCAACTTAGGCGCGCAACAATACATTGATTATCAAAATATACAACACAAAGTAACAGTACTACGGTAAAGGAATAAACAAGAAACTTTCCTTCCTAGTTAACCTTATCGCTACCAACTGTAAGTCTGAAACTTCCCCATTTTAAAGATACGATAAATTGCATTTAATAAAAATTTGTGCTATATTGAATAAGTTGCTTACATAGCAATAAAAAATATTTAATCACTGGACAATATGAAAGAAATAGCGTTTTTTTAATTCAATAAAGATAAGAAAATACCTATTGAAAGACATTTTTTGTGTTTAAATTACCACTGGTTCGGAAAATATTTCTATCTAAGGAAGAACCAGTAAAAAACCAAGTAGAACAATTTTTTGTTTGAAAAAATACGATCATGAATTATATTATACTATTTACAACACAAATTATTAGTAATAGCTTAGCGATCACCTTATTCACAAGTTTTATAAAGTGCTTGAAACATAAACCTTGGGATTGGAATCCTCTCCTCCGATATCATAAAAAATACATTATAACACTAGATTGAAACATATTGCTCTAATGAAACCTGAGTTATTCATATCTAGCTTGAAGATATAATTTATATAGAGATTATATATAAGAGAATAAATCTAGAACTCCTGTCTTTCGCTGTGAAATATGCGCCAAGATATAGTGACTAATTTGTGACTGATATTTTTTAAAAGTTGATAGTAACGTATATATATATATGATTTGACGAAACTCAAAAAAAAAACATTTTTACTTAAGAGTTCCTATTAAAAATGTCGTAGTGGCGCTGTTTATACATGTTTATGATTTACATAAGGTTTTTTTAGATTTACATTGTTTCACATTTAGTTTCAGCTTTATAATATTATATATGGGAAAAAAACTCCTCTGCGTGCGATTAAATTCAAAACGTTTCTTATGAATTGTTATGAATATATTTTGACCTGTGTACTATGAGCTTCTTCCAGTACATACTTCGATGAATAATATTTACTTATTCAATAACTTCGTTATGATTTTCCTGTGATTTCCTTTTCATTTTCTTGTGGTTGTGGTAGTGCAACAATATATAAGTTGAATATTTTTATAATAGTAATTTCCACCGATTCGTGATTAGAATCAGCTGACAAACAGAAAGTACTTTCTTTGCCTTTGTTTACTTTGTAAACTAATGTTTAAAGATCAAGTAAATTTACTAGATACTCGTAGATAAGATAACCCACAAGCTGCCCTATATCGTTAGTACCAATAGATCCATCTAGGTCAATCCACTTTAATGCCTGATAAGTTTTCATCAAAACTGTCTGACTATCACAAATACGTTTTTTATTTACTTACCTTTTGTATATGAATGGTTGTATTTACATTGTTAAAGTACAATGACTCCGTAACGCTGTAGATTATGGGTTCGGTTCCCTTACACGAAAATTGAATAAATGGTTCACAGTAATTTCTGAACCCAGAAATTACTATTTTATTTTTATAAATTGACTAAGTGTAGTTCAATTCGAGTTTTATTTCAGTAGTAATTTAGAACCAATGTTTCTTGTAAACAATGAGAAAATTCCAGTTTTCCACTAAAGATTTATATTGTATTTTTCCAGATATAAATAACCTTATTTATTACAGCTCACTGATCTGATCGCTATAAAATTTTCGAACTTAAAAAATTCTGGACCTCAGGAGGATAAAATGGACAGGTCCGTAACTTCAAGGCTGCCGAAGCGTCGAAAACAGATGTCCTTACTGGCGTACACGCAAACTCCAGCACAGGGAACTTGTTCTTATTTGTACCCCGGATATGAGAGATATGAAGTATCAACTGCAGAGGACACATATGTTTCGGTTAGAAAGAGCAAGGCTGGCTTCGCCATTTGCAGATGGAAGTGGATGGCGTTAAGGTTTGAATGAAGTCCACCCCCTTTTCGTTTCCTAAGTAGGTTACGGAATTTTGCCCCCCCACCTCCTCCCTGCCAGAATACGTGGGGCAGCCTGGAGTAGCTTGGTCGTGGATGCTCAGGGATTCTCCAGGGGTGCTGGTTCCCTCCTGATTTAATTTCGCTACCATGTTGTTGGGGGGGGGGGGAAGCAATTGGGCCTCCGGCCGCCTGAACTCACCAGACGAAACTCAGAAGCAAAACCTCTACTTCACGCTGGTCTTCTGTGAGGTCGTGGTACCACCCCGGTTGGCCCATATGTGGAACAGCAAATGCTGCCGCGTGGCTCTACCACTGTTGTAATGATTTAGGTTTCGATGCGTTTCGCCTTTGGCACGACGACAGCTCCGTAACAACTGTTTAAAAACAATAACAGAACGAAATATCTTTAACTAGCTTATTTCACTGCTTGGTAGAGTGAGCTTTTTAAAATTGTGTCAACTAGCACGTAATGCGAAACCATACATGTTGATGACTGTACTTTGACTATCTCGTTGGTCTAGTAAATGCGACTCCTAATCGTCCCAGGTTCGAATCCCCTGTCAGGTCAAGAATATAGAATTTTTCTGTCAATAAATTATCAATATCTGTATATAAATTATATGGTGTGAAAATTGAGAAGCACTTCTTCTCAATCCCTTTATTTTACTAAAGACATTTTACGTCAACAGAAAACAAACATACTTTTTTTAAATTTGTTCCATTTACAAACAATTATAATTTTTAAGCTATTGCATAGCTTCTATCGCGGGCCTTGAGCGCGGGGAACGAATCCAGAAATTCCGTAACGAAAAAAAACCTCACGCTCACCACTCCGACGGGCACGGAGGTGTGGCATTGAAAGCCGTGCATCGTCTAACGTCGTTTCAGTTCGGCAGACTTCGGCACTCGGCAGAGTTCGGCATGGTGTTTGTGTGCGTGCGACTAGACGTATGCGTGTACACTAGCTGCTAACTCAATGATAAAAATTCCTGAATAACCTACATGTATGTATGATATTAAAAATATTTTATACAATATTAACTTCTCATTTATTTAATAAGAGAAAAAAAATTGTTTTCTTATCGGTCACCACGCTCAAAAAGTGTAATTTGATTTAATATCAAAGACTTAACTGCATAAATAAAATAAATAAATAATTATAATTGCATAAGTTGATAAAAAATGCTATGCATATATAGCTATAGCTTTACCGCGGCAGTCACCGAGTGCCACACGTATTTTTTTTTATTTACAAATATTCAGCCCCCCGGAACAAAAGGCAAGCTACTTTATTGTTCCCAAAATGAATAAACCAACAAATCTTTAGCACAATTGGTAGCAAGTAAGTAGACATTAATCAAATAATTACATAAGAAGGTAAAAATGCAAGAAACATTAATTATTCATGTTTTATACAAATTAGTAATTAGAATTAGTAACATAATCAACATTGTGACTTTTTTTCTCTTTATTAGGATTACCAACGATTGATACATTATTACATCATTAATTAAAATTTACAGTTTCGTTATTTCTAAATGTACAATCACTTAAAGGTAATCACAACATGCTATCAATTTACATTTTAGTACTATATAAGGTATATAAGGAATTCTTATTTTAAATAATTTGATATTGTATGAACGAGTGCGCGTGCACGTGCGTGTGCGTGTGTGTCTGTTTGTGTGTGTGTGTGTGTGTGTGTGTGTGTGTGTGTGTGTGTGTTGTTGATGTGTGTGTGTGCGTGCGTGCGTGCATGTTTTACATTAATTATTAACAATTTTGTACACGATCTGTACTTTCACAATGTTTGAAGTGCTTATATAAATTCTTATAAAACTGACATATGGAATCAAAATTAACATCAACGATTTCACTACATTCATTAAAGACTTTACAAAGCCTTGCGACTGGCGAATGCGCACCGAGAACAGTTCTACGACGTGGTGGGTAAAGAAGTGGAATTGGTTTGCGTGGAATTCTTATTGGAGTGCGAAATTTAAATAGGGCGAGAAGCTGTGGACAATCTACTTCATTTCTAAGCACCTTGTATAAAAACATAATATCTATTAATTTTAGGCGTATCGATAAGGGTAGCATCTGCATAGGATGATATTTTTAGTACTTTTCCAACAGAGTATGTAAGATGCCACATAAAGCGTTTTTGAACTCTCTCCAATCGCAACGAATGTGTAGAATAGTGGCGACGCCAGACAACACTGCAGTACTCCATTATACTCCTTACAAGGCTATTGTACAATATTTTTTTGTTTTAGGGTTTTTAAATGACCTACCATTTCTTATGACAAACTCTAATATTTTGGAAGATCTATTTATAATACTATCAATATGAGGTACAAAAGTTAGTTTTTTGTCAAAATATACACCAAGATCCCTTATCACTTCTACTTCTTGTATTTTGTTATTCCCTATAAAGCAATGGTTATTGATCAACTTAGTATTTCTTGTAAATTTAACATGTGAACATTTAGAATAATTAGAATTCATGCCGTTAAGATTACACCAATTTACAAGTCTATTTAAATCTGTCTGTAACAATACTGAGTCTTCCAAAGATTCAATTATTCTTCCAAACTTTAAATCATCCGCATACATGTAGGGTTCCGAAAATTTAAAGCAACTAGAAATGTCATTTATAAACAGGTTAAATAATATTGGTCCTAAATTTGAGCCCTGTGGCACACCAGAGGAAATGATACGATTATCAGATTGAAATCCATTTATGACCACATAAAAAGAACGTTTTTTTAAGTACGACTTTACCCATTCCAACAATGATCCGGCGATCCCATAAACGGCTAATTTGTAGTTTAGGACTTTATGCGGAACTCTATCAAAAGCTTTACTTAAATCTGTGTATATTACATCATATTGCCTACCTGCATCTATTGCTTTTACCAAAGACTCTGTAAAAGTTACAAGGTTTGTGCAAGTTCACCTTGATTGAACAAAACCATGTTGAATATTACTGAGGTAAAGTTTTAAGTGAGTCTGCAATAGTTGACTAACTAAAGATTCAAGTATTTTACCGAATATTGGCAAAATTGAAATTGGCCTATCATTAGATATTATGTTCTTATCCTCTGACTTGTGAATGGGAACTACCTTGGCGATTTTCCACTTCGATGGGAAAACTCTCGTTGCTAATGATTTGTTGTAAATAATCAATAGAGGTGTAACCAAAACCGATCCACAAGACGCTATGAAAATTGGCAGAATATCATCTGATCCAGAACCTTTATTGCAATCCACTCTTTCTAGCTTATTTAATAAAATTTTGTAGTCTAAAGACGGGCTTGTCAAACACTGGCTATTACTCAATAATAATTTCAAATTATCGAAATCATGGATGAAAAACTGTCTATCTCCGTCTGCATTGTAAACAGAAGAGAAATAATTCGCAAATAGTTCACATATCTTAAATCCATCAGAAGTAGTTTCCTGACCATTTTTATCATATATATCATAGCGATGGGGTATCCGCTAGTACCACCGCGCTTTTCTTTGATATGAGACCAAAATAGTTTTGGATTATTTTGTATTTGCTGTTCTGTTTTTTCTATATAATTTAACACTTTGCGGCTAGTTGCTGACATCTTTTACTTAGTAACTTTAACTAAATTTCATCCCTAGGATTACTATATATTTTATACCGTTTTTTTGTTTTATTTTTCTCATTTAATGATTTTATCAAAGTTTTATTGAACCAAACAGGATAACCTTTGTTTCTTCTCTTGCTCATTGGGATATACTCCTTAATAAGTGTATACAAAACCTTATAAAATACTTTAACCATGTCGTTGACATCATTTAATCTACTAAACATCTCAATCCAATTAACCTCATTCAAATGCTTTCTTATGGGACCATAATCTGCTTTATAAAAATTAGGTTTTTTTATTTTTTAAACTTTAAGGAAGCCATTTTTCTGTCGATAGTGATATAGTGATATCTAGAGGAGGGTGTATAGGTTCAGTATTACTTAAGGGCGTTACTGCTTGGGTTACTTCACACAAATTAACGGATGTAAGTACAAGGTCCAATATACGACCAGTATTTGTTACGTGATTACATTGAGTAAGTTTATTAATGTGTAAGAAGTCAATTAAATCTTGACTCGTGGCTGGTAAAGATGCATGAATAGTGTTTGTATTTTTTAACATGCCCCAATTTATGTTACCTAAGTTAAAATCACCTAGTATGCATACATGTGAGTTTATTTCCTCAAATACAGCGTTACAATGGAATACAAAATAGTTTATTGTTATTCTACTTACTGGTGGTGGTATATAAACAACACACAGTGCTATCTGATGTATAGTCTTGGTTACTGGAGCTTCAATATTAACCCATAGGTCTTCACATTTGCTTTCCCAGCAGGCGACACGATTAGATTTAATTTTTTTTGGATACTGCTATCAATACTCCACCTCCTTCCTTACCACAGTAGTAGGTAGAGTTTTCCCTATCTCTTATGTAGATATCATACCGGTCATCAAAAAGTTCACCATTCAGCACTGAGCCATTTAACCAGGTTTCTACTAATACTATAATATCATAATTACTACAACAAACATTGCAATAAAATTCTTTTGTTTTAGATCGAAGGCCTCTACAATTTTGAAAATATATTTTTAAGCTATTGAATTTTACAGTAAGGTTTTCCGAGTACATGCACAAATTATTCTAATATACATATTTTAAATATTACATCAATTTGTTTAGTGTTCCTAAATCTTTAATAACTATATATTGTGATTCATCATTTTTTCTAACGTATATTTTACCACCCCTGATCCAAACATACTTGAACCCTTTTTCCTTAGCCTTGATTCTGGTAGCAGCATGAAGTGCTTTATTGGAAGGCGATAAATCCGCAACAACATAAATCGCTGTCTTTGTACCCGAAAGCCCTAGGTGAGAACTGTTTAATTTGTCAAGATGATTATTTTTATTGAATTTTATAATAGAAGCTAGAAATTGATCACGTAAAAATTGAGAAGATAGTTGTACAACAATAGAACGAGGGCGTTTGGTAGCAGGACTAATTTTAGCTGTGCGAGTGCAGTGTATAATATCGTTTTCTTTGACAGTATATCCTACAACAGTTTCCAACTTTTGTATAATACTAATCAAGTTTTCATTTCTACTTTCTGGCACACATTGAAGTTCTAGATTATTGGCGCGCAAATGTTGCTCTGTTATATTAACACGTTGTTCCGCGGAAAGAAGTCGCATGTTAAGTTCCGATACGATACTTTTTATTTTAAGGTTATCTTCAAGCAATTCCTTACTAGTTTTCTTAGCTTCTGCCTGTTCTTTCTCAATATCCTCAAACCTGTTACTTATGAAATTCATGGACTCATTAATTTCTTTCATTTCTTTTTTGATAGGTTTAAGTTCTTTGTTAATAATTTCCATTAAACTATTATTAATTTCCTTTAGTATACCACTTAATTAGGTTCTTATAACTTCTTGAACAATATTTTTTTACATCTGCGCCAGTTAAAGCCGTCGTATTTGGCGGTGAATTTAATGCAGGTTTTTTAGTGCCTCTGCCGGTATTGATGTTACGCAATGGAGTTGAATCTTGTTTTGAATATCTGGGAGCATTGTTTTTACATTGGGGGCAATTCCAATTTGATAACACTTCAGTTTCGTTGATCCCCGGTATGGACAGACAGGCTAAATGAAATGATTTATTACAACACATACAATCAACAATCTCCTCATTCTGTCCGGTCTCAATATTAGAACATCCCCATTTACTCATCTTGCATTTTTTGTGTATATATATATATATATATATATATATATATATATATATATTGGTAATATGCAAGTATGTATTATAACTTTGCGATTTTCTATTCGTATGCTGAATGTATTTATTCCATTAAATTTTAGCACCTTTCTGCACTATGTACGATCCTCGTAGAATGATATATTTATTGCGAAAAGTTACTAATCTTTTAAAAATACACAAAAATTGCAACTCGATGCTGCTTGAACCAGCTTTCTCGGACGTAGCGTATCAAGCACCAGAACCACAGGGCTAGCGTACTTAATTCTTACACTTTGAAATTAGTAGTCACTTTGTTTATATTTTAATTTTATTCTTGTGGGGGTCATATAAGTTTATAACTCTATAAGTACCTTCATCACTAAAAACACATCTTGGATCACTTTGATTTTAAATACCACGCTATAACGATATACTGTAGCAGATATAAACATAACAGCTTTGTAGGCCGTATATTTATGTATTCGTTAACACCAATCACTTTGTTATGAAATGTCTTTTACAATTAAAAAAACTTTAAATTACTGAGAGCGATATGACAACACGTCAACCCGCGACACACGTACTCGACGACAAGCAAGCAAGACTTAGTAAAGCAACATAGCAAAAAATTTAAATACTTGCTGTTTAGGTATTCTAACCAAACTTATTTAACATTTTTATTCGTATATAAACTTTCAATACAAAACAACTAAAGTAAAAAAATTAAAAAATAAATTTGATAAAACATGAATGTCTTAAAGAAAACAATACACACTGATGTAAGTAGTTTGTACTTTCTTGTACAGAATTACTTAACATTACAATAGAGAAAAAAAAAAACAACATTTAAGTTATTCTACAGGCAAAGCTACAATTTTACTTATTGTCCGGGAAAATAAGCCATTTTTGGTTTTTACATCAATGGCTCTGATTTTGTTATCTTTACCTTTGTAAACATTTACAATTCTACGCCCGAACCTAATATTCGATCTTAATCTATTTTTAGCTATCCAAGATTGATAATTCAATCCATTTTATGGTTTGAAAGTGCAAACAACCAATCCTGGGATTATAATTATAATCTGTAGAAGCAAGCTATCCTCGAGAGGTCGGATTACAAAAAAGATAGACCTCTGTGGACGAATGACAATTTGTGTGTATCAATAACCTATCTGTCAATTTTGAGGTTTAGTTCGATCGGTGTAAACAATCCAAATTCGAAATCCGAGAAAAGCCTAGGATTAATCCTTCGAGTTCCAACCGATTACGTATTTTGTTTTATTTTATTTGCGCGAAAATGGATTTAACATTACTATCTAGTGACAGTGACAGTGATTTGGAAATGCTAGCTCAGTTATCTGACTCGAGTGATGAAGATGAAACCCTACGCCGCACTCCAAAGAGAATCAGAAGAGTGAACTATACGCAAAGTCTCGATGACGGTGATTTTACCTTTAGGTTTCGATTGAACAAACATGCGTTCAATTCTTTATTGTTAGAAATAACCCCATTATTACGAGTAACATCCACGAGGTAAAGCAAAGCTGGTCTATAGCAAATTAGATAATTTTTTACAATCTAAGTATATAATATACTTCATTTTATGTAATCCTTTGCAGAAATTACGGAGTATCACCATTGCATCAACTTTTGTTGACCCTACGGTTTTATGCACTAGGCACAATGTTGATATCCGTAGCAGATTTTGTTGGAGTTTCAAAATCTACAGCAGGCAGAATAGTGCGAGACACATCATCAGCAATTGCCCAATTATATGATAAATATATTTATGTTCATCGAAGGAGTGCAGACAAATTCTATAGAATTGCTGGATTTCCTCGCGTGCTTGGGGCAATTGATGGCACACATATCCGCATACAGTCTCCATGTAAGTAACTATACTCAACTCTTCTTAAAATTTTGGCAAATATGAATAAACTATGAAGTTGCTAATAATAATGTTTATATATTTTAGGTCATTTAATAGGCGAAGAATACAGAAATCGGAAGGGTTACTTTTCTTTAAATGTTCAAGGTGTTTGTGATGCAGACTTAAAGTTTATAAATGTTGTGGCTCGTTGGCCTGGTTCTACGCATGATGCAACTATATTTAATAACTCTATTCTGAGAGGTAGGTGTAAATAATATGTATTCAAATTGTAATAAATTTGAATATTTACTGTCAGAGCCTAATATTCTTTGTTTTTATAACAGCTGAATGTGATGCAGGGCAATTCGGAAATCGCTGGTTACTTGGAGATAGTGCCTATCCAAACAGGCCATATTTATTAACACCTGTTCTGAATCCAGTTTCTGAAGCTGAACATAGGTACTATGAAGCACACATTAAAACTAGAAATACTATTGAACGGTATGTTAAATGAAACAGTATTATTAGATAAAATGTGTTATGGGAATACTGGTGTTTAATAAACAAACTGTTTGTATTACAGAGCATTTGGAGTATGGAAACGTAGGTTCCCTGTTGTAGCTCTTACACTACGTTTGTCAATACCAAATATGCAGGCGGTAATAATAGCAACTACAGTCCTACATAATATTTGCAGAAATCACAATCTCACAGAAATCCCCTCTGAAGTAGAACTACCATCTATCGACAATAGTACAATGCCTCATAATGTAGTTGTTAATGATATTCCTACAAACCATAGAACTGATTTGATAAATAATTATTTTATGACATTATAGAAACGTTGACACTCATTGGACAAATAACTGCCTTAATTAACATTACAGGTAAAAACAATTATGTAGAATAAGTTAGAAATTAAATTGTTAGTATTTTCTTAGTTTTAAATTCAAATGTAAAAATAAAGCAAGTATTAAAAATTAATTTCTCTATTAAAAATACACATTAATTACTATGTTACTATACTACTGAGATATTTATAAAAAAGGAACTTAAATTATAACTGCCTTCTACTACTTCTATACCACATACGTGAGTAATAGTACTTAATCTTTTTAAAATATTGTTAAATTGAAATAAACTGTGAAGTTCCTATTAAGTGTTACTTTTCTTTATAAATTGTTTGTGAATTTAATTATATTTATTTAATTTTTATTATAGTAATTAATGTATATTATAAAAATGTACATTAATTACTATAATATTGATAAATTTATATAAAAGAAGTCAAATAATTATAACTACCTTCTATGTTTTATAATAGTCTCCATGTAACTGTGTGCTGGCGACTAACTAGAAATCAGAAATCACAAGTGGTACTTTTCTTTAAATGTATTTTATTTAAAGAAAAATTCAAGCTCAAAGCTTATGAACGATGTAGCTCATCGGTCTCCTTACCAACTGCATAAAGCAACTATTTTTTGTTAACTGTTTTGAGATGCGGGTGCAAATAATATGTATTCAAATTGTAATGTGATGTGATGCAGGCTTGCACTGATGTTAAAGGTTAAAAATTGAATGTAGAATCAGTTGTTATTTTTTGTTAAAGTTTGTAAATTTAATTGTAAAAATTTAAAAAATCAATAAAAATTATTTATTTCTATTAAAATACAATTATTACTATAATACCTAGACATTTATAAAAAAAGTATTTAATTTGTAACTACCTTTTCCTCCTTTTATACCACATATCATCCACATAATAGTCTCCAAGTAAGTAAAAATACTTACCCTTTTTAAATTTTTGTTCAATTTAAACACGAGTTGCTAATAATAATATTTATATATTATAGGCTATTTAGCAGGCAAAGAACTCAAAGATCACAAGTGTTACTTTTCTTTATATTTTGTGAATTTAATTGTAAAAATAAAACAAATATTCAATAAAAATGATTTTACTCTTTTAATTACTATATTACTAAGACATTAATCTAACTTTAATACATTTATTACATACATATTTTATTGGTTAAAAGATTTTCAAATACAAACTATATAACTACTAATATTACAAATCATGAATACATACAAAGCTTGAATTTATTAACAACTACTTACAGACATGACTGTCTTTTATGTATCAGAATACTTAATTATTTTTTACACTTACATACTATTACACAAATAACTATTTCTTAAAATTTTCTATTTCTAATAGAAGTTTTTCATTTTCTAATTTAAGTTTTTTATTTTCTAATTTTATATTTTCTAATTTTGACTCCAGGCACAGTTTTTTAAATGTATAATATTCTGCAATGGCACGATCTCTAGCAGATTTCGACCCATCACCCTGCAATTTCCTTTTACCTGTAAAATACAAATTAATTTAATTTATTAAATTACAAGTTAGCTTTTTTAAAATAAAAAAGGAGTATATCTTTTGCCTATTACTATTTTACCTCAATTTATACTGCTTTTAAACTAAAGCGGACTACAAGTTTGACCATACCACCACCTCAGCGAATGGAACACCATGCGAAATTGTTATTTTATAAATTAAAATTCTATCAACATCAAAATAACCATTACCTGTTTTAGGAACATTGAATGTTACTCTCCGTGGTGTATCCGAAACTTTATTTTGTTCAGCAACAGCATAGGTGTTAACCTGAGCCATTGCTGAATGTGAAGAAGTAGGGGTCACAACCATTTTCTTTTGCGGATCTGGCACTGGTGTGTCCTGAAACTCTAGGATTTCTAGATTGACCCTAGCATCACCACCTAATTCCTCTACGCCATTTCCATTTGGCACGATACCACCACCATCACTAATCACTACAAAGTGCTCGGGTTCCCTATCTCCCCCATAAGGAACAACTAATCCACTAGCTGTATTCCCCAATAAGCTGGTAACACGATCCAGTATTTCGTCTGGGGGTATATACTCACCAACACCACCGCCAGTCTGCAAATCAAAAAGATGAAATTAATAAAGAATGTAAATAAAATGGTTAATCATTTATTTAAGACCAACTATCGGCCGATTTCATTAGCTACCATCACAGCAAAAGTACTTGACGGTCTGGTTGAGAGACAGCTCAAGCGTCACCTGGTTCTGCACGACGCTCAATTCGGTTTCAGGCCAAAACTGTCAACTGAGTGCGCCATTCTGGCTCTCAAGCATACTGTCAGGTATTATATGGATAGGAAGACTCCGGTTTACGCGGCTTTTCTTGACTTGTCCAGGGCGTTTGACTTGGTTAGGTATGACATCCTGTGGAGAAAACTACAAAATTCAGGAGTTCCTGGTGAGATTATAAATATTCTTAAATATTGGTATGGCCACCAGACTAACCAAGTCAAATGGTTGGATCAGCTTTCTGATGCGTACGGATTGGAGTGTGGGGTGAGGCAGGGTGGTTTGACCTCCCCGACGCTTTTTAATTTGTATATAGACGAGCTGATTGTTAGGCTTGGCAACACCAGTGTCGGCTGTTTCATTGATGGTCTCTGTGTAAACAGCATCAGTTACGCGGACGACATGGTGTTGCTGAGCCCGTCAGTTGCTGCTCTAAGAAGGCTGATCTCAATATGCGAGGAGTATGCTGAATCCCACGGCCTATTGTATAATGCTAGGAAAAGCGAGTTGATGGTTTTTAAAGCCAGGACTCGTAAGGTGATGTATGTACCGCCTGTCAAACTCAACGGTAGTGAACTTGTAAGGGTGCCATCCTTCAAGTATCTCGGTCACGTGGTTACCGAGGACTTGAAGGATGACAAGGATATTGAAAGGGAAAGGAGGGTGATGGCAGTCCGCTGCAACATGTTGGCTCGCAGATTTGCACGTAGCAGTCCAGATGTAAAAATAACACTGTTTAAGGCATACTGCCAAACGCTTTATACGTGCAATCTATGGGTCAACTACACGCGGGGGGCTGTCGGCGCTCTCCGAGTACAATATAATAATGGTCTGAGAATGTTGTTGGGGCTTCCAAGTTACTGTAGTGCATCAGGGATGTTTGCATTGGCGCACACTGATGGGTTTTACACCGTAGTGCGCAAGCGAATCGCATCCCTGCTGCGCACGGTGCGGGGGGAGCACCAACACCATTCTCAGAGTAATCAGTGAAAAGCCTGACTGTCCGATACTGCGGCACTGGGTGTACGCTCACACACATGTTGCAGGGGTGTCGCGCAGTGCAGGCAGATATTTAAATTAAAATAAATATTTTCCAAAATATTACTAACCTAGTTTTTAAGATGTCTTTGTATGCTACTAACAATATTATGGACAACAGTCTGAAATAAATCAATTTTATTTTTATTTATTATTTATTTATACTTAGATTAAAAATAAATAAACAACGAAACTAACGTTTATGCTGTTCATTCTTATTTTAGTGCAACGTTTACGTGCATTCTTCTTTAAATTCTCCCATTTCAGCCGAAGCTGTTGTGGTGTCTGACGACAACTTGTTGCTGTAGCATTAAACTGCTCGGCTATTCGTACCCACTCTTTATCTTTCATTTTATTGCTGCTGGCGTTTGTGGCTTTAGATATTATAATTTTGCTCATTTCAATAAGTTCGAGTAAGGCTTTGCTTTCATCTTTTGAAAGTGGCTTGCTCTTTATCTGAAATAAAAAGCGATTTATGTAGTTGTACATCAAGCATCAAATGATACAATATCTAATGTATTACAATTTAACTTACTATTTGTGGCTCCATTATTTTATTATTCAAAAAGTATTTGCTGTAAATATTTCTGTTCTCGAACTGTGATCGAACCGAAGCAGTGAAACTTGATAATTTCGTGTATATACAATGTACTCTGTGCTTGATAATTGTTTTTTAGACCGACGCGATGAGCGATGACCGATGACGCTGCGGCCGCTACTGACCGGCGGCGTTCCGTTACGTGATTGTTTTCAAACCATAGTTACATTGATTTAAATAAAAATATAATCATTTTATAATTTTAGGGAGAAAAAAGGAGTTAATGTAATAACTTCTAATTAAAGTCAATAGTTATAAATCTAAAATTACATTTTATGTTATTATATTAATACAACTATTTGAAAGAAGCAATAGTCGCTATGCATAAAACGAAACAGTCGAGAGGAAACGGATCGATCCAAACATCTGTTTGGATCGACTGCGATCGCCGCAAAAAAAAGATTGGGCTTGTTAAGGGATATTGGGATGTGGATTTGGATCGATCTTTGTATAAGGTACAATCTCGGATTGCTATTAATCCTAAAAAAGAGATACGTTATTAAGTTCGGGCGCTACTCAACGACTGCACAGCCCGAATAGACACCTCATACAAGGCAAACACTTTCTGTCAACACGTTAGACAAATACGTCTTACTTAACAAAACGATCGCACGATTTACTTTACCCTAACATTTTAAATGAACTCTAAATAGTTCAGAACCTATTCTGTCGTCGAGCTGCGAACGCACCGTGGTACGTCCGCAATGCCGACCTTCATCGGGACTTAGAGCTCCCAACAATTCAACAATTTTTTAAAAAACTCTCTGAGAACTTCTTCAAAGCCTCAGAGTCGCACCCAAACCACTTAATTCGTGAGGCAGCTTCTTATGCAGCCCCACCCCCCTCTCGCTATCGTGTCCGCAGGCCGAGAAACTCTCTCTCGGACCCGCCTAATAAACTTTCAAACGACCTGAACTGTCTCCTGGCAGCTCAGGCCAACTCTAATTAAATAAAATTATTGTAATATCTGACATTAATTTGCCTTCGTAGGCACTCCCTCAGCGGCACTTAGCCGCCTGCGCCCTCTTTTCCCAAAAGAGGGTCGCTCATGATAAGGCACAATAGAGCTTAATCAGCCGGTTGCCTGTCCCTAAAGGCGGTTTTTAGGGGGTATCACTTAGGGTCCCCGGTAGGACAGTGAGTCCCCCATAACCACGATAGACCGGCTATCGTGGTATGCGTAATGCATTTTTCCCGCCTCCCTACGTACAGGGTAGCCTGTACGTAGGGAGGCGGAAAAATGCACATCCCTTTAATTGCTTCGGGCGCAAAAAAAAAAAAAAAAAAAATTACTTTAGTAGCGACCACTTCCCTGACCTGTAAACATCTTGCATGTGACTCGTGAATTTCCGACAAAATAAAATACAAAAGCTGCGCAACTTGGTTCCCTGTACAATAAAATAGTGCGGAAATAGTATCTAAATGTGTAATTTCCAAAAAAATGGCATCACTTTTCATAGGTAAGTGAATTTTAATTTCAAAATTCATTCATAAAAATTAATTTGAGCTCAACCTATATTTGTCACAAGCAACTCGCGGTGATTTATTCGGACATCTTCGTATATTATCGTAATATGCATCCCTTTCTTAATGATTTCTTATATTTACGCGAACACTACACATTTAAATAAAACTAATTTTTACGGATTCTATCGCGTATATTTAACTTTATAAATACCCGACGTTTCGAGCAGTTTACAGTACCCATGGTCACGGGGGGACTGAGATGTTCAACGTTCAGATGCTAAAGAACACTTATTCCTTCCAAAGATGATTCGCGAGGCTATTGAAAAAAAAAATCCTAATTTCAATAGAGAAGATGGCTAGGTGCTACTATCTGCTTGGGATCCTATAATAAATAAATTTAATATTTAAATTCCAACCCAAGCATACAACTGCAAGATTTCAAGATACCGTAGGTTCATACGAATCAAAAGTTAAATTTTAATCTATGTTAACCGCGGTTAACTATGATATGTGGACGTTGAAAATCTCAGTCCCCCGTGACTATGGGTACTGTAAAGTGCACGAAACGTCGGATATTTAAAAAGTTAAATATACGCGGTAAAATCCGTAAAAATTAGTATTCTTTAAACATCCCTTTCTTTTCAATGCAGTTCATTGTTGCTATACTTTTCTTTAATTACTGGCACGTGTATCATGTAGCACTAGTGCTGCACCAGTTAAACTATAATATTACAAGTAATTATTATGCATGTTATCGTGAATGTTTTACAGACATTATACTATAAGCGACATAGGTGTAAGCAGAATTTTTTTAGTGAATGTAATGTAATTCAAACTGAAATAATACTAGTTTTTACGGAATTTATCGCGTATATTTAACTTTTTAAATACCCGACGTTTCGGATGCTTTACAGCACTCATGGTCACGGGCGGGAATGAGATGTTCAACGTCCAAATGTCATAGTTAACCGCAGCTACCATAGATTAAAATTTAACTTTTGTTCCGATCTATATAGTATGAACTTATGGTATCTTGAAGTCTTGCAGTTGTATGCTTGGGTTGGGATTTAATTTTATTTATTATCGGATCCCAAGCAGATGGTAGCACCCAGTCATCTTCTCTATTGAAATTAGGATGTTTTTTGATTTCAATAGCCTCGCGAATCATTCTTGGAAGGAATCGGTGTTCTTTAGCGAGGATTTACGGTCTATCAAATCTGATGCAGTGACGGGAGCGATCCTGTACGTGTTCACAGACTGCAGACTTCCCGGAGCGTCGATTCTTCACATCAGCTATATGTTCTTTAACGCGGGTTTTTATTGATCTTTTAGTTTGTCCTATGTAGGAGAGACCACATTCACAATCAAGCTTGTACACTCCTGCATCTTGCAGAGGGACATTACACTTGACTGATGGTAAAAACTGACCAATCTTCTTTAGCCAATCTTGTCAGTGACTCCTCTAACATATGGCAGTACAGCAGGTACACGCTCGACTGTGTCCGGCTTCACTCGTTCACTGTGACGTAGGCGCGGGACTCGAAGCTTTTTGTCATGCAAAACTTGCTTGACATGGTGGAGCTCAGCAGCCAGGTGTTTACTGTCACAGATCCCTTGTGCTCTCTGAAACAAAGATTTACCCACGGTAGCTAATTGTGAAGGATAGTGGTGAGAATCACCGTTTAAATACCTATCTGTATAGGTCTTTTTCTATACAGAGTATGGCTCAAGGTGTTATCAGGATTCCGAATTACTAACACATCTAGAAAAGCTAAGGAATTGTTTGCCTCTAACTCCATTGTGAACTGAATTTTAGAATTTATAGAGTTAAGATGGTCTAAAAATGCAGTTACTTTATCTAAAGGTAGAATTGTGAAAGTGTCGTCTACGTACCGCTTGTAGAATCTTGGATTTATGAGATAACTAAGCAGGGCTTTCTCCTCAAAGTCTTCCATGAATATATCGGCGACAATGGGAGGTACAGGTGAACCCATCGCCACACCATCTACTTGCTTGTAGAACTCCTCCTTCCACAATAGGTAGCCAGATGTAAGGCAGTGTCTGAGTAAAACTGCATATTCTACGGGCATGTTGTTTTCTTCCAGCCTTCTAGTTACAATTGAGATGCAGTCTTCAACAGGTAAGCATGTAAACAATGACTGCACTTTAAAACTGACCATAGTTTCATTGTCTGCCAGATGTAGGTCTTTAATCTCGCTGACAAAATGGTAGGAATCCTTTATGTGTGCTCTTGTATGTCCCCTGAGCGGTGAGAGTATTTTCGCTAAGTGTCGAGCCAATCTGTAAGTTGGTGAATCGATTTGGCTCACTATGGGACGTAATGGAGTATTGGGCTTGTGTATTTTTGGTAACCCATACAAATTATTCAAAACTTCTTAAAAATAAATTCATAATAAAATCGATATAGTTTTTATTAGACGGCACTCTGCTCTCTTTACTGCTAAGACGCCATGTCAAGACAACTAGGAAACGGAAGTGAACTTGACAGTTTAAATAACTGTTGCTATTTTATTTTTAATAGTATTCTATTATCATTTCAATACTGTAAAGAAAGCTTGTTTAAATAAAAAATATTCTTTAAAACAAAAAATTATAAGTATATTATTAAAAACGATACCTACCTAAATAAAACTTGTAGGCGTTGATTCTACTTAACGGCCAACTTAATGGGGGGGGGGGGGTGTCATCATTTTTGAGTAAAACTATATCATTAAATTTTTATATCGGGTTCAGTTGTATACCATTTGTGGCGTATGTAACTTAAAATGAGCTATATACTCGTATATCGTTGGATTGTATTTTTTCTACTGCGTCGATTAGTTTGTATTTTGTGATAATTTGAGCACGTTCTTGGCACTTAAGCGCTGCAAAAGTATTGTATTTATCATAATTTTCATGTATTGACGAACACTTACGTAATACAAGTTTAGATTAATGTTTAGTCGTTGTCACTTTAGTGTTTTTCTTTACTGACTACAAACATTTCAGTTTTATTATTTTTTATTATTATTTATTTAATTTCAAGTATCCAAGATTCATTTTCATTTACATTACTTTTTTTTAAATTATAATTATTAAAAAAATTTAAATCTAATAATCTAACAAAATATGACGAGACAAATATATTAAAACTATTAAATTATTACTAAATGCCGTATTAAGACAAATATATTAAAACTATTAAATTATTACTAAATGCCGTAATGCACTTAAACAGCAGTCAAATTAGCTGCTGGGCATATGCAATCTACAACAATGTTGCAGATAGGAACAGTTCACTCTGTCACCTATCATTTTAAGAATGCCATTGGGGCTGGCCCTTACCCTACGCACCAGCGATGCAGCTCTTTTACGCAAAGTTGCGTAAAAACAATCTACATGTGCTTGCGCAAACATCGCTGATGCGCTGCAGCGTCGGGATAGCCCCATCAGCACCCGGAACGCGTTGTTATATTGGATCCGGAGAGCTCCATAGGCCCGTTGCGTGTAGTCCCTCCATAGGCTGCACGTGTAAAGAGATGTACAAAACGCTCTAAATAAAGTGAGTTTAACCTCCCTTGAACATCTAGCGAACCTACGTGCAATCATATTTGCACGAACCGACAGAGCCCTACGTTACCTTTCTATGTCAGTAGTATCCTTGAGGTCGGAAGTAACCATATGACCCAAATATTTGAAAGAGTCAACCCTAGTTAATGGTGTGCCATTCAATTTAATAGGAGGCACATTACTCGTACGATCCCGTCCGGCCCCAAAGATCTGCGGCTGCGAATGTCTCACAAACACTAAGCAATTTTCTTAATCCACATATTGATGCACTCAGCAGCACCATGTCATCTGCGTAACTCAAGTTATTTACACAAATTCCATCTATATGACATCCGACATGCATGCTGTTAAGCGCCTCAATATGTGCATTTACATAGAGGTTAAAGAGACTGGGTGAGCTTAGCCCACCCTGTCTCACCCCGCACTCCAACCGGTATGGTTCAGACAAAACATTAGCCCATCTAACGCAATTGACCTGTCCCCCATAGCAATATTTTAAAATCTGTATCAGTTGACCTGGTAATTTAATATCCTCCAATTTTTTCCACAGAATATTGTAGGAGACCAGATCAAATGCCTTCGACAGGTCAAGGAAACAAGCGTAGACAGGTGCTTTCCTATCAACATAATATTTGACAGTGTACTTAAGGCAAAGTATCGCACTTTTTGTGGACAGTCCGTTACGAAATCCGAACTGATTGTCATGCAGTTTTAGATATTTATTGATCTGCGTATTAAGCACACTGTCCAATATCTTTGCTACGATGGTTGCCAAGGATATTGTTCTATAATTACATTTATCTGACAAGTCACCCGTTTTATTTTTAAGCTATTGCATAGCTTCTATCGCGGGCCTTGAGCGCGGGGACCGAATCCAGAAATTCCGTAACGAAAAAAACCTCACGCTCCCCACTCCGACGGGCACGGATGTGTGGCGTTGAATGCCGTGCATCGTCTAACGTCGTTTCAGTTCGGCATACTTCGGCACTCGGCAGACTTCGGCACGGTGTTTGTGTGCGTGCGACTAGTCGTATGCGTGTACACTAGCTGCTAACTGAATGATAAAAATTCCTGAATAACCTACATGTATTGTAAGATATTAAAAATATTCTAAACAATATTAACTTCTCATTTATACAATAAGAGAAAAAAAATTTTTTCTTATCGGTCACCACGCTCAAAAAGTGTAACTTGATTTAATATCGAAGACTTAACTGCATAAATAAAATAAATAATTAATTATAATTGCATAAGTTGATAAAAAATGCTATGCAATAGCTTTATCGCGGCAGTCCCCGAGTGCCACACGTCTTTTTTACCACCGGTACTACTGATTATTGTCTACTTTCTTTCTTGTGCTACAACTAGGTGATTTTTCGTCTCGTATTAGTGACGACGATATATTTGTATTCTTCATCTCTTTAGACCTAACGAAAGTGGAATCATGTATAGCAGACATACCTATTGGTCCACTATCAAGGCCCCAAGCACTCAGCCTTGGGTTCACATTACACATGTGCGGCGGATGAATACCTTCATTACCAATACTTTACTTTCAAGCTCTTTATCCTGTTCAAGCGGAGTGTACGTCGACTTTATGCAGTCTATATTGAAACGTAATTTTGCAATATCCTTTAGTAGTTTTGTACAGTCAAGATGATCAAAGGTAATTGTTGGTAATTTTTCTAACTCCCTTGTAACAAAGACATCAGATCAGATCAGGTTCAGTAGTTTTAAAAAGCTGAATAATATCCTTTTTTTTTTGCGGATGGAAAATCATCTAATGACGCCTTTCGCTCTGGGTGGAGCGTAAGGGAGTGTCAGACTTTTACTGACTAAAAACCATCCGTGTTCCTTCAGTGCCCTTACGTTCCGGAGCCGCGGTATCTCTTTCGAACAGCCCGCAGCCCCGGCAACAGCCCGCAGCCCCGGCAGAGCAGGTCACGTTTTTCTTTTCCCTCTCTCTTACGCGTTGTATTTTTCGCTTATCCGATGGTATAGCATCAAAAAACAATGCTTTCGACTTTTGAAGAACACAAACGCAACAATGATTCTTCATCCATCACAGATATTTTGTTCTGGATGTAACATAACAGTACGTCTATGACGATATTACACACGGAACACTTTAACGTCTCCGACATTATGACGCATGACCAATTTGTCGTTCGCACCGATAATTATACCATGAAAGGACACGTGCGTCACAGCTGAGCGCAAGCGAGGGACCGCGGGACTTTATTCAGCGACTCAAAATACTGTAGTTTGAGTCATTGATGTCACTTTATTATTCTTTGCCAGTCGTAAATACTAGGCTATATGTAGATAAGTAAATTTGATTTACGTAGAAATTGATGAGCATTGCGCGTTAGTATATTTTGACTTCGCAGTTTCCTTAGAGGGAACGGTTTTAGTAACTTTTTGCTTTACATATCTAAGTATTTGAGTATCTATTTAGAGTGTTTTACATTCAATGAAATTCAAACTCTCATAGGTATGTCAATTTAATTTCTTCGAAAATTGTGCCTAATAAGAGGTTACCTACTTAATAACTAATGATTATTGAAGATTAATAATAAAATTGTGTTTCGTGACTTTTGCCACAAATTTTCTACACAGTTTTTACTTTGTGTTTTAAAACTGTCATGTCAAATTTTTTATTATTTTTCATAACAAGTGATTACAAAGCAAGCTGTATTTATTTTGTTTTCTTCTTCTTCAACCAATACAGTAAAAAGTTTACATCTATGGGTCATAAGTTCTACCAAACCTTATTATTTAAAATGTTTGAATACTGGCTAGATGAACTTCACTAATTTTAAAAACCTATAAAGTTTGCGCTTACTGCAAACAAAAAAAAGACATTAATTTTTATTCATTTTCAAGTATGAAGTGGTCGAAGAAAGAAGATAGAGTAGCGGTTATCGCGTTGCACCGCTGTGGTTACGCGCTAATAAAAACTTCAATATTCTACAAAAATTGAAAATAACCCTACGATTAGTTTATCGCACTATCAAACGAACTACGGAAGTAATAAAGTTATTAATAGTTTCTTTGCAACGATCCGCTTAATAAAATAAAACGATGTGTCTTACCTAGTTTGAAGATCACTTCTCGCCCTCCCTCAATTGCGTGCACTAATCTCGTCTAATCCTAGCACCACTGCTCCCAAAATCACCATTCTAGGAAAGGCACACTATCGACGATAATACGACACGTGTTTCGCCTCTACACGAGGCATCTTCAGGTGATGTAGACTCTACGGCGGCTGACCAAAACAGCTGCTATTTATACATGCCTACACAACCGCTCCCCACCAAAGTAGCGAGCGACCGCGTCGTGCGATACAAACCAGCGACTAATTATCATTATTATTATTTATTATTCTTATTATTATTTGGAATATCTTTATAGTTTTCTCATCTGGTTGGGTTCTATAAATATATAATTATAAATGAAAATTAAAAGATAAATATACATAAATATCAAGAAAATACAAAAAATACATAAATAAATAAAAGCCCAACATGATGGAAGCCCTCGGCAAGGTAGACCAAACGGCCGAGGGTTAGGGGGAAAGGGAAAGAAACTGGCGGCCGATGCGGGCGGTGTCGAGGAGCACCACCTTCTTCATTTAAGCCCGGAGTGGTCAGTCACGGAGTCTCATTCTCCGCCCATTCACAGAGACGATTACATGAATAAATTCGGTCGGCTGACCACCCCACATGACAGTCACCTCGTGAGCCAGGTCCAGATATTTTGTTTCCTACTTCAGGTTCTCGTCATATGGAATGGTAATGTCGACCAAAGATATCCTTGACTGTGCCCGGTCCATCAACACAATAACAGGTTTATTCGCAAGAATAGTCCTGTCTGTAATGATGACCCGGTCCCAGTAGAGCCTGGCGCGATCATTTTCAAGCAAGGCTTCCGATAAGTACTTATAATAAGACAGTTAGTTTCCAATCCACAAGACCGTATTTCAAAGCGAGCTCCTGGTGTAGAATCTTGACTACTAGATTGTGCCTGTGCAAGTACTCAGAATTAGAAAGTGCCAAACAACCGGAGATGACATGCCTAAGTGACTCACCTAGATGGCGACAAGTTCGACATACGGCAACGGTGACATCCTTTAGGATGCATCTCCGATAGCTGTTGGTCTTAATAACCTGATCCTGTATTGCTCCAGGTTTCCCCGAAGAGGTCACCAAAACGTAGCCAGTGGAAGGAGGCGACTGAATCTACGAAGGGCTCATGTAGAGCCCTGTAGTACCTCCCGTAGAGCTCCTTCTCCTTCCATACGTTCTCCCGGTCGGAAATGCTTTGTACTGCTGGGCCCTGCCATATCTTTTTGGCTAAGGATAGAGGGGTTAAACACTTTATCACTAGAAATGATCTCATTATAGAATGGATCATCCGATCTCTATTTTGCTGCTAACTTATTTAATATAGAAAATAAATTATTGAACTTTCAAAATGAAAACGAAAACTAATCGATTTTCTTTGCCGGCTAGCCAACGATATTAAAAGCTCTTACTATACCTCCTTTCAGACCAAAAATATCAGTATAGCATTAAAAAGCTCCTAGACTTATAAACTTAGAAAATGCTGGGGTTAGTACATATATATATATATATATATATATATATATATATATATATATATATATATATATATATATATATATATCTTGATTTATTTTATTAATGGTGTTCTCTCAAAACTATAACACACTAGAAAAGACACTAAAAGAGGCAAGGAATTTTATTAAGTGGATTCCTTACGTAATAAGACTGTAAGACTGTCTTTCTGCCTGTTTAGGAGTCCGCCAGGGTAGGTATCACCCTGTTATCTATTTCTATTGTGTTCCCGAATGAAGGGTATAGAGAATAAATATTAAAGAATACATATTTACAGATTGTGATGCATTCCATTTTAGTTCTCAGGCGACAACGCATTTATAGCCTTCTTTGTATGAAGTTCGCTCCAGGTACAATATTTTGTATTACTTTCAGTCAACTTAACAGTAACTTAACAATAATACGGAAACATACTTAACTTTTACTTACCAGTATTATAAAGTATGTCACTGTTTCTGTTTATATTTTATATTTAAGAAAACTTTACTTTCACAATAGAATTTACTCGTTCTCATTCTTGTGAAGTTTATATATAAAAAACTTCACAAGAACAAAAATCACACCTGGTTATTTGGATGGGAGTAAAACCCGTGGACCTTAGTGCTACAACTCATTGCTAACGCCACTGCGCCACGGGGCCGTCTAAATATCTACACAGAACATGTAATTATCTATCTATATACTATCTCATCTTTAAATCTGTTGTAAGGTATTCAAAGTTATGATTTTCAAAAAATATTATTACGAACAGGATAAATTTGTATTAAAACGTAAAGTACATTTGTTGGAGAGCAGCTTTTACAATCAGCGTATCGTATCTTTTTAAACGAGGAAAGTTTAACAGCAAACGTAAATCGTTGTTGTCGCTAAACAGGAAAGTTAAAATGTTTTTATTAGTACATTATCTGTGTGAAAGTGTGATTTTTTCTGACATATTGTCTTTACTTTTTTCTGCTTTAAGTGACATAGAGTTAAAATTAAAGTTGAAAGTAATACAAAATAATCACAATAAAAACAACTTAAAATGGTAGTACAGAAACAGTGTAAAATAAAGTAAATTTCAAATTTAAAAAAATATAGAATAATTTTATAAAAAATTAATATTATAAAAAAAGAAGATATAGAAAATTCTTCAAATATACAGTGTGAAAGTGTAAACACCGTTGTCACTGAAACCATAGGTGGTTGGCTTTAATATAAAAATATTTATCCGATTTAAAAAAAAAACGCTATTTTCTTTTATAAAATTAAAAAAGTTTCTGTCCGACACCGTCCGTAAATTCATGGATACCCTATGCGCTCGAGTCACGTAATCACTGTAAAGATCACCGCCCGCCCTTGCTACCTACACAACATTTCAATATAAACACAATGGTACACATAACCTATCATGAAACTTTTCCTTCATACTTTCACACTTGCTTAGGACAGATAAAAATTCCTACCCTTTGTGTTGCGTGACGAGTCCAAATTAATGTAAGTTAGATTTAACAACAAAGAAAATTAAACATTAATAATAGTAAATAGTAAATCATTAGGTAGGATTTTTTGGCGTATTTACCGTATACCGTACCGCGGCCCTGGAACGCAAAGGGCATTTGAAGCATAAGCTGACCGTTCATTGTACGGAAAGATCATACAAAGCGAGGCCAAGACAAATATTAGACGAAAGCCTTTGAAATAAAAGAATAAATTAAGATTTGGATCGGTTACACTTTAATTAATTTCTTAACACACCACTTTTCTGTTTAATTACTATACCTTTATGCTATTCACAAGTATTTTTGACAGAAGCGTATAAGTCACTCTCTTCAATAAACAATATACTTAACATTTTACTCTCTCTTTTGCAAAAAGCGCACCCATAAACAGTCGACACCCTGTCTCCGCCATTAACCACCGAACACTGTTACTCCTATCGGACTATCGGAGCCATTCAGTCTTGTATCCCCTCTTTTGTTAACCCACGCGGAAATGTCTATTCCCTTCATAATCTCTATTACTAAGCAATGTTGCCATATTATATTATGTTCGCATATTGACCATTTCCGCAAATATTAAAACGGACACATTTTAAACATGAAAAAAAGTAGATTCTTATTATAGAATCATCCGGAAACAAAGACAAATTTTAATAATGTAATATAAATATGATAGCATTGCTAACAGACGGCCGTCCTGTTAACGAAATGTCTCTATTTCGATCCGGCCATTCGATTAACTTGCAACACTAATCCCTATGCAATTGTATACAATCTGACAAATAGTTATTCCTCAACAAAAATCATATAGGTTAATTCTTATATAATATAATGCTGAAATGTAATTAAGTATTACAATCGATGTTAATCATCTAAATATACATTTTTAATTTAAAACAGATTTGAGTATCACATCTGATAACTATATTTCGTATTCTTAACAATTTATTTATTTTATTTATTTATTTGCTTTTTCAGGGAAACATACAGTACAATAAAAAAAATACATTATAAAACATATAAAAGTAATCCTAAAACCAATGAAGTTTCCACAGATATCTAAATTACATATTAAAAGTTGCAACCACAATATGTTTAAAGATTGATAAATATATGTGTAATTTAATTCAATGTTAATTACTCCCTAGTTATAGATTTTAGGGCCAGTTTTCCACATTGCTGATCTTCTGACTGGTTACTGTGTCTCTGGCTGTCTCACGGATCACTGTGTCACTGTGTTCCTGTAAGCATGCACAAAACAAAAAATGTTAATTTAAAGTTCTTATAGTAATGTCATGGGGTGTAGTCATTGAAAAGTCCTGGTCCTTTTCTTTTTTATTAAGTGAGGCAGGCAGGTAGCTAAGGTATCATAGACTTTATAAATAGCGTACTAATTGCAGCGTTATAACAGCATATTTTACATAGGCACATAATGTTATCACTAAATTAGTTAGTTTATTGCACATATAGAGTGAGCACTGCAGAGTAGCATATTTTGCATAGATGATGTGATCACCATACTAAATAAAATATTTCACAGTGATCACCACATTAAGTAGTATATTTCACATTGATAAATTGAGTAAGCACTGCAGTATGGCTGCATATTTCACATAGGTGATGTGATCCATTAGTAGCATATTTTGTGATGTGCATTAAGTAGTATATTTCACATTGATAAATTGAGTCAGCACTGTAGTATGACTGTATATTTCACCTAGATGATGTGATCACCACATTGAGTAGCATATTTCACATAGATGATGTGATCACCACATTAAGTAGTATATTTCACATTGATAAATTGAGTCAGCACTGTAGTATGGCTGTATATTTCACCTAGATAATGTGATCACCACATTGAGTAGCATATTTCACGTAGATGATGTGATCACCACATTGAGTAGCATATTTCACATAGATGATGAGATCACCACATTAAGTAGTATATTTCACATTGATAAATTGAGTGAGCACTGTAGTATGGCTGTATATTTCAACTAGATAATGTGATCACAACATTGAGTAGCATATTTCACATAGATGATGTGATCACCACATTAAGTAGTATATTTCACATTGATACATTGAGTGAGCACTGCAATATGGCAGCATATTTCACATAGATGATGTGATCACCACATTGAGTAGCATATTTCACATAGATGATGTGATCACCACATTAAGTAGTATATTTCACATAGATGATGTGATCACCACATTAAGTAGTATATTTCACATTGATACATTGAGTGAGCACTGCAATATGGCAGCATATTTCATATTGATGATGTGATCACCACATTAAGTAGTATGTTTCACATTGACACATGGCTGTAATTACACACAATTTAGTAGATATTAAGGCGTACTTAGTCACAAATAAATAATTTGATAACAGATTTTCTATTATTATCTTAAGAAATAATCTAAAGCATGTATGCGTAGGTATATGGATGTGGAAGAGGCGAGAAAGGTATGTCAGGATCGTGCTAAATGGAAGTCTGTAGTCTCTGCCTACCCCTCTGGGTGACAGGCGTGAGTGTTTATGTTGTTGTTAAATAATCTAAATGTTTAGTACTTACAACTAGTTTATTCCAAACGAAATCAGTGTGACTCTTTGCAGTTGACAAAGTGCATAACTAATCTTAATCACCTGAAATAATTGTAGCTTGGATCGGGATATGAAGGCATTATCTGATAATCGATTGGATATGTAGAATAAGGGATCAATCGTAGGTCTAATTGTTGTCGGATAGAATACTGTCGTCGCTAGAGTAGCTTGAATTTATTGTAGCACCATGATCACTGCTATCAACTGTAAAAGTGATCCATTTCTTCAATGCGTCAGGGGCATAAACGCTTTTATATTTACGTTTTGAATGCCCACCTATGCTTACAACCTCATACCGGTCATTGTCAAAAATGGCATTAATCCTGAAAGGTCCTCTGAATTTTGGGTGTAACTTTTTACTTTTATCATTGGCAGGAATATGATAGTTTGGAATCATTACAAGATCACCCAAGGAAAAGAATTGAGTTGGTGTTTTTTTTTCCATCGTAATACTTTTTTATGGTATGCTGATTTTTGTTTTGTCCACGACTAGGTTACGAACACTGTCTCTAGTTTTATTTAACTCATTTTCTGACAGATTATAATGAGTGCTTGGATACGCGTCCTGAACGGCATTTAGAATAAATAGGTCCTTCATTTGGGTTTTTAGTGTTCCACCCGAAACTACCTCGGACGGAGTAGCACCAGTACTCTTGTTGCGTGTATTGTTTAAACTCCACTGAACTTTGTTAATGTGAGTATCCCAGTCCCGTTCATCTAAACCATAATTTGACGCTGCTAGTGATTCCAGTATAGTACGATTGTACCGTTTAATCTGTCCATTGGCACGAGGTGTAGCAACCGCATTTAGAACGTGTCTTGCCCCAATGGACTTCACGTAATTTTTAAATATTGTCGATGTGAAGCTAGTCCCTCTGTTTGAGTTACAAATGTAGTTAAGTACCTAGACCCCTCGGCCATCGGTATTTGGTAGTAACCTGACATAAAATCGAGACTTGTAAAATACACTTTACCGCTACGACGGTCTAATTGATCATCAATAACGGCATCGGGTATGAATCTTTTACTTGAGAGTTCGATAGTCGACGCACAAACGGTGTTCTCCATTTTTTTTCTTAACGAGTACTATTGGGCTTGCATATGATGAGTTGGATTCACAAATTATTTTGGCGTCCATCAATTCGTTAACTATGTTGCGTACAACTAATCGTACAATTCACTATAAGATAATCTGTAGGGTTTGTATGATACTGGTGTGTTGTCATGTAATTGTATGTGCATTTCAGTTATATCCGTTGTTTCTAATTTATGTAAGTTTAATGCAAAGCAGTCTCGAAATTTGTTTATCAGTCACATGTTCATATTCTTGCATCTTCGTTAAGTCAGTGCCAATGTTTAACATATCGATAGTTATCATATCATCACCTCAGGTTTTTATACCGTCGATTGAGTTCATTTATCTGAAATTCAACTATTGGCTTTGTAGGCAATGTATCGGGCTGCCCGTGCAGTATCTTTATTTGCGAGACATATGACGGGAATGTAACCCAGATTTTCCTTCATGTAATACACCCCTGGTAAAGTCATAATTTCTTCTCGTCCTTGGAGGTATTACCAGGTAAATATATGTACCCTGTGTGTGTTATATCGCCACACACTTTGATTATATACATACCCCTAACAGTCTTCCAGAATAAATAGTTTTCTTTTATCCGCCTCTGCCCTATCTGAATAAAGTATTAAACTTGAATTAGTCTTAAAAACAACGACGTCAGACATCTCTGCGACATTTTGTCCCAGTAACATATCGGTGTTCAAAAACTCATCTGGCACCACAAAAGCTTCGACATTTGCTTGAACAAAGTCTATACAAATATTTTTTTTACTCTTCCTGTAGGTGTTAAAGTACCAAAAGCAAATCCCCTTAAAAGGGGCAAAGAATCACTATTTAAAAGTAAACTCAGTTTGTTAGCTATACTGTTTTTAGTGATTGTACATAGACTTCCAAAATCTACAAATGTTGTTATTGGTGTATTGTTTACGTTAACGATTTTATGATATATGTTAACTCGCGGTTCACCCTGTGCTGTAATGCATTTCACACTAATTACATTACCCTCTGCATTTACAGTTAATCTCTTGTTCTCTATGTTGAAATGACGTTTGCAGTATTCAGTCTTATGTCCTAAACGATTACATTTTAAGCATTTTTGAAGTTCTTTTGGCACTTAGGTGCAATGTATCCTAGCTCAGAGCAATTATAGCAAGTGCATGACATAGCTATTGCATAAGATAGTCTAGTATCTTTACTGCTTTCAGTCCTTTTAATAGAACTTGAGGATGCTCTCAATGCAAAAGCAGGCAGGCCTTTTGAAGTCCCTGCTGAAGTTTTTAATCGAAATACTGCGCAAATATTTAAGGGGTTTGTCTGGACTTTTGAAATTAGCACCTTGGGCATTAAGATTAATATTATGATCATAAATGCCATGTATTATACAGTCAACTGCCGCTTTTCCCTTTATTTTGCAATGGCTAACTAATTTAGCTTTGTCATAAAAATACTCCTCCAGTGATTCTTCCCTGCGACTTTTCGTGAAAGCATTTCCATTAAACATGTCAGCATAATTACGGTCATCTGGAAAAGTTTGCAACAGCTTTTTCTGCCATTGCTTCCATGACAGATTAATTGAGGATAACCCTTCATACCAATGTTGTGTCAAACCAGATAGTTTTGGTAGGGCATGAAAAATAGTCTGCTTGTCACTACATCTGTATATAGCTGCAGTTTAATTCACTTTTTTTAAGCCAAGATTTTGTCAATTGAGTTCTTCGACTAGGATCGAATGAATTGGACAAATGAATTTTGACCATGATTGCTAATTGCATCGATAAAACGCTCCATTACTTTACTGCCTGTCTTGCTTTGTCTTCGGTAAGCATGATAGGTGCGGCGCTTATTTCCATGGCGTCTTACCCTTGTCTGAGAGTCATTTGACGAAGAGGACTCGGAGCTACTAAACACCTTTGACGACGCCACACTTGAGCTACTCCATGTACTATTAGTACTAATACTTGAAGAGCGTGCAGATTTGTTGCGATTCCTTTGGATACTACGCGAGCGCTTTACATGTGAACTTCCTTTTGGCGTTTGTTCCTACTGTATATGCCACGGGAACTGTTCCGACTGTTACCACCTGTCGTTCGACGATTTGGTGACCTGCTCCTGGACCTAAATCGTTCATGAAATTCTTGTGATTGATTTCGCTGACCTTTACTTGCAGTTGAAACTATGCTTTTATTAATTTGTTTTCTCTTTTCTACCATATCACTAAGTGCCGGGGTATACGCACTCTGGTCTGAGTCTGACATAATGAATCAACAATATGCAAGGATCTGGGTTATTTTAATGTCTGATCAAAGGATAAAAATTCTGTAGTATTTTAAGGTCAAAGGATAAAATGATATAGATAAGAAGGGAGTGGGAAAATGAATTCAAAAATTAGTAAGAGCTTTTCATAAAATGGAAAGTCTTATATGTATTATAATTCAATTCCCATTTCTCATAAATTATATGAAATATGGTTTTATATTACAAGTCAAATTAAACAAAACAATACGGTTTTCATAACACTTAATAAAGAAATAAATAGCATTGCTAAAGCAATGTATCCACCACTGACTACAGATATGCCTCGCATACTGATCACAAAATTATTAAAAAAACATCTGTAAAATTGAAATAAATAAAAGATGATTGATAATGAATTGTTTTTGTTGTTGCTCTTCATGGCTTATGAGTAGATTTCTACATAATTTTAGAAGTTAATGTGTCATCAAAGGTATTATTTACTACCAATTACATTCTAAACAATTATAAATATTCTGTTTTCTTGGTAACTTTGATATGCCATGATATCAGTATATAGGTAGGTGTTATGTATGTTTTATGTAACAAAATGGGTCAAGATAAAAATATGTTCTGAATAAAGGCATCATCTATATGGTTTTGTTTGTAGGGTTTGTTGAATAACTATGATTTAACAGATTCTAATCAAGTTTTAACGCAGTTAGTCCATTGTGTTTTAGATTCTCATTACAAATTATATAACAATAATAATGTATATTTATAGAACCCAACCAGATGAGAAAACTATATAGATACCCCAGATAATTTATGACAATAGTGCATATTATGTAAAACACCTATGTAATTAAAGTACATGGAGCTTTTAACATATCCGAACACATTAGAAGTGCTTAATTACTTCATCATCATTATTATCATGTATATAACAAACATATACAATAGGATGTATTGATATTAAAAAAAATACTAATACTAACAGAAACAATTTAAAAACCCATTTAATTTTTCATATTCGACAGAAACTGATGTATGACTTTATTTGAATGTAAATTATAGATATTACTCAGTTAACTTATTAAATTGAAAACAATAGAACATACCTGAGGGCAAGCTTGTTGATCCCACTTCTGAATTATTAGACAAAAGCCATTGAAATAAAAGAATAAATTAAGATTTGGATCGGTTACACTTTAATTACTTTCTTAACACACCACTTTTCTGTTTAATTACTATACCTTTATGCTATTCACAAGTATTGTTGACAGAAGCGTATAAGTCACTCTCTTCAATAAATAATATACTTAACATTTTACTCTCTCTTTTGCAAAAAGCGCATCCATAAACCGTCGACACCCTGTCTCCGCCATTAACCACCGAACACTGTTACTCCTATCGGACTATCGGAGCCATTCAGTCTTGTATCCCCTCTTTTGTTAACCCACGCGGAAATGTCTATTCCCTTCATAATCTCTATTACTAAGCAATGTTGCCATATTATACATATGTTCGCATATTGACCATTTCCACAAATAATAAAACGGACACATTTTAAACATGAAAAAAAAAGTAGATTCTTATTATAGAATCATCCGGAAACAAAGACAAATTTTAATAATGTAATATAAATATGATAGCATTGCTAACACAAAGGATTTGTACAGCTTGATGTGTAGCCTGATTGATTGGTTATTTACACTTACCTATTAAATAAAATCCTCGTAAATGAATTCCACTTTGATCAGCTTTTACATTAATCGTAAAAGCTAGAAGCACAACAGTGTCATTTCTCTAAATACACTAAGAATTCGCCTTTTGAGTTCGGACGTATTACGGAACTTAGTTGCATACACTCGGCGCTTCACTTCTCCCCAAAGATATTTTATATATTTTATAGGTTAGTTAGACCCAGCTGGTGCGAGCTTCTTGGTGAAGGCTGATCGTCGGCCATATGGGTGGTTTCAGGATCAGGTGTGAGTAAAGCAGGTTCATGCTTTAGAGCAGAGGCTGATCGTCGACCAAAATTGAGGTAGGCGCAGGCTTAGGCATGGCTGAGGCTTAATCTCCATCTTGTAGATTTCGGGGTCCATGGATTTAGATACCAATGTTTTTAAAACCACTACTCAAAAAAACAACTCTAAAGGTTTATTAGAATAGTTCACACAAAATTCGTATCGTTCCTGACTTCCGAACTTTAATACGTATCGGATTCTATGTCCGATCTACCCGGGGCATTATTAAAAATGGAATTAATATTAACATAGGAAATAGTAATGGAATTGCAGACTAAGGTCATATGGAGGAAAAGTACTGTGGATTAAGTAAATATTTACTACAATTTTATTGCGTTATAGAAATGGTTTATAACTATAACTAAACTACCTGGCGAAAAGGTAAAATGAAAAACATATTGCTGGCATTCATACGCTTCTTAACACCATTCACTCAACAACTGAAATAAATCGGTGTCTATTTCGCCTGAAAAGAGTTTGAAGACGTTTTCAATAGAAGTGTATAATTGAGATTTATAGCTCTAGAGTTTCATATTATTCGACACAAGAGCTCTCAATAATACACCACTTCCGTTCGCTTGATTAAATCACAATCTCAGTTAAATTATTTCTTTCAAATCAGACGCTCCTTTTCGAGTTCGTTCATAAAAACATTTTATTAGTAACAGTATTTTCAAAGGTTTCATTTGTTTTCCCCATTGCTGTAGTCAAATGAAAAATGTAATGACTGTAAAATGCGTCAAATACAATAATGTCCCATTACGTATACGTCAATATTTCTTAACATAATAGAGTGGTGTTGTAAGAATACCATTCTCGTAAGAGGCGACAGAGGGAAATAAACTAGAAAATGGGCAGCAGCTTTCTTCGTATTAATTATAGTTTATGAAAGTTCACTTCTGAACAAAGACTTCCCCCAAAAATTGCCTCATTTAGTAGATTTTGCAATAACTGCAGCGTTTGGTGGGTGGGTTGACAAACGCAGTTTCTAACAATTTTAAGTAGTCATCAGAAAGATGTCTTAATAACAACTAAAAATAAAAACTCCGTTTTTTTATAGGATAGGGTGACAAACGAACACACAGTCCACCTGATGGTAAGTGGTTGCTGCGGCTCATAGACATCTACATCTATCCTCGACTACAAATCAAAATGCAGATGTGTTGTCACCCGTGAGGACTAAGATGGAATACCTTGTTTCCAGTAAAAAGGATCTCCGGTTAAAGGACAGACAGGACTTTCTCTTCAAAGACTTCCATGAATATGTCGGCGACACAAGTGAGACCGGGGTGTTGGGTGAGACCCATATATTATTGTATATATATGTAGATGTAGACGACTTGCTTGTAGGACTCCTCCTTCCAAAATAGGTAGCCAGATGTAAGGTAGCAATGTCTGAGTAATGTTGCATGTTTTACGGGCATGTTGTTTTGTTCCAGCCTTCTAATTACAACTGAGATGTGTACGATTCAGTCTTCAACAGGTAAGCATGTGAACAGTGACTGCATATCAAAACTGACTATAGTTTAATTGTCTACCAGACGTAGGTCTTTAATCTCGCTGACAAAATAGTAGGAATCCTTCGTGAGCTCTTGTTTGTCCCAAGAGAGTATTTTCGCTAAATGTTGCGCCAATCTGTAAGTAGGTGAATCGATTTGGCTCACTTAAATTTTAATCTCGAGGTAGCCGCGATTAAGTATGTCATTGAGACGTCAAACACCTCAGTCCCCCACGTGAACATGGGTGTGGTAAAGTGCTCGAATCGGGAATATAAAACAAGTTAATATACGCGACAGTAAAAACTAGTTTTAATTAAATGTAATACTTGTGTTTTTTCATGGGTTGTTCAATTTAAAAAAAATCATTTCCTTTCCTTCCTCAATGGTTTAAAAACCACTGCAATGTCGTCTTAACTATGAGTTAATGTCCGTAATAGAGTTGTCGTAGCTTCCAGGCAATCGGAGACTCAAATAATAATTGAATGATTGTAATGGATGTTTGTAAAACTGAACCACAACTAATTAAGTTTAAGGGAATTCGACATACCTCAAATTACTAATTGGAGCTTTGTTTACATGAGCATAAAAGTAACTTTATATTGACTACACATGGACCACATAATAGATTAAAATAGGAAATCATTATAATAAATTGTAGTTGACACAATAACGTCTCTCTTTATAGACCAGAATGTTTATGTCAGGCCCTGGAAACTATAAATATTCCACACGATATCAGTACACCATTATATATTCACCTTTATTTGTCCCACTCCAGAGCATAAACCTTCTCTCATTTTTGAGTGGGTTTTAGAAGAAGGAAGTGTCCACCAAGTGAAACAATGCGTTTTGGCCGACTTCACTTGTATACGTTAGTACCTATTATTTATTCTGTGCTATTGCTTAAAATCAAGCAAAATTTTACATTGATATGAGCTTGAGGTTCGTGACAATAAAAATTGCCGATAAAATTACCTAAATTAACACTTTAATTTACTTTACACAATTAGAGTTAAAACACTAATAATTTAAACACACTAATTCACTTAATTCCACTCCGAAGCTTCGCTTGTTTCGCCCAAATCAACACTGCCTCTATCTCATCTTGCAGCGCCTATATATTTAAATTAGCAAAGAAATATCCAGAATGTTCAAGTAAACACGCGGAAGGTACCGAGCGTTCGAGTTTCGACTAGGCGCTGTCGGTTGAGTAATTTGTGATGTCATTTTCTCAATGCTCCCCTCGCTCTCGTTCCTGACACTAGATGGCGCTAGTGTATCGTTGACTGGAGCGCGTAACACTGCCCCCTCCTAAGACATGCTCGTCCCGAGCATTATCGGCCCCATAATAACGCGCCAAGCGATTCACATGGACGATCTTAGGAGTCCCTCTTGCGCCTTTCTGTAACGGCTCCGCAATGTCAAGGGCTGTCCTATCCCGTGGTGCACCAACATTGTGCAATTTCGGTGCTCCTCTACTACGTGTCCGAGGTCCCCGCTCGGCCGCACAACTTGTACATGTACGACACCAATCCTCAACATCGTCACGATAATGGACCCAGTAAAACTGTTCTCGGACCTTCAGTAGAGTTCGTTTAACTCCCAGATGGACTCTTGAACGATCATTATGGCACAACTGTAGAACATTCGGCACTTTAGCTTTAGGGACAACCATTTGCAAACGACAGCTGTCTCTTCGACCATTGTCCCATTTACGGCACAGGACTCCATCCTGAATCAGCAAGCTGTCCCATTGGGCCCAATAGCTTTTCGTGGTTGAACTCATCGCTGAGACGTCCCTCCACTTAGGCTTGGTAGCACGGGCCTTCATCCATCCCAGAATCGGCTTGATGTCCGGATCTTCCTGCTGTGCATGTCGTAGGTTGTCCTTCCACCCGTTGTTGAGGTGGTCTGTCCTGAGCATCCTCACGGATACCACCTCCTTACTCTCTTGCCTACTACAATGGTTGCAATCTTCAGGACAAGGTCTTCTTGACAATGCATCTGCGTTGCCGTGAGATTTCCCGCTGCAGTGTCTGATAGTAAAGTCGTATTCCTGCTGCTGCTGGGCGGTGCTGTTAGCCGCACTTCCTTTCTGAGACCGTTCACCTTCCCTTCGTAGGGTGTGCTCAGGGCAGCTGGACCGAAGATGGCCCCTTTCCCCACAGCCATAGCACCTAGGGCTGTATCTTTTATTGTGGTCGCGAACCGTAACTGCTGTAAACTCCCTAGCGTGAGTTGAACGATGATCCTGTCGCCGCCAGGCAGTGTCGTTAGCTACACTACCCTCTCGAGATCGATCAACTCTCCTTTCCACGGTTCGCTTAGGGCAGCTGATTCGAAGATGGCCCTTTTCCCCCAGCCATAGCACCTTGGGCTGTATCCTTTGTTGCGGTCGCGAACTGTAGCTGCTGCAACCTCCCTGACGCGATGGGAACGATGATCCTGCCGCACGGCTTCCACTTCCAGTGCATGGGCCAAGGCGTCCTTAAGCGTCTCGTGGTGCCCGAGCCTCACAGCAGCTCTGACTTCCAGGTCGCGGATGCCGTCGATGAATGTCTGCACCAGGTTCCCTTCAATGAGCGCAGGTACAGACCGGTATGCTTTTCGCACTAGCTTCTCCACTTCTAGAGCCCACTGCTGCAGGTTTTCGTTGATGCGCTGCACACGATCTTTAAGCTGCGCACGAAAGACGTGTTCCAGGTGAGCGTCGCCATATCTCGCCTCCAATGCCTCAAGTCACTTCCTCACCGAGAGCTTCCAGAACTGTTAAGGCCTGGTCGCGCAGGCCTAGTGTGAGAGCAGTCATGGCCTGACTTTTATTCCAGCCGTTCGCCTTCATAACAGCCTCGAACTGGATTTTGTAGGCTGACCAGGAAGAAGTCCCGTCGAATGGTGGCACCTTGAACCCACGTAGCGAAGGTGTAGTAGCTACTACGGGAACTGAAGTTCCCTCGCCAAGTTTGAATTCGTCAAGTGATTTCCTCATGTCAGCCATTACGTTGTCAACCCGATTGTTCACTAGGTCAATTCGGGTTTCAGCTTCCGACAGGCGGTTTTCATGTTGAGCAACCTTATCTTTCACCTCCCTTATCTCTTTCCCGAAGGTAGCGTGAAGGTCCTTCATGAGAAGCATCTGTTCCTCTTGTCGGCGGGCCTGTTCCTCTTGTCCGCTCTGCAGCTGCTCTTTCAACTGACGGACCTGTTCCGCCTGCTGACGAGCCTGTTCATCCTGTCCACCCCGCAGCTGCTCTTCCAACCGACGGACCTGTTCCTCCTGTCGGCGAGCCTGTTCCTGCAGCATCACCATCAGAGCACCTAAATCGGGTGCTGCAGATGGAGGAGCTACTGACGGGCCTGCAGCCGGCGGCTGGCCCTCCGACGTCAGCGGCGTTGCACCACCAAATCTTCTTTGGTCCGTCTCCTGCTGGCGTTGATTTCGGGTACGGACACCCTCCGTTTCCTCCTTAGGTAAAATCGGCATGATTTTATCCCACTTCTGACACCAATTGTTACGAGCTTGAGGTTCGTGACAATAAAAATTGCCGATAAAATTACCTAAATTAACACTTTAATTTACTTTACACAATTAGAGTTAAAACACTAATAATTTAAACACACTAATTCACTTAATTCCACTCCGAAGCTTCGCTTGTTTCGCCCAAATCAACACTGACTCGATCGCATCTTGCAGCGCCTATATATTTAAATTAGCAAATAAATATCCAGAATGTTCAAGTAAACACGCGGAAGGTACCGAGCGTTCGAGTTTCGACTAGGCGCTGTCGGTTGAGTAATTTGTGATGTCATTTTCTCAATGCTCCCCTCGCTCTCGTTCCTGACACTAGATGGCGCTAGTGTATCGTTGACTGGAGCGCGTAACAATATTTTAAACTTTATTACATACGCTAGAGCCTCGCGAGTGTATTGAATGCAACACAAATGGATCGAGGTAAGACCACTCACAGAATACCAGCAACAAGTACTAAAATGCTACCGTGTTTCGTATGTTGACTGACGTTTATCGAAGATCCTTTTTGCTTGTACAACGAGGCATTAGTACTCGTCCTCAGCAATCTATTAAACTACTACTACTTCATAGATCCTAGTATCGGACTTCTTGCACCTTTGACGCTGCGTCCCGTCACCAGTCCGGAAAATTTACGTCTGGTGTAAAAAGAGATTCTACAACATGTTCCGAAGACCACAAGATCTTCCGGGATGTTTTCGTTAGTCGCTGCTTGAGACACACACATCACACACTACCACCTCATATCGTCTGATGCCGTCGTAGTTTTTCTAATGCCATAACCACACAACTACAGTCAGCTTATTGCAATCAAAACTATAACATTCAATACGATAAAGATACTACACGTAAAATGACGGAATGGAGTAACATTTTTAATCCAAGTACGTAAATAAAATTGTGATTTACGAGAATACACGTCGAGCTGAAAATGGGACTGCTTTTACAATATATTACAGTAGGGCCAAGGCCAAGTGCCTAAATGTAAGCACCAGTGCACTCTCTATTCCCTTACTCTCATACTCTTTGAGACGGGAATCCGACGCGACCAGAAAGCAATCAGACGCTGGACCAACGACACTACGTGCTTTCCGAGGCACGGAGGTGAAACACCGACAACTTTCTGACTCTGGGCTACTACTGCGAATTTCGTAACAGCAAAACCCATTAACTGATTATGAACCAACAAGGCATTCGCATACATCAGCAGTATCTTCATATAAATTTTAAGAAAACATTCCGTACCTATCATCATCATCATCATTACAGTCCTTCACAAGTCCACTGCTGAACATAGGCCTTCCCCAAGTAATGCCACAAAGCACGGTCCTGAGCCACCTGCATCCATCGACTTCCTGCATATTCTACCAGGTCGTCACTCCATCTAGTGGGGGGTCGCCCTACACTACGCCTACCGGTACGAGGCTGCCACTCGAGAACCTTTCTTCCCCATCGGTTATCGGTTCTTCGAGCTATATGACCGGCCCATTGCCACTTCAGCTTACTAATCCGTTGGGCTATGTCGGTCACTCTGGTTGTACTGCGGATATCCTCATTTCTGAGTCTATTACGCAGAGAAACTCCGAGCATAGCCCTCTCTATAGCTCGCTGAGCGACCTTGAGCGTCCTCATACGGTCAGCAGTGAAGGACCACGTCTCAGATCCCTAAGTCATCACTGGCAACACGCAATGGTTGTACAATCTATGTTTTAGAGATTGAGGTATACCTGACGAGAAGATATGTCGTAATTTCCCGAACGCTGCCCAGCTGAGTTGAATCCGTCGATTGAACTCTCGGTCGAAGTTGGACTTGCCTAGTCCGACTATTTGTCCCAGGTAAACGTACTCGTCAACAACATCGAACTTAGTGCTCCCAACAACTACCGGCATAGGTGTGACATGGACATTAAACATAATCTTTGTTTTGTCCACGTTCATCTTAAGACCTATCCGTTGGGAGGCACTATTGAGGTCATTGAGCATAGTGCTTAAGTCCTCCAGCGATTCTGCCATAAGGACTATATCGTCGGCAAATCGAAGGGGAGTGATATACTCGCCATTGATATTAATACCGTATCCTTTCCAGTCCAGTAGCTTGAAAACTTCTTCCGTATATATGTGGTCTATGGTACTGAAGCCTTTTCGGAAACCGGCTTGTTCGGGAGGCTGGAAGTGGTCGAGTCTGCGTGCGAGACGATTCGTAATGACTCTCAAAAACAGCACGTAGACGCGGCTCAGAAGGGAAATCGGTCTGTAGTTCTTCAAGAAAGCGTTGTCGCCTTTCTTAAAGAACAAGACCACTGCACTTCTGCTACACGCCTCTGGAGTAGTGCCACCATGGAGGACGGAATTGAAGAGTATTATTATTATTCCGTACCTAAGATTTGTATAATAGTAATATGAAGAATTTAATGTTAGTATTTAAGTGAGAATTCTAGGTTAGAAGAAATATTTATGTACAAAAACTATTTAAACTACTACGCTACAATATAAACTGCTATATTTGTATCCAGCATCTGTAAACAAGCAATGAAAATTTAAAAGTCAACAGCGAATTGAAGTGTGATTTAGTCGAGTTTATAGCAATCCTAACGCTAACCTTTATAAAACAAAATGTTGGTCAAGGTCTGTTTTGAAATACGGGCAGTTATTCACGTATTATTTGGTAGCTTATGTTAGGTTAGGTTAAGGTATATTTCTAAAGTATTTATCCCAAATTGGATTTAGTGAATTTTATCAGAAAAAGGATCAAATGAAGGACACATAAATAAGTTTTTTTTTTTTATAGAATAGGGGTGATAGCCTCAAAGGATAAAATTATAAGTGTACGTGGGGAAAAATAATTACGTCCTGATAATTCTTTCTTCAAAAATATGCGCATTAATTAAGTGGTACAAGTCAAATAGTAAACGAACCTTGGTTGGGCGGCGGGCCTTAGCGATGCCGAATCCGATTCCCCGATCGAGCCTTGCCCTATTACGCGAGATGTTATACTAGATAGACTGTATACGCGGTGGAGCTATGAAAATTTAAAAGTCAACAGCGAAAAGCAAAATCTAGTAGTGGTAGAGCCACGCGGCAGCTTTGCTGTCGCACGTATGGGCCGGCTCAAACCGGGGTGGTACCACGACCTCACAGAATACCGGCGTGAAGTGGAAGCTCTGCTTCCGCGTTTCGTCTGGTGAGTGCAGGTGGCCGGAGGCCCAAATCCCCCCCCATCAACATGGTAGCGGAATTAAATGATAGACTACCCCAGGAGGGTACCAGCACCACTGGAGAATCCCTCGCTGAGCATCCACGACCATGTTTCTCCACTTCTGAGCGTGGGTGCTCAGGCTGCCCCGCGTATTCTGGGGGGGGGGGGCAATATTCCGCTCAAGACTAAAACTGCTCGGGGCAAACGGAGCAGCAAGACCAAGGCGACCCCTGCCACGCTGTCCGTGAATTTCTGCAATATCAGGGGACTTCACTCTAACCTAAACGCCGTCCACTACCATCTCGAGACGGCGAGGCCAGCTCTGCTCTTTCTGACCGAGACGCAGGTGTCCTCTCCGGCTGATGTCTCGTATCTTTCCTGCCCGGGGTACAAACTGGAACACTCCTTTGTGCCTCGGGCTGGAGTTTGCGTTTACGTCAGAGAGGACATCTGTTCTCGACGCCTCGGCAGACTTGAAGGTTCGGACCTGTCCATCCTTTGGCTACGCGTAGACAGCGACGACCATCCGCGCGTCTACGGGTGCCTCTATAGGTCCCATAGCGGTAATGCCGAAACAGACCGACTCTTCGACCACGTCCAAATGGCTGCAGATTCGTTGCTACAGCAGATCCCCTCCGCAGAGATCGTGATCCTCGGCGACTTTAACGCCCATCACGCCGAATGGCTCGGTTCACGTTTAACCGATCATGCGGGGAGATCTGTTCATGATTTTGCCTTGGCATATGGTCTGACACAACTGGTTACTTCGCCTACGCGGATTCCAGATGTGGAGGATCATGCACCTTCCCTGTTGGACCTTCTGCTGACCTCTCACCCGGACGGATATCAGATTTCCGTTGACGCCCCTTTAGGCTCCTCGGACCATTGTCTTGTCCGGAGTGTGGTGCCACTCACGCTGAAACCGCGGTTGCATTCTGCAGGCTGCCGCCGTGTTTGGCACTATAGGTCAGCCGATTGGGATGGGATGCGGTCTTTCTTTGCATCCTACCCTTGGGGGCGGGTTTGCTTCTCGCCGGATGATCCCAACGTTGTTGCGGATTCTGTCGCTGATGTGGTACTTCAGGGTATGGAACTTTTTATTCCTTCCTCTGTGGTGCCCATTGGAGGCAAATCTCAGCCATGGTTTGGTCGCTCCTGTAAAATAGCATCATGCTATAAGCAGGAGTGCTACCGAGCCTGGGCTGACGCATCAGCGTCCAGGGATGTAAACACCAGCGCTCTAAAAAAAGAAGTATAATTCCGCCTCTAGGTCCTTCAAAAGAGTCATTGCCAAGGCAAAGTCAGAGCACATAGGCAGAATTGGCGAGAGACTAGTTCGTCTTCCTTCTGGAACCCGTGCATTCTGGTCTCTCGCCAAGGCTGTCCACGGGAATTTCTGTCAGCCATCTCTTCCATCTCTGCACAGGGAGGACGACTCACTGGCCCACACCGCAAAGGAGAAAGCCGATCTTCTAGGCTCTTTCTTTGCGTCTAACTCGACTCTCGATGACGGGGGGAGTACGCCGCCGACCATCCCGCGGTGTGAGTGCTCCATGCCGAAAGTGCAGTTCACTCAGCGCTCGGTTCGCAAAGCACTCCTCTCCCTGGACATCCATAAGTCGAGTGGGCCTGATGGAATCCCCCCCAATTGTGCTGAGGACGTGTGCTCCAGAGTTGGCACCGGTTTTAACGCGTCTTTTCCGGTACTCCTACTCCCTAGGCGTAGTCCCAAAATCATGGAAGACGGCTTTCGTCCACCCGATCCCTAAAAAAGGCGACCGCTCAGACCCGTCCAACTACCGGCCTATCGCCATCACCTCCTTGTTCTCCAAAACAATGGAGTCCATTGTAAACTGCCAGCTCATGAGGTACCTTGAGGATCACCAGCTGATTAGTGACCGCCAATACGGTTTTCGCCGTGGTAGGTCAGCTGGTGATCTTCTGGTCTACCTAACTCACAGATGGGCGGAGGCAGTAGAGTCCAAGGGGGGAGGCATTGGCCGTTGGTTTGGACATTGCGAAGGCCTTCGATCGGGTTTGGCACAAAGCGCTTCTTTCGAAGCTCCCTTCCTATCGGCTTCCCGAGAAATTGTGCGATTGGATCACCAGTTTTCTTGCAGATCGGAGCATCAAGGTCGTTGTAGACGGTGCAAGCTCCGATTGCAAGCTTATTAATGCTGGTGTTCCACAGGGCTGCGTGCTATCGCCAACGCTGTTTCTTCTGCATATCAATGATATGTTGCAAACCCGTAGCATTCATTGCTATGCAGATGACAGCACTGGTGATGCTCTTTACACCGGCCGAGCCAATATTTCTCGGGAAAACGTCTTTGAGTGCCGGGACAAACTTGTGTCTGAAGTCGAGTCTCTGCTGGACAGAGTCTCGGATTGGGGGCGACTAAATCTAGTCCAGTTTAACCCCCAGAAGACACAAGTTTGCGCGTTAACCGCTAAAAAGAACCCCTTTGTCGTATCCCCTCAGTTTCAAGGCACTCCCCTTGTTGCCTCAGCCAGTATCGGAATCCTCGGCGTCGACATATCGAGTGACGTGCAGTTTCGTGGTCACTTGGAAGGGAAGGCCAAATTGGCCTCTAAAAAGCTTGGCGTGCTCAGCAGAGCGGGACAGTATTTCATGCCGGCACACCGCCTGCAACTTTACAAGGCGCAGGTTCGGCCGCTCATGGAATACTGTTCCCATCTCTGGGCTGGGGCTCCCCAGTACCAGCTCCTTCCACTTGACCGCATCCAGCGCAGAGCGGCTCGAATCGTTGACGACCGAGTGCTTTCCGATCGGCTCGATTCACTGGCGCTGCGAAGAGATGTTGCATCTCTTTGCGTATTTTATCGCATCTATCACGGGGAGTGCTCTGAGGAATTGTTCGGATTAATCCCAGCCGCCAAATTTCGTGAACGCACTACACGGCAAACGTCCCGATACCATCCACACCATCTGGATGCTTGGCGGTCCACCACTGTACGTTTCAAAAGGAGTTTTCTTCCGCGTACAACCTCTCTGTGGAATAATTTACCACCGGTGATTTTTCCGGACCGATACGACCTGGGGACCTTCAAGAAAAGAGCTTACTCCTTTCTCAAGGGCCGGCAACGCACCTGCAATTCCCCTGGTGTTGCGGTTGATCATGGGCGGCGGTAGTCACTTAACATCAGGTGAGCCACATGCTCGTTTGCCCCCTCTTCTATAAAAAAAAAAAAAAATAAAAAAAAAGCTTCTTCTGCCTCAACAAGATGGCGGATGTGGCCCGCGGTTCCTTGACGATGCACTCGCTCTTCCGAAATCTATTATTTGCCAAAGTTATGAAGGAATCCTGCTTGATCACATTAGAAGGAATGAAATGGGGCGGATTAACTAACAAACAGATACTCAAGCAGGCATCATAGGAAAAAGAAACACACCTACCGGGGTGTGACTTCGATGCGGCTTGGACTCTTCTGTTAGTGCGGTGCGACTTCTAGCGGATCATTTGGGGCCCCAAGGATGCGGTCCTGGCCGGTGGTGCGATGGAAGAGAGCGGTGCGCGACGATATCTCACACTAGGTGAGGCGGTTACTCCTGGAGCTCGACTGCTCCAGTTTAATGCGGTTTGAAACTAGCGGTGTGCATGAGCGAGAGCCCTCTAGGACGCGACTGTCCCAGTCGGTGTGGTTGCAACTAGCGGTGCAAAGGCAACAGAGCGCTCGAGCCCAGCGCGCGAGCTTATATCGGCTCCTTTCCCACCGAAGTCGGGCGCTCTTCTCATTGGTTGCAAAAATCACGCACCATTCTAGAATCTCTTCTTTCCCCTCTCACCCCACCCCCCCGGTGTGTAAAGTAGGGATAGGTCGAAGGAAGGATAACGCTTGGCAAGCATACCCACGAATAAAATTAAAATACGAATGGTTTTCCGCGCAACCACCGCCTTGAAGGGACCCCTTCAAAAATAACTAAAACAAATAACGCTAAGATTAAACTAACCACATAACTAACGCTAAGATTAAACCTAAATTTCGACTACAATTTCTAATCTAGAAAACTAATCCAAATATTGAATGGGCAAAAGACACAACCGGATTGTGTTACTCGACAGGAGCTAAGGTCCGCCATTTCCGGAAATGACGGCTTAGGACGTACTCGAAAGCAAGCTATACATCTGTGCACCCGATTGCGGATTAAATTACGTGCTGAAAGAATCCAATAATTCTGACGCAAGATTGACATCAGAAAGTCGGGGCCAGCGTGAGAATTCAATTTATGATGGTAATCAACTAATAAATTCATGATATTGTCTTTACGCGGTAAAACTATAGGGTGCCGTTGGTCGAAACTCAACTGCGAGTTAGACAAGCGTCCACCTACCCTGACGATTCCATCTTGTAAAAATGGCTTAAGACGTTGAAAAGCGCGACTACAAGTTCTATTCGATTGTAATATTGTAATTTCCTCGGAAAAATGTGCAAGTTGAAGTTCACGCAATACTAGCAACTCGGCATAGTTGTAATCGGACGCTACGATATACGAACGTCGCGGTAAAAGCTTCGCGAATCGACAAACGTAAATCACGCTATGCAATAATTTCGACCAAAAGGACAAACGATTCGCCAAAGCAATGATTGGAGAAACCTCGCTTGAAACGTTCGCCACCAGAGCGTGCCTCTTCTCTTCCGGTGGTTGAGACACTGACGAAGGGTCGAAATCAGTTATTGGCCACTGCGAGGGTTCCAAGTGAACCCAAGAAGGTCCGTGGAATTAAAGCGGATGGTCCATTATTTGCATCGGGGTGAGTCCACGGGATAGACAATCGACAGGGTTTTCCGCACCGGACACGTGATAAAAGTTCCGTGTTCCTAACTCGTCTTGGATCTTGGCCACTCGGTTCGCGACACACGTATCCCAACGTTGGGGTGAAGAATGAACTCAACATAAAGCGACGGTTGAATCAGAAAAGGAAAATATTCTTTCTATGTGAACTCTGTCACTACATGCACTGATAATTGCGGTGATAAGCTTGGCAGGGACTAATATCACACAAAGCTCTAAGCGATCGAGAGAGACAACCTTACGGGGGAGACTCTTGACTTAGAGCTAATGAAGCTGATCGAATTTCTACCATTGTTCTGGACGTGAAAATATACAACTCCCCCGTAAGCCTTCTCTAGCATCTGCAAACCTAACGACCATGATGACGCTATTTCTATCGACGTTTATATGACGTGGTATTTTAATTTCGCTTAGTAATGGAAGTTACTCTCTAAAACGCAGCCACGACCGAACAATGCTATCAGGCGGCGGGTCATGCCAATCGCATTCACATAACCAAAGTTGTTTAATCAAAACCTTAGCGTATAGCACCACCGGGGCTACGAAACCCATGACATCTCATAATCTAGCAACGCATGACAGCATTGTGCGCTTTGTGCACGTTTCTGCGGGTGGGTTTACCGTAAGGCTAAACACGTCGGACTCCGGTGACCAAAACAAACCGAGCACCTTGTGCGTATCAGAATCGTCGAATTCCTTTATCGCCGAAAGACGGTGTGATAGTGGGATTGTATCTAAAACCGTACGCGAATTACTAGTCCACTTGACAAGATCGAATTGTCCCGTTTTCATGAGCTTTATAACCTCGGCGTTGGTTAGGGTGGCCTCCTCCACGCTATCAACCGAATACACAAAATCATCCACATATAATCCGCTTTCAATTGCCCTCTTAGCTTTAGGATAAGAGGGACCTTCATCGTAGGCGAGCTGTCTCACCGTGCGTAACGCATGAAATGGACTCGACTTTAAACCAAAGCAAACGCGGTTAAATTCAAACACCATTAGAGGTTCTTTTGGGTCAAAACAATATAGAATGCGTTGAAATCGACGGTCGGATTCACGGACCTCTATGCAAAGAAACATTTGGCGAATATCAGCGGATAGTGCTATACTGAACAAACGAAAATTTGCTGTTATATTAAATAAACTGCCCTGTAAATTTTGCCCACTATAGAGGATATCGTTAAGAGACAGGTGAGTGCTAGTTTTAGTACTAGCGTCGAGCACTACACGTAACTTAGACGTAAGTTTGTCTTCCCTAATGACCCCGTGATGTGGTATGAAATACGACGGTTTGTCTTCGTAGTTGTCTAATTTTGGAGCCACAAGTGGCATGTAACCCTCCCTTATATCTTCTTTAATGACGCCGTCATAAGCTTCCTTTAATCGGGGTGAGGCGAGCATCCTACGCTCCAAACTGTAGAAACGTTTTTCCGCCATTTGATGCAAATCGCCGAGAGATAAAACATCTCCTTTAAAGGGTAGCGCTACACTATATCGACCGTCGCGATCACGAACGGTCGTGCGGACGTAAATTTCCTCGCATAATCTATCATCTGGGCTAACTATAGGTGGAACGTTCACCTCCTCCATCTCCCAAAATTTGCGGACTAACGACTCGAGCGGTTCGATAGCCATACAACAATAAGAGGTTGCCGAAATATTATCCATAATAGATGCGGAGCCAACGATGACATAGCCCAAGACGGTTTCCAGTGCGTAAGGCGCGGTATGCGAGGAGCTGCCCCTGACCTTATTGTGTAACAAAAGATGAGGGAAAAGCGATGCTCCAATGAGCATGTCTATGTCTCCGGAGACAGCGTAAGTATCGTCTGCCAGCGTCAAATTTTCAAAATCAATCATTGCCGAGGTGTCAACCGAAACAGTTGGGAGAGGTTCAGTGACTTTATCTACTACTAACGCATTTATATTAAAATTAATGTTACGATCTAGCCGAGAATAAAATTTCAAATTTATAGAGCCCTGGGTAATTTTATTAGTACCTCCGATGCCTTTGACTACGGGATATGAAGGTATCTTATTTAATGGCAGTCCTAAACGCTGACAACATTGCCGAGTTATAAGGCTACTCTGGGATCTGCTCTCTAGCAATGTACGGAGACTTTGTTCGTTTCCACGCGAATCCCTACCTACGATACGGGCTGTACCCAGTAACACGGTTGAAGGAGACTGTGTTCCCACATTCGACAATGAGCACAGAGCGACGTCACCAGGTCGACCGCTAGAATCGTCGACTTTAGTAGGTGTGATTTCCTTGTCCGATTTACTCGACGTGAATACGTTACCACCTTCGAAATGTAATAACGTGTGATGTCTGCTGGCGCACTTGTTACACACGGAACTAGAATTGCATTTAGCAAATAAATATAAATAAATATAAATGTCTATTGCTTAGACAATTCAAACATGTGTTTGTCTTTAATATTCTATAACGTTCGCTGGGTGAATGTTTACGAAAGGTCGCACAATTATATAAACTACCGTGTTGTTTATTTTTGCATAGAAAACAGGCGCTAGGAAGCGATGCAGGCGCAGCGGTTACGTACGTTAGAGACCCTGCGATTCTAGATGATGAAGTCTGTCTGCGATCGACATATTTCTTAACTTCTTGTTTGACATTCGAGGAGCGCTGTATCACTTTAATTTGATCTCGCACAAATGATGCTAATAAATCGAATGATGGCAACTCAGAACTACGATGCTCCATTTCAAACGCATGCACGGTGTTCGAGTCTAATTTCTTTAAGGCGATATGGAGAAACACCACGTCTATAAGGTCATTAAATTTCAGGTTCTTAAGTGCAGCTACCGATGCTACAAATTTATCCAAAAACTGCTCTAAGCCGGTGATGTTCGCGGATGATATAGCTTTAAGATCGAATATCTGGTCTAAATATGAAGAGGCTAACATTCGCTTATCTTCATATTTGTTCTTAAGTGTTTCAAATATTAACGAATAATTGTTTGCTGTTGGTGTGAAGCCCGAACAAATGGACTGTGCTCTACTGCTTAATTTACTAATTAAGTAATACAATCTTTTAGCGTCCGATAACGATGGATTATTATGTATATTATATTCAAAACTATTTAAGAACGACGGCCAAGTTTTAATACCTCCATTGAGTACCGGAATATCAGAGGGGGGCAATCTAAGTGATTCACGTGGGCGAACCTGGGTGTCTGATTTTACTTCGCTTTGGGCTGGAGACTGTAAGAGCTTTGCCGTTCTTTTTACGCGACACAATATATCTTCAAATGATAGAAGTGGTTGATAATTCACTGTATACTTCGGGTCGATTTGCAATTCTAAATTATTAATTTGGTCTAATATCTTTTCGTAATCCGTCCGCAAAGAGTCCACCGTTTCGATTTCACATAAAAACGTTTCCCGCACTGCTTCTACGTCAATATTTTTATGTGATCACTTATATATTGTATACGTGAAAAGAATACGTCCTTCTTGGCGTAAAGAGTTTTAAGTTTAATTACATTTTCACTAAATGCCATTTTAAATCACTATAATTAATATTAGATTAATCACAATTAATCGCACAACGCTGGAGGATGGACACAATGTAATACAACTATATTTCACAACACTATTGTCTTACCGTGCCGTATTACGTCGTTTGCAACCAAACGAGACAACGCGCGTCGATGATAAGAATCTAAAACTCACACTATTTTTTTTACAAATTGTGGGTAGGTCGAATAAGGCCAAGCGGAAACAAACTGTTTTGAATAAATAAGTCGATTTACTTATGCGAGTAACTAATAAAATTTAAATTTAAACTAAACAAAACTTCATAATCTATCCAATATTAAATTAGAGTGCATTGTCTAAGGAATTAATCCAGCAGTTCGACTCGATGAGACTACAAAGCACCAGTTCCAGAAATGGTTGGTGAGGCTACAAAGCACCAGTCCAAATCCGCTCGAATGACCAGAAAAATGGTTGGGCGGCGGGCCTTAGGGATGCCGAGTCCGATTCCCCGGTCGAGCCTTGCCCTATTACGCGAGACCTATATTACATGGACTGTATACGCGGTGGAGCTTCTTCTGCCTCAAAAAGATGGCGGAAGTGGCCCGCGGTTCCTTGACGATGCACTCGCTCTTCCGAAATCTATTGTTTGCCAAGGTTATGAAGGAATCCTACTTGAGCACATTAGGAGGAATGAAATGGGGCGGAATAACTAACAAACAAATACTCAAGCAGGCATCATAGTAAAAAGAAACACACTTACCGGGGTGTGACTTCGATGCGGCTTGGACGCTTCTGTTGCTGCGGTGCGACTTCTGGCGGATCTCCTGGGACCCCAGGGATGCGGTCCTGGTCGGTGGTGTGATGGAAGAGAGCGGTGCACGGCGATATCTCACACTAGGTGAAGCGGTTACTCCTGGAGCGCGATTGCTCCAGGTAAATGCGGTTTGAAACTAGCGGTGCGCGTGGGCGAGAGCCCTCTACGACCTGACTGTCCCAGGCGGTGTGGTTGCAACTAGCGGCGCAAAGGCAAGAGAGCGCTCGAGCCCAGCGCGCGAGCTTATATCAGCTTCTTTCCCACCGAAGTCGGGCGCTCTTCTCATTGGTTGTAAAAATCACGCAACATTTTAGAATCTGTTCTTTCCCCTCTCACCCCACCATCCACCCACCCACCGGTGTGTAAAGAAGGGATAGGTCGAAGGAAGGACAACGCTTGGCAAGCATACCCACAATTAAAATTAAAATACGAATGGTTTTCCTCGCAATCAAACCTTAAATATGTTTAAAAATAAGAACATAATATGTGTTAAATATTTAAATAATACTTCAGAAAATATTTTTAATAAATTAGAAAACAGTCATTACGTGAATTATATGTCCAATAATTTATATTTTATATGTGAATCAACAAAATCCCTAATTGACTATATTGATTATAAGAACGAATTTATAAGTGTCAAGCAATCGAATCGCTGTAGGACTTAAGCACTACGCTCAATGACCTCAATAGTGCCTCCCAATCTTTTCAAAACGGAAATTTATCGCTTATCAGCAACCGTATTTAAATAATATCTCCATTTATTAACGAAGATAATAAACTAAAATAACCCTTAGACAATTAAATTTGCAGTATGTTTTGCCAAATGGAAAAATCAAGTATTATTTATAGTATTTATCATAATTCATCTGTCTTATATTATAAAGTGAATTATTTAAGCAATTTTTAATAATTGTTAAATTTGTTATTATATATTAATTGTAAGAATTATATCTTCGAAAAAGTTAAAAATTTTTCTGTAACGTTTTTAAATAGTGGCTTAATATAATTAATATAAATAGTTAATTGTAGTCCAGTTTTTAAAATGAAAACTGAAATAGTAATTCTGTAATAGAATATTAAATGAAATAATGAATTAATTAAGATCCAGACAACAAGCAAATATTCAGAGTTAACAAAGCAAAGGTTAAATTAAGTGTCACGCTTTATTTAAAAGTTTTCTTCGTTAGAGCTTAATATGTATATAAAAACCTAACTTTGAACTAATAATATTACAATTTAAATAATATATATATACATATATATATATATATATATATATATATATATATATATATATATATATATATATATATATTATGCAAATATATCACATTATCTGGACCTGATAGGTGGTGATGTAGTCAAGTTATTAATAATGTTTTACGTTCACAAAGAAAAAAACTCGCGAAATAAGACGCAGGTTTTCGCTAGTTATAATAAATAATAAAACAAAAAGTGACTAATTTACTTCCCGTGCTGCCATACAAACTTCACTACTTAGAAGAATAAAGTTGTAACAACCTATTGAACAAATTTCCACATCACTGAGTGTCACGTAAAATACATTTATTTTTGCAAGCCTTACGAGCCACATGAGCTCAACGTGACGTGAAATCCAGTTTGTTGTATTTATTGCGAAGCATTTTTGTAGGCAGCATTCTTTGATATTTCAATTTATTGGTTAATATTCAATGTATACTATTAAATTAAGTTTTTTTTTTATAGTATAGGGTGACAAACGAGCACACAGTCAATCTGATGGTAAGTGGATGGTGTGGCCAATAGACATCTATATATATCCTCATTTAAGAATCCAAATGCAGTCTTGTTGTCACCCCTTAAGACTAAGATGGAATGCCTCGTTTCCAGGAAAAAGGGTCTCTGGTTCTCTACATTCACCACACTAAATACAGCAGCCTTGAGCTGCTATTTTCGTTGGTATTCTGTTAGACCGTGGTACTTCCCCGCTCGAAGCGACCCTTTCATGCTACAACCATAATATAGCTACAGCGTGGCTCTACCGCATACGGAATTCAGTTATAAATATTTTATTATACTTAGGAAGTCTTTAAAAGTACCTTTTGTTTTATATATGGCTAAACTGGTGATTAAACTAACCAGTCACACACGCAAGAACATCGTTTTTAATGTAAAAATATATAATTGTCTAAGTGAGTTACCCAATTAGGTACGTTTATTATTTTCAATATCATTTTTGTATTAAAAAATGACAACTATAAATTCTAAATTCCATTTGAAGACTAGTCGTAGATATAACTAAAGTTACAAAATAAAAGTTGAGTTAAGCTTTAACACTTTGTGAACTGTACAGTATGACACACTTGTTCCATACCGATTCCTTAACAATTTAGTGATACTTCGTGTACCTTAGTTCAGATTCCGATGAACGACACCTAAAATACGCTACTCAGAATGAACAGTCACTTGAATTTCATCTCCTGCCGCTATAGGAACAATGGGCCGACCTTCCAACACTCGCTGAAATGCTGTTGTTATCAGAAGAGAGTCAGTTGGGTATCGAGCGGTCAAGGCATATGTTGCCGTATTCAGGAGCACTATAAACGTACGCGTTAGGCATATTTAAAACAAAACAAGAAACACTAAACTTAACAACAAAACAACTGAAGTGTTGCTCATGCACTCGTCAACATGGAACTGTTTCAAAAACAGGGTTGCCGTTCTACAAATTTTAAAGTCCCTAGACTAACAGAAAAAATCCGCCAGAAACAGGATTTTTCTTTTTCTTAAAATCCGCTAGGTGTCCCTAGGTACATTTTCGTGCTACCATTGGGCTAAGAAAATGTACTGTGTATGATGTACTGAAAAATCTTGCCAAATGGTATATATAAATGAATACCGAAAATTTAAATGTACAAATTCAGAAAAACCTTAAAAAGAGCGGACTCTATTTCATATAAATCAGTTATTTATAGTGTAGGTTAATGATATGACAACCAAAAGAAAAATTTTTCATGTACAAAATACAAAAAAAAATTTGTAAAAAAATAAATTTTTAACCCTTAGCTGGTATCGCCTTTTTTTGGCAACTATCGTGGGTCATATTTTACCCATACCAAAGAATCTGTTGTAGAACGTAAATTTTTTTTATTATTTGTATAAAATATGGTTAGTTATGAAATAATAAAAAAAAGCATTTTTTTTTACGAAATTATCTTGTTTTAATTTTAAAATATAAAAAGTTATCATGTTTTACACGCATTTGTAACTATCCTAATTTTTTGGCACTTTTTGTGTGAACTTAAACCATAAAAAAAAGAGAAAATGTAAGAAAAACTTTAACCAAAAGATATTTATGGCACTTTTCATACCTTTATAAAACAAACAAATAAATTACTTACATACCCTGTTTTCCGTAGCAATATAAATGGTGTTACCAAGTCTAAACCTATTTTCCTAATATATTTGTTCCTTTTCATGCGTTTTTCAGGATTGAAGGCTTTCCAAAGTACATATCCATTAGCTGCAGAAATATTAAATATTACCCAAAAAATTACACATGGCCATCTCTGAGTTCTTCTTGCTACCGAGTAATACGCACATTTTTGGTCTAAAGAATCAACACCGCCTTTGGTACTATTATGAAATTGAATGATTTCTGGTTTTCCGCTTTTTAGTGTCGACGGATTCATCATGGTGCATAGTTGAAATCATGATTACACTTTGATTCTTTTTAGGGACAAAGGAGCAAAGAGTTTTATCGTTTATGAAACCAAATGAACTGGAATCTACTGGACGAGTTTTATGCGGTAAGAATTCTGGAGGGATTTCGCGTTTATTTTTACGCAATGTTCAGACATATGTCAAGCCCACTTCTTTCAGTTTATCGACTAGTTTGATCGAGGAAAATCAGTTGTCTGCCGTGATATTTCTGTTTGAATTCTTCAAAGGTCCAACTAATTCCAAAACTGTGCGTGTAGGTATAGATACATCAGTTCTTCTTGATTCTGTTTTACCAGTATATATAAAAGCATTGTACAAATAATGAGTTCTAGAATCGCAAAGGCATAAAATTTTGATCCCATATTTCGCAGGTTTTGATTTCATGTATACTCTAAATAAGCATCTTCCTCGAAACGGACACAACATCTCATCTACAGTGATATATTCAGAACAACTGTAGTTTTTTTTTTTTGGCAGTTCTGTGTAAACATATTGAATACTTCAGATATTAGTGCAGCTCTATCGTTTGCTTTTCTTTCGGTCCTCGTTTCAATGTCATCAAAACGTAAAGCTGACGCAATAAAAAGGTATCTTTTTAGAGACATAGTCACTCTGAAAATATCTCTATCTGTACCATCCACATTCCATAAACCTTCAAGATCCTCATGTCCCGATTTGAAAACTCCAGTCAAAATGGTAAGACCCAAAAAAGCGTCCATTTCAGTCTTTTGTTTGGAATTTGTATGAGCACCAGTGCTTGAATTAGACTCTCTAAATTCCGTAATTTTTTTGTTGGTATGTAAAATAATTATTTCAAGCATCTCATTTGTCACTAACAACTGCCATGACTCCAACTCTGACATATTAGTTTTTTCACGAGCTGGGCCTACTAAGCCAGGAAGGTGTGTAATTATGTTATGCCTCCTCATTCGGGATCTACTTGGAGCTGTTTTAGACCACTTGTAACGACTTTTACCTCTATAACAATTTGACGTCCGCCCTCCATCATCCTCATCATTCTTCGCCCTCATCTCTCGTATTTTTGTTCCTCGTATTTTTGTTCCTCGTATTTTCTCTTATTCTCGTATTTTCCTCTTCGTTTTCACTGTCGTCAGAATTTATTCCAAATACACTGTCTTCTGATCAACTAACAGGTTCGGGACTGTCTCGATCGCTGATGATTTATTCGTCACAAAGTTGGTTTATATTTGGTCTCCTTTCATTTTCCGATTCTAAATCATCATTTTTCCGATTCCAAATCATCATTCAACCGATAACCGATGGGGAAGAAAGGTTCCTCGCCTCGTACCGGTAGATGTAGTGTAGGGCGACCCCCCACTAGATGGAGTGATGACCTGGTAAGATATGCAGGAAGTAGATGGATGCAGGTGGCTCAGGACCGTGCTTTGTGGCAATACTTGGGGGAGGCCTATGTTCAGCAGTGGACTTGTGAAGGGCTGTAATGATGATGAAATCATCATTTAAGTCGTCCATCAACTTCTCGATTTGTCTATCTTTCAAAAAGCCCCCCATTGTAGTACAAATATTCACTAAAACAAAAAAGTTACAAATTACACTCAGTGAAAAAAGTTACTTAATTGATGTCGTGGGTCGAACGTGACCCAGCCTGCTACTTACTTCTGCTCCTAAAATAGTCGCAGCGCTGCACGTCCGCCCCTCGCCGCAGCTAGCGACGCACTAAGAATACGTAGAAGCGCGCAGTTGTAGCATAAATATTAAAAGAATAATAACCGAAAATGTTCGCTTCTGGGTCAAATTTGACCCATGATACCTACTAAGGGTTAAACCACGTTTAAACATTAGTCATCTTACTAAAAATAAAACAATTAGCTCAGTACGTTCTTGTAACTAAATTTCAAAATTAATAGCGAAGTATGGATCCAGATCCTCAAAAAGAACTTCAGCGGAAGTTGAAGCTTCCCCAATGTCTCCAGTTCCCATCTTTGGTTTGCCCTTATCGACTTGGTTCACAACATCTTTAGGAATATCATACGTTGTGCAATTCTTTTTTTAATCCTTAATTGATTTCTTATTCGAAGAATTTCAAAGTTTTTTTCCGATAGCTTGTTTCGCACTTTGCTTTTAACTATATTCATAGCACCAAATACACGTTCAAACTTTGCATTTGAGTGCGGTAGTGATAATATTATTATTGCAAAATTGCATAAATCTTCGAATGTCTTTACTCCTGCTGCATTTTTGTATGTCGAAACAGATGAAAGTGAATGAACGACATTGAATTGTTTGTTGACGTTCGGGAATTCCCGTGAAATTATATTATATATACAGTGCTACCAACGGTAGATTAAAAAATTGGACATAAGATAAATGACTTATTTGAAATAAATTACTTTATAAAAAAGTCGCCATCTCAAAAGTCCAAATGTCGCTAGAAGTCGCTAAATAATTATTTCTCGCCAAAAAGATTTTTTTATCCGCTAAACATAGTTAAAATCCGCTTGATCTTGCGAAAAAGTCGCTAAAACGTCAACACTGTTCAAAAACTAAAATTAATAATCAATTCCCGCCGAAACAAATGCCTACTACGTAGTTCGTGTATCCTTTCGGTAAGCACTGATCATTCTCAGATAAACAGTTATGACATTCCCAACTTTTATTTTGTAATTTTAGTTAAACCTACGACTAGTCTTCAAATGGAATTTAGAAGTTACAGTTGTCATTTTTTAATACAAAAATGATATTAAAAATAATAAACGTACCCAAATGGGTAACTCACGTACACAATTATAAACACAATATCATCGTTTCTTTGATTTTGTACAAGGAAATAGAAATTAAATATATAATGTTTTTTTTTTATTTCAATAGCCTCACGTATCATCCTTGATAGCAATTGGTGTTCTTTCACAAAGATTTGTGGTCTATCAAATTTGATGTAATGGTTGAGGCCGTCTTAGATATGATCACAAACTGCAGGCGGTTCGACGATCCGGAAAGTCTTCTGCCTCCACCATAAACTCTGCTCCCTTCACCATCACCATAAACTCTGCTCCATCTGCCACCACCATAAACTCCGCTCCCGGCTTCGCCGCCACCGCCCGCCGCCACTATTCTCTTCGCCACTACCGCAAACTTACGTTGATCCACCTCTGACCCCGCTCCCCCAACTTCCGCTATCTCCGACTTCACCACAAATTCCACTCCCTATGCTTCCGCCTACGCTACCACCTTTGATGCTTCCGCCTTCACCACAAACTACGCTGCCTCCAACTCCGCCTCCACCGGTGTCTCCAATCTCCGACCCCGTTTTCTCCGCCTCTGATACCTTAGACAATTCTGCTATAAGCAGTGGCGTTATTCTGATTGACTCATTTATTTATTTAGTTACTTACAACAGTTACACAAACTTAATTAATACTATATGGTATATAATAAATAATATATTGGATCAACATTTTCCGTAACTATCGCAAGGTGGATTTGTATATAGAATCAACTTCGGCAAACGCTAGTAAGTGCTTTATAAGGGATATATATATATATATATATATATATATATATATATATATATATATATATATATATATATATATATATATATATATATATATATATATATATATATATATAAGTTTCTTGCGTACGTAGGGTTTGACCCTACGCGTGTCCTCTGGGTGGTGGTATATGACGACAATGTGTGACAGGCTCAGCTCCTCGCCGTGTGGTAGCTTCGTAAAATATATCACAGAGCAATGAATGATAAGATGGATGAGGCATGCGATATGATGAATGATAGGGGAACAGATGTATTTTGTGAGTTTAAATTAGATGCGGAGGTAGCGGAGGTGGAGAAAGAAGGCTTAGAGCGGGGACGATGGTAGATGTGGAGGCGTAGGCAGCGGAGTTGGTGGTGGATGCACTAGAGTGCAGTGCAGTGGGACCGTGGCAAGAAAAGTGCGGATCATGTTGAGGACAGGTGGTTGCAGCGGGGGATAGTGTGGCTATGTAATGTGGCTAGTAAGTGGGTATCGATACTGACCATAAAGATGTTACAACGAAGTTTTTCATTTTACCCAATATCAGCTTGGCAACTTATTGACATTAGGGACAAAGTAAACAAAACTTTTGTTTTGTGCCATTTTCAAATCAAAATGTTTATGCATTTATAGAAAAATTTAAACACACCAATTAGTCTTTAACTGATGAATGTGTAGTGTGTTAAAAATGAAATAGGTCCTTGTAAGAGACAGCGTTTAATTACATTTTTATTTCGCGTGTAACAACTGTGCCGGCCTGATTGTCACTGACTCACAATTCAGTTACATTGGTATTATACTAAGTATAGTTGCATCACTCCCCCCTCCCCAAAAAAAAAGAAAATTACTTTTTAAGATACAATAAAATTTGATTATACGAACAATAAAATATAGACAAACCAAGTGACAACGTACTGCTTATCAACTCGTAATGCACAAACACTTGGTATTATAGGTCTTAACACTGAGAATTACATTGATGCGTCAGTAGTTATCTTACATGCATTTAACCTTAACAACGAGTTGCAATGATAAAAATTTGAGAGCGCAGAGCAGCTCGAATCGTCGGCGACCGAGCTCTTTCCGATCGGCTTGACTCACTGGTACTGCGACGAGTTGTTGCATCTCTTTGCGTATTTTATCGCATCTACCACGGAATTGTTCGGACTAATTCCCGCCATACAATTTCACCATCGCACATCGCGACAAAACTCGCGATACCATACATACCATCTGGAAGACTGGCGGTCCACCACCGTGCCATTTAAAAGAAGTTTTCTTCCTCGCGCAACTTACTTGTGGAATCGACTACTACCAGAGATTTTTCCGAAACTTTTTAAAAGGTCGGCAACGCATCTGCAATTCCCCTGGTGTTCAGAGACTGCGGTAACCACTTCCCATCAGGTGTGCCGTATGCTTCTTGGTTCCCTTTCCTATATAAAAATTGGCCTTATTTATACAATTTAACAAAATCAAAGAGCTTAAGTTATAATATAAGGATCAAAGTTATTCTTTATTTTTGTACTTGGTGTACTAAATGTAGTTAAAGTTCGAAACGGTAAAATTAATCGTTTTATAAAAATACTACTAATAAATAGTTAGGGTGACAAACTAGCACAAAGTCCACCTGATAGTAAGTGGTTCCTGCGGGCCATAGAGATCTACAACTATCCTCGATTACAAATCAAAATGCAGATGCGTTGTCACCCGTAAGGACTAAGATAGAATGCCTCGTTTCCAGTAAAAAGGGTCTTCAGTTCTCTACACTCATCATACGAAAAAGCAGCATTAACCTCTCAGTCCCCAAGCGGTCGAATCTGACTGTAGCGCTATTACGATTAGGGACCTTCAAGAAAAAAGCCTATTTCGTTTTAAAAGGCCCGCAACGCATCTGCAATTCTTCTGGTGTTGCAGTTGTTCATGGGCGGCGGTAATCACTTACCATCAGGTGAGCCGTATGCTCGTTTGCCCCCTCCCAAAAAAATACAGAATATACACATGCTGTAAATTCTTACAGTTAATATTGCGTGATAACCACTTCCTATAATATAATAAAAATTTAAAAATAGTAAAAGTGTGAGAGCGGATGTTTAACTTGCTCCCGTGCTTACGCAATTAATTATTATTATCAGAAATAAGACTGCACTATACAATCAGTATACAGCAAATACTGTTCAACCAACTGTAATATAATTTCTCCATCACAATCACACACTGATGTAACAGTAGTGACATAATAACATGATAACATCAAAATATGCAAACCAACAGCACCATTACTAATGTAATACATGGCAGCCTCTCAGTACTACACTACCTTCTTTGCAGACACTGGTAGAACAGCCCAACGGGAATAGCAGCGACAGTGAGACTTGTAGAATCACTGACGGACCCCTCTTAGTCGCCTGTGCGATACTTTATACCGCTAAAACGAGTGGAAGATTATTGTTCCTTCATTTGTTCGTATTTCCTTTTACTTTTTTACCCTCATTCCCAATACGACAAACGAGTAGTCTCAGGGCAATCGCGCTAGCGAGTTGTATTTTCTTTCAATTCGTAGCAGGTTTTTTCTGTTACGATTTTTAAAAAATCTTTTGGCTATTTATAATAATAAGTTGGTATCATTGTTTGTGCAATACTATTGAGGGTCGTTAAAATTTCTAGCGGACCCTAAACGATGTGCAATTAACTTGCAAGATTTGATTACAGAAAGAAAACCAGACAAGTGAAACTAAATAAAAGTTTGTAAAAATAACAGCCTGTCTACTTCTCTTTGATGGGCGCAGATTTTTTCACATTTCAAAAGCGATATTGAACAGGAGAAGTCCACGTATTGCTCGTGTTTTGGATTTACGAAATTCACGCTCGTATTTTCGTCGAAATGTTTTTCGTAGATCTAACCAAGAAAATTAAATTTTAATTATTTAACTTTTCAATACTTATACGATGAGTAAAATATTTAATATTTAATTTAAAAGTGATAATATTGAATATTCAATTAAATGTATTTTATATTTAAAAAAAAGAAACCTCAGAACGCGCATTAGCAGAAAATGAATTAAATATTTTTGTAGTATGTGGTTAAATTTTCGTGGCAAATTTAAACACATCCAACAAAAATATTCAATTCATTTTCTGCGAATAGGCTAAAATACTTATCACAGTCAGTTATTGATGTGAAAGAAAGTTCCCAAATTTTTGGATAACTACCACGTTCAGACACTCAGCTACCTTTGTGACAGAAATTGGCCTTAAGCAAAATGGAGCTTTATATTTACTCGTCTGATTGAAATCTGAATTTCAAAAGCGATGTTGTGACGAATTCGAAACTGGCATCTATGAACCTTTTATATATTATAACACGCTTTTATGTTTTCTCAGGTGTTTATTAAACAACAAACATAAATTAGGTAAGTTTTTTTGTAAGTTTCTTTTGGAGTAAATTAATACTTTAACAAGCTTAGCTGTTTGCCAAGCGTGAATACTACTGCAAATACCCGGTCTATTTGACATAGGCAATGAGCGAAGCCTATGATCAGCAGTAAAAAGCCCCATTAAAAGTAAAAAAGTAGCAGTCTAAATACATCCTGGACACAGACCACAGCAAGTTTTAGGTCAAAATGGAGTTGATTAAGTTGACTCCAATGCGGGATGACCGACTTCTCATACTTATACCTAAAAATAATTTCCGAAATATTTTTTAACATCTGAGATATGCAGGTTACCTGCGGTATTTTTCTTTACCACCGAGAACGTGGTAAATCGAAACTTCAAATTGCAGTTAAAATATTAGTGGACTCAGCGCGGATCTAATTTGAGTTACTTACGTACCAACTATGAAATTTACATTACAAAGCCTTTAAAAGAAAAAGAAGGAATACCTTTCAAAAAAAAAAATGTTTACGAAATGGTTATTTGAAAATTGTTTCTATAGCCTAAAAGAATATTTAGAATGGACAAAATAGTTTAATTATTGATATGCTCCACTTATAAATAGTTTTTGTTTTATATATTTGCACGTCTGAGAGCAGACTAAACATATGTACCTATCTACATTATGTAGATATTTAACTGAAGACTCTGTCAACTATGTTTTATGCAAAGTACCTGGACGATTTTTTTTAGAAATAGTGTTTTATGGAAATTATATTTAGATGCAAATTACATACTGAAATATGAATATTAGTTTTCGATCTTACCGACATAATTAAAAAACTGAACTGTTTTTTAATTAAGTCGGTAAGATCGTGAACTTTAAATAAAAAATCACGAGAGCAATTAATTTAATTAAATTATTTGTCTATTTAAAAAAAATAACAAAAAAGAGCTCGAAATAAAAAGGGAAAGGGAACTTGAAAAAAAAAGGAAAAAAACGTCATATCGAACGAAATCATGACTCGAACCTAGGGTACCACGATATTGAGATCGACCAATATCCTATTTAAACTATTATTACCTGTGAGGTACTGACAAAATTTACCTTCATATGTTAATGACATTGTAGTAATTTTTTATTGCCTGAAAACACAGATAAAACGACAGTTTCTAAAAACGAAACTCGTTTAAAGGTATTAGTATATAGATAAAGACTTTGTATTTGTATTTGTAACAATAGCATCTAGAAGTAGCAATGTCGTGTTTAGTTGTTAATATCGCCAAACAATCTCTTTTCATTGATTTGGTCAAGTTTTATCATCTTATAGTCAACAAACACTGTTAAATTTTATGAAATACCGCCATTTCACTTTCAATATTCGACTAATTTTTTATGATATTATAAATTCTAAAATGTTATGAATACATTTATAAAAAAATCTTTTTATTGAAACTATGAGGATAATAAAAGTTTTGTACTAATTGCAACTTTTATCAGTTTATCTATAGATAAAAGAACTAAACACTAAAAAATTTTTTGATTAAAAATTTAACTTAGAAACATCGTTAAATTTATGATTTTCGATAGATGTAACTATTATCTTTTTAGAAGTCATTTGTTAATATAAAATTTATTACTATTTACTAAAATGAAATAACAAAAACTAAAAAATGTACATTATAATTTTTATTTGAAAGAGGCAAAATGTCATTACTTTTTTATTTTATGTTAGATGGCACTGTTTTGAAAAAGTGAATGCAACAATAATATTGTAGTTTGTCGGCGTAGTTCAATTTATTACAAAATCGTTAAAACTAATGTTGGGCTTTATTAATAAATATTTTATTTATTTTAATTTAACAAATCAACCGTACAAAATAGAAATTAACATATAAAGGAAGGAAAATACTTAACCCTTCTTTTTTTAAGGTTCTGTAATCGAATAAAAAGTAGCCTATAAGTAGCCCTAACTACCTACACACAAAATTTCATGGAAATCTGTTCAGTAGTTTTTTGCGTGAATCTTTCATACACAGACAGACAGTATAAAATAATAATATGGCTTATTATATATAATATGTCACGCAAAATCTTTGTAAATTAGTGAACTAATTTTGACGATTCTTTTAATTCAGGGGTGATAAAAAAGGACTACCCTTAACTAAAGTCCTTTTGACCTATAAGCCTATATTCTTTTCTTCTTAAGTCATTGGAAAAGGTTACAGATAGACATATCAGGAATGTAGCTCTAGCTATGAGTCCTACACATTACAACCAGCATGATTTCCGTATAGACAAATTTACGGAAACATCCCTAATCAGTGTTATTGACAGGGTGGAAAAAGCGCTCGAAGATAAAGAGTATTATTATTGTAATGTATATTATTGCATTTAATTTGGAGTAAAAAGTCCACCCCTATGAATTTTTCAATGAATTTTTCAATATAACTATAAAAGGAAATGGAGATTGTAATATTTCTTAGCCTGGGTAAAAGGATAAAATAAATTGATTTTTAATAAAAGGTAGTAGCCGTCTTTAATAAAGATATATTGCACACCTCATACCGTGGAGCGTAATTAGGTAGTGTTTTACTCTCGACAAGTCACGCTCAAGCAATTTTGTACTAATACCATATTGCAATAATAGGATAATATGAGCAGTCGTATGTCAAGAAACACTATTATTAATCCATCTTAAATTTACTAAAAAAATTATATTGCTATTTTGAAAAAACATTTTGAAAATAAATAACTTGACCGTCCGGATGTTGATTTTGTATGTGGTCAAAAAAACTCCTGAAAAAAATTTGACGTATCGAGACCAGATTTTTTATTAGCTTCAGAATTACTTCAACTGATTCCCTATTTCACATCAATAGCCTAGTATGCCTAGTTGGTATAAAAATAGTTGTCAACTTTTATAAGTTTTATTGCTATTAAAAATATAAAACGCTTTTATATTCCTTTGACCACTGATAGACAAAGGACAAATGTACCATGCAGCTTATATTGATTTTATACTTTTTGTAATCAATTTATTTTGGTAAACATTATTATGAACTTACCAGTAGGAAATTATTGTAATAGGTCCGATTTTGTAAATTGAAAATTTTAACATATCTCCACGTACCAAGGTATTTAGAATAGAATAGTGTGATTTTTTGAGAGGATGTCCGTGTGTGTACTTGTACGTATGTACGTATGTTTATATGTATGTTCGGAATCAATTTTCGCCTCGTGTATCGCGAGAACAAACAGTGATATTGACATGGGACTAGTTTCATTTAACGCATAATTATGTAACTTAGACCTCATTAAATTTTGAGCAAAATCAGTCAAGTCGTTTTTTTGTGCCGAATGAAAAATTTTATAAAATATTAAAACATATGAAATTTTTTTATTCTTTCCACTGGGAAGTTAGTCATGTAGACCTCTCGGGTCGCACCTAAACCGCTTTTTTCTTGTTAAAATAATAGAGCGCTAAATTTTAAACACATAATTAACATACTTTAAAAGTCAACACGCGTCAAACGCGCGCATGAGGCGTGCTTTTTTGATATTCCGTATAATATCGAGATTATATTCACACAGTGTATTTTGTTTTGCATATGATACATACCGATAAGTGGTTGTGTCAAGTTATAAAAACATTCTTCAGCGCTCATGCTAAAATAGAAAACAACAAAATCTGGACCAATATGTAGCGCTATGGCCGAGCTATTATTAATTTTATATTTACACAGTAAAAAGTTCGGAGTTAATTCAGAGTTAAAATCATCGTGCCACCTACCGAAAAGGGTAGAACAATGTCCGTTAATAAATTTAACATTATCTCCCCATATGAAGAATCTAGGTTTGTATGTTTTATATGACAAAGGTGACAAGCGAGTACACAGTCCACCTGATTATAAATGGTTGCTGTCGTCCTCGTTTGCATATCAAAATGCAGATGTGTTATCAGCCGCTAGGATTTAGTTGAAATGAAGGTGCATTTCCCGTAAAAGTAAAAGGGTTCTCCCGTTGTCCGATGCTTACCATACGAAACATAGCAGCATTAAGCTGCTATTTTACACTGGTATCCATTGAGAGTGGTCATTCACCGGTCTAGTCCTTCCCCTTTCAAAAGTCAAGTTGTGCAACAACTATACAATTTATATAGATGCAGCATGGCTCTACTACTAACATGAAACAAACATATTATACCGGAGTATTGAGTCGCACATACATACTTTTTGGCAGATTGTACAGAAGACCGAAGAGTACAATCTGCCAACTTACCTTGCGTATGTGGACTATAAAAAAGCCTGTCTAAAAATTCTATTATTATTATTTCTGACTATAAAAATTCTATCGAAATTTGGGCGGTGCTACAGTCCTTTCAGCGGTGTCAGGTTGACTGTCGGTAAATCGAAGTGCTGAAGTGTTTTTACAGTAGGGCTACGATGGCTATCCGATTACAGACCTAGAGTACGCAACCTATCCAACTGAAGAGAGGTTTGACAGGGTGACGTTATATCCTCGAAACCCTTTACCGCTGTATTGGAAGACGTTTTTAAGTTAATCAACTGGAATGGATACGAAATTAATATCAATGGCAAGTACATAACTCACCCTCGATTTGCCGACGACATAGTACTTATGGCAGAACCGCTGGAGGACCTAAGCACTATGCTCCATTGAGCATAGTGCTCATTGGAGGTCATTACCTTAATAGTGTCTCCCACCAGATAGGTCTTAAGATGAACATGGACGAAACAGAGATCATTATTAATGTCCATGTCGCACCTATGGCGGTAGTTGGTGGGAGTACTAAACTCGAAGTTGTTAACGAGTACGTTTACCTGGGACAAATAGTCCTACTTGGTAAGACCAACTTCGACCAAGAGGTCGACCGACTGATTCTACTCGTCTGGGCAGCGTTCGAGAAACTACGCCACATCTTATCGTCGGGTATATCTCAAAACCTGAAAACTAGATTGTTAAACAAGTGCGTTTTTCCAGTGATGACTTATGTATCTGGGACGTGGACCTTCACTGCTGGCTGTAGGTTGTTCGAAGTCGCTCAGCGAGCTATGGAGAAAGCTATATTTGGGGTTTCTCTGCGTAATAAAACTAAAAATGAGGATACCCGCATTAGAACCAGAGTTACCGACATAGCCCAACGGATTAGTAAGCTGAAGTGGCAATGGGCCGGCTATATTGCTAAAACGAATCGACAACCGATGGGGAAAAATGGGTGCCTCGTACCAGTAGGTGGAGTGTAGAACAACCCCCACAATATGGAGTGACGACACGGTAAGACATGATGATGATTGAGTCTTAAATCTACTGGAACATTTTGAACTCTATATTGATTAAAAATATTCTCCCTACGACGACTAAGAAACCTACTTGTCTAGTCATTTACTCTAGCGATTACAGATTATGTCGATGTGTGTTGCTCAGACTTGTCTTAACATCATGTTAGCACATTGTATTGTGTCCGTAAAACTGCATCAGATACATTCATGGTTTTCATAATTTTACGACAATGTATGTTCTTTCGTTCTCAACATAATTGGCTGCTTATTTGTCATCGGAGTTATTTTAGAACACTCTGAACTCTTTTTTCAATTCTGAACGATCCATGTGCTTCCGATTATTAGAAATCCAACATTCAGTACCTGGGGAATTCTCATTATTCTCTCCATTATTCGGGTAATATTAAGTTGCTCACGCCTTTATACCTTACTAGTTACTTAACTAATTTTTTCGAAAATAAATGTAGATCCACTTACCATCATGTAGACTGTGTGCTCGACTGTTATCCTTATTCTATGAAAAAAACGTTTACGCACCAACCTTTTATTCAGAGAAGGTGGAAGAAATATATAAGGATTTATTGAGAGCCACTTTTGAAATTATGTATGGTGTGAGTTTAATTATTTTCTAATTCTTTTAACTGTTCCTTTTGTTTTCAGGTCTTAAATTCTTCAGCAATTTTGATTTCTCGAGTAGTTTTAATACAGCGTCGAGAGTAGTCTTCATTTCTTCCGTGGTAAGGTTAGCAAACAATTTATTTCTATTTTCTTTATTTTTATTTAAGTTTGGAATCATCTGCCATAGGTAAGTACTCGTATCATTTTCTTGAATCTTGAGACTCTATTTAATATTGGTTCTTTTTGTATTATAATAAAAAATAAAAATATAAATTTCTTCGCAACCTTCCGCCAAACAAATACAATGATGTGTCTTACCTGGATTGAAGAGCACCTCCCGCCCTCCCTCAATTGCATGCACTAACTCCGTCACCACTAATCCCAGCACCACTACTCCCAACACCACTATTCCAGGCAAGACACACCATCGACGATAATACGACACGTGTTTCGCCTCTATACGAGACATTTTCAGGTAATGTAGACTCTACGGCGGCTAGTCTAGGGGGTAATTGTAGAAGCGTGCTCGTCGCGACCCCTGCCAGCCCTTTTCAGGGCTGCAATTCTACACAGCTGCGTAGCCATGCAAACGAGGGTTAGGGCGTCCCCCCAAGGCGACGCACACCAGCTCGTCCCCGTTGGTGTGGAATGCAGCGCGCAAAGCAGCGATGGGGACCGCCACCCGTCACGCACAGCCCGACACGGCGGAAGGTGGAGGACGGAGTGCAGAGTTGGCACGTGGAATGTTAGAGGGGGCATGAGAGATAAGACGAATGAGTTGATCGAAATAATGAAAGAAAGAGAATTAGATGTCGTGTGTATGTCGGAGACCAAACGGAAAGGCAGTGGTACTGAAGAGCTCCCTGGCGGGACGTTAGCTATATGGTCCGGAGTCCCGGAAAGCGAGAACGCCTGCCAGGGAGTGGGAGTGCTGTTGTCGTCCCGGTTGGTCGATCTTATGACTGAATACAAGGTTGTGAACTCAAGACTTCTCTGGGTTCGCTTCAAAATGGGACTGACGAAGTTATTCCTTTTGGCTGTTTATGCGCCGGTAGCTTTGTCGTCCAGGGCTGAGCTGGAGGAGTTTTGGGAGAATGTAAGAGAAGTTCTAGATTTGGTTAAGGGAAACGAAAGAACTGTTGTATGTGGTGATTTGAATGGATGGCTAGGTATCGCTCGACCAGGATACGAGTCGGTACTTGGAAAGTTTGGCGATAAAAGGGTTAATGATTCTGGCAAGCTTTTACTGGCTGTATGCAAGGAAAAGGGTCTTCTTGTGACAAACACTATGTTTAATCACAGGAAAATCCATATGTACACTAGAGAAAGAAAGAATGAGAGAAGTATGATTGATTTGTTCCTGGTGGATGACCGACTGCGAAACTAGTAATTACTAGATTTAGGGGTTTGTTCGCGGGTTGGCGCTACCGGACGGCAGTAACAGAACCACAGTCGGTCTGTCGCATCCGAAGCTGGAAGCTTCAGGAAGCGGATACTAGGGACAAATATCACACGAGGGTAGCCAAAAAGCTTGACACCATCGATGGCAGGAAAGAATATGTGGAGAGAACATGGCAGAACCTTAGGGATGGAATGGTAAGTGCAGCGGAAGAAGTATGTGGTACGACAAAAAGAGGTAGCAGTAAAAGAAGAGATGCATGGTGGAATGATGAAGTGAGAGAAGCTGTAAAAAAGAATAAAAAAGCATGGTTAGACTACTTGGCCTCTAGTAACGATGAGCATATGAGAGAGAAGATGAAAGAAAGATATAAGCTGCAGAAAGTCCATGCGAAAACATTGATTGAGGAAGTACGTGAAAGGTGTAGAATAGAAGCGGACGAGAGGTTGTCGCATAACTTTAGGGAAAACTCCAAACTCTTCTGGAAAGAGGTTGGAAGGTCCCGGAGTGGTGCGACAGCCTTAAGAATGAACAAAGTGCTTTCGAGAACCAATGACGTCCTCTCAGAAAAATCGGACGTCATGCAGCGATGGAGTGAATTTTATAGAGAAATGTATGCGTGTCATGATCTTAGTGAAGGATCCGGGGGTGACGCCGTGACTGGCACGCCAGACACGGACCTCGATGACACTGAGGTAATCAGCATGAAAGAGATTGAACGTGCGATTCGAAGTTTGAAATGTGGTAAGGCTGCGAGACTAGACAGAGTTACTGCTGAAATGGTCAAGTACGGTGGGCCTCGCGTCTGGGACAGCTTCCATCCGCTGTGCAATTTGTGCTGGCGGACGGGAGATGTCCCGGATGATTGGCGATCCGCGGTCATTGTGCCTTTATATAAAGGTAAAGGTTCACATTTTGACTGCGGGTGCTATCGGGCGATCAGCTTGACCAGTTTAGCAATTAAAGTTTACTCGAAGGTTTTGACACTAAGGATGCAAGAGAAATCGGAAAGATTCTTATGGGAGGCACAATGCGGATTTAGACCTGGAAGAGGATGCATGGATCATATGTTTTCTCTCCGCATGATCACGGAAAAACTTCTAAGTGTTGACCAGAGGATTTTCTGTGCTTTTGTGTGATCTGGAGAAAGCATTTGATAAGGTTATAAGGAAGAAAATGTGGGAACTGTTGCCAGGATATGGTGTGGATGGTCGATTGTTAAGGGCTGTGCAGTCACTTTACTATGACTGTAAAGCCTGTGTGCGGGTAGGGCATGACCTGTCACCCATGTTTAGCGTCCAAGCGGGCGTAAAACAGGGTTGTGTCATGTCTTCCTGGTTGTTCATACTGTATCTCGACAGCTGTTTACAGAAGCTGAAAAATAGCTGTTTGGGTGTGAAATTGGGTGACATAAAAGTTAATTGTCTGCTGTATGCTGATGATGCAGTGCTTATTGCACCATCAGAAGCAGAACTGCAGGCATTAGTCACGTGTATGAAAGAGGAATGTGAAATTAAAGGTCTCCGTTTGAATGCTAATAAAACTAAGGTTCTGGTATTTGAAAAGGACGAAGAGAGAACGAAATGTGAAATATGGGTAAATCAGGAATGTCTAGAACAGGTAAATGAAATTGTATACTTGGGGAGTGCTTTCAGCCGGGATGGAAGATGTGATGTGGATAGGCGTGTCGCTGCCGGAAACAAAGTCAATGGTGCCCTGAATGCATTAGTAAAAAGGCAAGGCGTGGTGAAGAGTGCACGCCTTGCAATACATAACGCAGTGTTGGTACCGACTTTGTTATATGGCAGCGAAATCTGGGTATGCCAGAAGAAGAATAAAAGCAAGTTGAATGCAGTGGAGATGCGATCTCTTCGTAAAATGTGTGGCGTTACCATAGCCGACCGAAAGCGAAACGAATGGCAAACGATGGCAGGATTGAAAGATGACCTTATCACAAAAATTGATAGGGGCGTACTCCAATGGTTTGGGCACGTTGAACGAATGAGTGAAGAACGAATGGTGAAGAAAATATATAGAGCGAAAGTAAATATTAAAAGGTGTCGAGGTAGACCGAGACTAACTTTCGAAGACCATGTGAGCAAATTGCTCGAAGAGGGGAGGGTCAAGAGTACTCGGATACCTAGACGTGCATGTATGAAAAAGTTAATGAACCTGAAAGAAGCGAAAGAGTTATGTAAGGATCGTGACACTTGGCGATCTGTTCTCTCTGGCTACCCCGTTAGAGATTGTGCGTGTAGATAAGTAAGTAAGTACGGCGGCTGACTGCTAAGATACTTAGATACCTGAAGATGCTTCACCAAACTAACTCGATTTTAATTAGTGGAGCTCCTGAACGTTATCTATTTATAGATTAGTATGTATGATGGAATTTAATAAATCATGAAACGATGGCCACTCGGTGTATTTTAAAGAGAATTGTGGTATGTTAATTGTGGGCATCTTTAACTCGGGTATTGTTTTTTTTTTTGTTTTCAGGTAAGGCGGTGGTAGTAGGCGTAGCGGGCGATAATTCGGACATTTTTGTTTTTAAATTACTTTTGTAATTTATGTAATTATCCTCACAGGTCTCATATAAATGATTTTTATATATAAATGAGTATTTTGCACAAAGTACTTATGGCTAGTTTTGAATGAATTCCATTTCGACCCAATATTTCTAAACACGTCTGCAAGTATGCTAAATTAATCCTGAACGACTTTGGAGATTTCCCGTAGTTTACTTGAGTTTTTTCTAATTTCGTCAAGTCTTTCGTTTTGTAATTTTCACGATTTATTTGTTTGTTTCGGTTTGAGGTTATGAAAATATTTTAATATAATTTTCGATTAAAGTTCCACTAAAAGTTGCTTTTACTGGTATTTATCAAAGTTCAGATTTATTTTGTGTTTTATTAGTATTAAGAGTTAAAATCAATTTACCTTGTCCATATAAAACGAATCGAAAATTTTCTCATTGTTTATTTCATTAGCGAAGTTTAATGTTCATACAAAATGAATCAATTTTTTAAGTGTTTTTGTTTTCACTTGCTAATTTTTTAAGTCCAATGTTCATCCGAAATTGTTCTATGTGTTTATACTTGCAGCAGCGCATGCAGCGCGAGTATAAGTTCTTCAGCTGACCGTAGAACTATATCCGCTCTGTTATGACCAAGAAACTCAAAGTTTTCCTTCAGTTATCTAGAATTCGTTGTATTGAATAATACACAGTACAGAAACAATTTTTAGATTACGGCAAAAACGGATGGGTAACACTTGAGCTTTAAACGAAATTTGGAGTACATGGTTATATTTACGCAAACCAAATATGAACTTAATAGCCACATTTTGAATACGCTCAAGTTTGTTAAGTTGAACCTGAGAGTAAATATCTTGAGATTGTGCTAAAATAATTTTAGTAGGAATGGAAAGAAAAGAACCTCAGCAAATCTTCAAAATCAAAAGTTTTCTACAAACTTCCTTAATAAGACCACGAGAAAGTAGCATCGAAGTGGACACCAGGGTTTTTAACGGTGGTACTGTAAAGTATTACAACACATTCTCAATTTATCATAGGTTTTGTAACGATATTTTTAGTTGTATGTATCATTCTTCATTTTGTGCCCTAAAAATGTTACATGTTTAAATAAATGGTTTAATCTTTTAAATATAAGTGGTTTTCGAAAAAAGTTTTATTTTTATTTTCAAATACCTTATTTCTTTTATTAACTATCTGAAACATCTCAAAAATAAATGCAGTTATTGTTCAAATACATAATGTAAATTATTAAATTTTAATTAAGTCACTAACTTGGTGCCTATTAATATAGGTATTGCCTAACTTGGAATTTATTGATTAAGTATTCATTAATAAATTGAACCGACTGACTGATACTTTAATAGTATTCAGGGCTATGAATTTGAATCGGTCTGTCCGTCAGATTCAGGAGCAGAGTATCACTTATTGAACAATATTATAGAATTCCATAGTTCAAGCTGACGAATTGAGGACTTCTGCAGTATGAACCGAGTGCAGTGAGGTGAAGTAATGCGGGACCCATTATTCTACCCTACTCACCATCGATAAGACCATCCACTAGAGTGACGCAACCTCTCGCTCACTCTCGATCCAACCGATTATTTTATAAACGTGACTACAAACATATTATGCTGTCGTATCTTTATAAAATAAATTTATCAGCTGCCTATAAATGCCCAATTTCTGGACACAAACTGTGTGATAATAACTAATGGAGTCCGCTCTAATGCTCTACTAACTCTGTGTCCGCGTAAAGAATCTACAGGGCGAAAATTGTAGTATAAATACTCAAAATTTAATATTTTTCTGTATTTGTGCAACTGCATTTCTTTTATTTGATGTATAATAAAAAGCACACAGTTTATTTCAACACAAGGGAGAATTAAATAAAATTTTCTCTTCATTCGAGAGAAACGTGATCTATATCCATTACTAAAGCGTCTTTGTCTTTTTAGTGTTTCGTATTCAAAAAATGAAATACTTATGGAATCGCCTAAGTATCTATCAATATATAATCCTTAATAGTAATAATACTGAATTATTTGAATACAGAATTAAGGTTCGAAATTAGTATTATGTACACAAGAGCAAAATTTCTTTTCTTATCGCATTTAATTTTAACTTAATTTAAAATTTTAGATGTGTCGAGTGGTCTACAGCATACATGGTCAGGGCGTCGAGTACCTCGAGGTCCCGACGTCATAACTAACTAACTGAAGGTATTTCTTTAGTCTTTAAATATTATTTTTTTTCCTTTCTACGCAGAACGAACTAAAGTTCATTCAAGGTTTTTTTTATAGAAGAGGTGGCTATCGAGCATGCGGCTCACTTGATGAAAAGTGACTACCGTACAATACAAGAACAAAAGTAACACCAGGGGAATTTCAGGTGCGTACCTAGCCTTTTATAAAGGAGTAAGCTCTTTTCTTGAAGGTCCCTAATTCGTATCGGTCCGCAAAAATTTCCGGTGGTAAACAACTCCACAGAGAAGTTTTATGAGGAAAAATACTCCGTAAGATTGTTGACCGTCAAGCATCCTAATGGTGGGGATGGTATTGCGAGTTAAGTCGCAATTTGCGTTCGTGAAATTTGGTGGCCGTAATTATTCCGAACAATTCCCCAGAGCACTCGTCCTGATAGATGCGATAGAAAATGCAATGAGATACGACATGTCTTCGCAACGCCAGTGTATCGAGTCAGTTGGAGAGGACTCGGTCGTCAAATATTTGAACTGCTCTGCGCTATATGCGTTCAAATGGAAGGAGCTGGGACTGAGGAGCCCTAGCAACAATATTCCATGTGTAGGTCGAACCTACACCTTGTAAAGTTGCAGGCGGAGTGAAATACTGTCCCGTTCCACTTAGTACACTAAGCTTTTTGGAGGCCAATTTGATTTTCTTTTACAGGTGACCACGAAACTGTACATCCTTCAATATGTTTTGTACTGTTTTGCACTGTACATCCTTTATACGTGGTAGAGCCATGCTGCAGTTATATTAGTAGTATAGTTGTAGCACGAATGGGTCGGCTCGACCGGGGAAGGACCACGCTCTCACAGAATACCAGCGTGAAATAGTAGCTTAATGCTGCTGTATTTCGTATGGTGAGTGTAGAGAACCGGAGACCCTTTTTACTGGAAACGAGGCATTCCATCTCAGTCCTCACGGGTGACAACGCATCTGCATTTTGATTTTTAATGGAAGATAGATGTAGATGTCTATGGGCCGCAGCAACCACTTACCATCAGGTGGACTGTGTGCTCGTTTGTCACCCTATTCTATAAAAAAAAATATCTACGCCGAGAATTCCGATACTGGCTGAGATTTCAAGGGGAGTGCCTTAAAACTGAGTAAGTACGACAAAGGGGTTCTTTTTCGTAGTAAACGTGTGAACTTGTAGGTTCTGGGGAATGAATTGCTCTAGATTTAGTTGCCGCAAATCCGAGACTTTGTTCAATTATTTTTCGACTTCAGACACAAGTTCGATTCAGGTACTCAGTGTCGTTTGCCCGAAAAATATTAGCACAACCGGGTTATATATACATCATCACCAGTGCTGTCATCCTCATATCAAAAAGTTTTACTGTTTTGCAACATATGATTGTTATGTCGAAGAAATAGCGTCGGTAATAGCATGTAGCTTGTGAAAGACCGGTGTTAATAGGCTTGTTATCGAAGCCTACACCGCTTACTACGACTTGTGATGCTCCGATCACACAAAAAAAAACTGGTAATTTGAGTTTTCAATGAATGTGTTTTCATAGCAAAAAGGTAGTGGAGACTTCTTCGATTTTTTTCACTTCATTCTTTTTTTACGGTCTTTGATCCATCTGCGAATCGTGACGATAAAAGCAAAGCTTACTAGATCTCCCCAAAGCATTTGATCCGGTTTATTATGATATGCTTTGGAGGAAGATGAAGGATAGGGGTGTACCGGTGGAGGTGCTAAATCTCTTTCTATATTGGTACACAAAGCAAGTAAATTACGTTAAATGGGTTGACCAATTGTCGAAGTCTTACAGGTTGGAGTGCGGAGTAAGGAAAGGTGGGCTGGCGTCTCCAAAGTTGTTCAACCTGTACGCAAATGACCTCATAGTGGAGCTCAGCAGCATGCGAGTCGGAAGCAAGGTGAGTGGTGTTAATATTAACATAATTAGTTACGCAGACGACATGGTGCTTTTGGGCCCCACTAAGAGTGCTATCAGAGAAATGTTGAACGTATGTGAGAGCTGTGCTAAGTCGCATGGTCTGGCCTACAATGTCATAAAAACTGAATTTATGGTTTTTAAGGCCACCGGTAAGTGTCCCGAATTTATAACCCCAATTTGCCTCAGTGGAGTGGAGCTGAATAGAGTTTTCCAATTTAAGTACCTGGGCCACATACTTACCGACGACCTTAGAGACGATGTAGACATAGAACGGGAGCGTAGGGCTTTTACGTCCCTTCGCGTCCAATATAATAATATCTTCAGGATGATGTTGAAACTTCCTCGTTTCGGCAGTTCATCTAAAATTTTTCGCAGGCGAGAACGGATGGTTTTCAGGCACTCATGCGCAAGAAAGTGGCGTCACTGATAAGCCGCGTAGAAGGGAGTGACAACAGCATCCTGAGGTCGGTGGCCGATGATTTTTGAGTATCCGCCTTTTATAAAACTAGGATCGAAAATAACAATATACAGTACACAACATGCTTAATGATTAGTATATTATGCTGTGGCCCACGTATCCCTATATTTTAACCTCGATTAAGAATTAAAATGTAGACAAGGGCATGAATAGAAAGTCTATGTAACAACGAAATGGATCGCTAAGTTACATTTACATTAAAAAAGAAATTACTTTATACTGTAGTATTGATGACCTTCTCATATTACGAAGTTGGTAAGAAACTGCTCCAAATAAGTGAAATAATACGTATTTTTCTTAGAAAACTTGAGACAAAAATACATTTGTTGCGCAAGCCGAAGTTAATAGCGAAGTCTTAAAAATTACATTTGCGTTTAAAGATAACTTGATCTTGTCAAAATGCTAACGCTTATTTGAAATTTGAGTATAACTTAAGAGTAATATTTTACTTTCCTAAAAATTTGAAGAATAATTTCGACAAATTATTCGTCCCATTTAAATTGATTTTTTTCTGTTTGTCAAAGATTATGAGACTACAAAATAAGAAGAGAATAAAATTGTATTCAAAATGCTTTTTTACCACTGAGCTTTAAAATACAAATACGCGGGTCTGGTTGTACATCGTGATATAATGAAACAATTTGATTTTCCCCGTTTTGGCGCTGATAGCAGTAATGAGCGTCCACGGAACTAATAATATAGAAAAATATATTGATAAAATTCTGCCCGTAACGTTCGTTCTATTAATGATATATAATGATAAACAATAAATAAATGTACCAATTCATACTTATGTCTTAGACACAAGCTTTATACCTCATATAAAACAAAAATCGAAGCTGCGCGGATCCACTAATGTTCGTTTTTCTTTGTAACTATGGACGGCTTTTGTTCAGTGAGTTTAACTTTCGGGTATGTATGGTTAAAAAAGTTAAAAATGTGTAGTGAGAAGGAAAACCTAGAGTAGGTATAAAAGACCATATTTTTTTAAATAATGTATTGTTAACATTTAATTTAGTCATCGTAATAACAAAACAATAATCTGCCAAAATATGCCTATTTCAACAATATGTAGGTGTTCGGTACAACCAAAATTTTAACAACTTTAAATTACATTAAATAATACCATACCACAAATCATTGACATCATTAGTAATTTGTGAACGCTAATTCCCAATTTTTAAGCCTTTAAGTCACAATTTTACTATAGTCAGTTGAAAACCTGTAAATTAATAAATGTTTGATAATTACGTTGTTAGCGACTTTCAGTGTTGTAAACAGTGTTGTAGACAAGGAACACGTCAACCCTATTGAAGTTTTTATTGCTCGATATAAAAACAACGTGCAAAGTACCCTTAGTCAATTTTTTGATTAAATTTGAAATCAAATTTGAGTTTCATTAGTCTTTCAAAAACTGCCCATAATTATATTTACTAATAACATGATAATTTTATAAAAACTTCACTTCTGGCCGTATGAGGAAGCTCAAAGTCGCTCAGCGAGCTAAGGAGACGGCTATGCTTGGGGGTTTCTGCATCATAAAAATAGAAATAAGGATATTCACAGTAAAATCAGAGAGACCGACATAGCCCAACGGATTAAAAAGTTGAAGTGGCAATGGGCAGGTCATATAGTACGAATAATCGATAGCCGATTGGGAGAAAAAGGTTCTCAAGTGGCAGCCTCGTACCGGTGGATGAAGGGCAGGGCGCCCCCCCAATACATGGAGTGACGACCTGGTAAGACATACAGGAAGTTGATAGATGCAGGTAGATTAGAACCATGCTTTGTACCAGGTACCCCTGCGTGCCACGTGCCGGCTTTGTGGCACCCCCTGAGGGAGACACGCACACGCACGCACGCTCGCACACACGCACACACGCACACACGCACGCACGCACGCACGCACGCACGCACACACGCACACACGCACACGTACGCACGCACACACACACACACACCACACGCACACGCACACGCACACGCACACGCACACGCACGCACGCACTCCGCACGCACGCACACACGCACACACGCACACGCACACGCACCCACGCACGTACACACCACACACGCACACACGCACATACGCACATACATGCACACACGCACACACGCACACACGCACACACGCACGCACGCACGCACGAAAGATAAATAACATTATAAGATAATTAGAAAATTGGTTAAAAATTGTCTAAGTCTTGGAAAGAGTTCATGTATAGATGGCATGTATGGAGGAGCTGCCGGAGACCCAAACCCAATGTTGAACATATATATATATATATATATATATATATATATATATATATATATTATATATATATATATATATATATGTGGTGGTCGGGTGCCCTACTGCTTGAAGTACTGTAGCACAATGACTAGTCCTATATTAGGGACTTATGATAGTTATGTCTATGATACAAAAGCAATACTATAGAAGGTCTCTATGAGGAATTTGCGTTACAATAGTAGGGTCTTGGGTTGAAGTCCTATATATTAATAACTTATGAAAGTAAGGTCTATGATACAAAAGCAATACTATAGAAGGTTTCGATGATAAATTTGCATTACAATAGTAGAATCGTGGGTTGAAGTCCTATTATATATGAATGATTTATGAAAGTTAGGACTATGATACAAAAGCAGTACTATAGAAGGTTTTTATAATCAATTAGCATTACAATAGTAGAATCGTGGGTTGAAGTCCTATATATTAATGACTTATCAAATTAAGGTATATGATACAAAATCATTATTACAGAAGGTCTCCTTGATGCATAAGCATTATATAGGGTGATCAGGTGACCGACTGCTCTTAGTACTGTAGCAAAATGACTAGTCCTTTATTAGGGACTTGAAAAGGATTATTATGGTAGCGTGTATGCTGTTATAGTACGAGGTAAACTTGGACTTGCTTACCGATGCGTCTTAGACATATCATCTTAGTGCCGGTGGTAAGCGGGTTTGTTGTAGCAATACGGCTTTCCCGTGAATATCGCACACCCATACCGTTTGCGGGCGGCGTCGTAGCGCATAGCGATGCGTCGTCTATCTTTCGGATTGAGATGAGTGTATTTGGTAACACTTTTAAGTGTAACAGGCATACTCAACTTCATGTCTTAGTGCATTAGCGCTATGAGTTTTGTTCACTGGTGTCTTAGTAGCGTGCTACTATGATACGTTAGTGATATTTTTTAGTTAACAACAATACAAACTTTGTTACCAAAGTCGATAGGGATCATGTGGGTGTGTTGTGAGGGGGCGCCATTCGTATGATAGTTGCATTGATGCTTAATGATTCTTGCGGTATTGCGTCTTGTGATGGATCTGTAGGTGTGCTGCGCCTGATTCGACGCATTCCTGTGGTATTGATCGGGGGAGGCATCTGGATGGTGATGTCTGCTGGGATGTATGGGGGACTTTGGGACGGTGTAAGCCTGACGATAGTCGCATTGATGCTTATTGCGTTCTGCAGCATAGCGTATCCGCGATGGTTGTTTGGTGGGACGCTATTCTCAATGGCGCTCTCTGCGTTTTGGTTTGACTCACACCTAAGTTGCTTTGCCCACGTCGACTCCCTTCATTACGAGTCTGCAGACTGTCTACCCTACATGATGTTTTATATAACAACATAATAATAAGTCTCTGTAACTTTCCCACATTTGAATGATTGAAGGCAACTTGTTGGTGGGTAAGATAAACATGATCGAAAATGCATTTACTCAACACCAGTGACACAAAACCTTTCTAATGGCAAATTATTACTAACATCTTATAACTGCCTTTTGGCTATATCTGCCGTTGTATTGGTTGGTGGAGCATATGAGTTGACCTCATGCGGGTGGTACCTGGATCTGGCTGAGGAGACTCTCAAAGCTGCGGCCGAAAGCCGCACAACGTGGGGCCCCATTCCATTGAGGTGAGCGGTAGACTCATGACACGCTCTGCGGCTAGCAGCCGTGCTGATCATGCAATCAGTGGCGATGCCATACACTTACATCACGTCTGCAGGAGCGGCGATCTGGCAGGTGGTGGTGCTCACGGAGGGTTTACAGCCAGTGTGCCTATTTGCCTAAACCGTGTGACGTACATTCACTGTGGCTGGAAGATTCGTACGTATTCTGTATGGAGTTTACACGCATTGACATGCGCGACTTCGGTCGATGTTTGTGCTTAGGCACTACAAAGGGGCCAAGCCTTCTTGTATTGGTTCGCCAGTTATTTTGCTGTGGACTACGGTCCAGTTCCCTAATTAACTTTCCCTTCGGGGGGAGTGCATCAAAATGGTTAGCGCTCACCGCGCACGGCGTGTGTGAAGCCGTGTGCCTCACCAACATTTTTTTAAATGAATGTAGGAGAGTGAAGCCCTTGTATCGGATATTTTATGTATAAATATATTGTGAGCCTTTTCCAAGCAGGAATGGATAATTAATAATAAATTTATAAGGTAAACCTGATTCAAGTGGAATAGGGACGTCTTAACCTTTCTCGAGCCCTGTCTTCGTGAACGGGGTTCACTTAGCTTATAAGCTACTACTAATATCTTTCAATTACTCTGGTGAATATGCATCCTTCCAAATGACACGTAAAAGAACTAAGTTACTAAACAAACACAACGTAAATAAGGGTCCTAACTAAGACGATCACGCCAAAAATATTACAAACGGCCCATTATTAAATCTTTAGGAAGATCATTTAGAAAGATCAAAACATATCTTATGTATCTTGGTCACATATATATAATTTTATTGAAAAGGGGTAAGTTAATTATATATAGTATATTTAATATATTTTTTATTTACTTAGAGAGTGGTGGAGCGTTACAGTATGTAAACATGGCATGAACACAAATGTGTTTTTCTTACGCCCCCCTGAAATTGACAGACTTTTTGTTTAGGAATTAACAACGCGCTTGACTTCTTCAGTTGGTTGAATACTCATAGGTTATAAGCTAAAGGCAAACGTGCTGAGAGTTAGTTAAGTACCAAAGGTTTGGCCAAGTATTATAAGGTTGTTATATGCTTCTCAAGTACCATAGAAATAGAAATAGACTCTTTTTTATTTAATATAGAATAAAAATATTTACTGAAAGTCACTCTTATGTTTTATTGACCACTTATTACATTACTATTATATAGGTCCTGAATTGGCAGTTGTTGTGTAAAGACTATGACATTATATACCTGATTGTTGTATTTGTAAACATTTATACAGTATTAATGTCCTCGTAACAGTGAAAGATATTAAATGGGTTTGAACTGCAGTACTCGTATTCTAATATTTTGATGCCTAAGCTTAAAGCCAACTAAACAAAAATTAAGTTTAATAGTTTGTTTTATGAACGGACGGCATAATGATTAGCAAATATATTATGTGGTAGAGCCACGCTAGATCTATAATATTATGGTTATTTCACGGATGAGTAGGCTCTATATAGGTAGAGATACGTTCTTAAAAATACGACCGTAAAATGGCAGCTTAATGTCGCTGTGTTTCCTGTGATGAATGTAGAGAAACGACCCTTTTTTCTAGAAAAGGTGGCATTCCCTTGCATTTTGATTCTTAATCGAGGAAAAATTTAGATGTCTATAGGCCACATTATCTACCTACCATTAGGTGAACTGTTTACACAATTTCTTAATTAATGATCAACTCCCAATGATTTCAAAAAGGAAGGATAGGCCCTTCTAAATATTTTTCTCATAACTTTTTCATACAAGGAAAAGTAGCGCATCTGTCATAATAAAAACGTCATATCAAAACACAACGTAACCAGGGTCGGATTTCGTAGTAAAATTATCCTAATTGTATCATTACTTCATAGTTTGTAATATATTGTATTGTAATAGTACAAAGCGAAATTATGATACAACTTATATGAGGGGCTACCAAGATAAAAACTCTATGCTCCTGAAGCAATCGGTTTGAAAACAGAATTTCAAAATATTTTATGAATCAGATTTTCAGATTAAATTAAGCAGATATGGTTTTTTTGTACTCTTTTCTTTTTTCCCTAATTGAATTTAAAATATACTAGGTACCAATATTCAAAATTTAACTTACACTAAGTTCTTTAAACAAAAATTAAACAGAAATAAAAATAAAACCGTCAAAAAACGAAACGTATAGATAAACTAGTCGCGTGACGCCAAAATCCCATCACATGGGAAAAAAGAAACATGACGTCAAACGTGATAATTTTTTTTAAATAGTATAATTTTAATTTCCATCTACAATATTTTTGAGGGTCTGAATCCAACGCTGGCCTAATCTTGGTAACGTAACTAAACTAACTGTAAAATAAAACTTTGAAAATGCGTTTATATAATAATTTAATTGTAACAAAATTAATATAAGGTTATTTACACCTATGATACGATATCGCGTTGGCCCTAAACTATAATTTTAGGGCCAGCGCACTGATCCGTTTTAGTTGTTCGGTCGGCCCGGTCCTTATGCTAGTAATATATAAAATCCATGTCAACTCCTAGTACAAATAGTACAAGTAGTAGTTGTACATTGCATAAAACTATATTTTTGCGGACATTTTATCCCGGGGGACCAACATGTAATAGTTTAATCTGGTACCAACAGTTTGTGAGCGTTCTTAGAGAAGTTGAAAGCGAAATATTCATCGCATATATATTATTAAATCGTAGGTACCTAATAAATTACACGCACACATTTTAAAATTTATTTCGTATTCTTTTTGTAACAGTAAATATATGCTGAATTTTCACCAACACTTAATATAAATGAAACTAAACAAGTGGAAAATTTATCTTTCCTTTACCACCCTGACATTTCGGATACGGAGAATAACTGACTTTGTTACAAAGTGATAATGTATTTGTATCCTCGGGGACAATACACTAACTTGTTCTGCCTTTTGTATTCGCCGTCTAGAAAGAGCTTTTGTGCTAGACTACCCTGTAGACTGGAATGTTTGAATATAGAAACGATTTTTTTAGAGAATTATTATTTCAATTAGAATTAGAAGCGACAGTAGCCTAATGGCAGGACGCGCACTGCCAACTCAAAAAGGTCGCGGGTTCGACTCCACCATTCGACTACTGGCGTGAACCACTCGTAACACAAGCAATTTAAGTTTACCACGAGTGGTTAAGGTGAATATTAGTAATGTTTATAGCATTGTTAATATTCTTTAAAAAAATGTTCATCTGTCCATTATCAATTGTAGGCTATCGAAAGTCCACTGCTAAACATATGTCTCATGTAGTTTGCCTTACATTACCACTAATATGGTGTTGCTAATATCTTGTTTATTTTTCTCTATCGACTCTTATGACAAACACGAGACGATATTGATGTTATTGGATACTTACACCATCACTCCCATCCATCCATCCATCATCCATTACGGCCTTTAAAAGTCCACTGCCGAACATAGGCCCCCCACATAAATTGCTTCATATTGCAGGGATTTTGCCGTAGTTGACATTCTTGGTGAGCTGGTTATCAACCGCAGTTTTTTTAAATATTTTGAGAAGTTAGGAAGATGCTGCTGTCACCTGTTTCAATTTCCCTCAGTCGTCTTTTAAAACACCAACGGGACTATATAGTGTAGTGGATATTCTTACACTGACACTACACGCTATATATAGTATTAAAATTTTGTAATAATATAATAATAATATGCAATGTTTAGTTCATTAAAAACCAACTATAAACTTAATTTATCAAACAGCTGTTTAATGATTTCTTAACTTTACGCGAACACTACACATTGAATAAAACTATTATTTACGGATTTTATCGCGTTTAATTCAACTTTAATTTATTTTTATTATCCCGACGTTTTGGGTGCTTTACAGCACCCATGGTCACGGGGTGGGGGGGGTACTGAGATGTTTGACGTCCCAATGTCATAGTTAGTCCGGCTACCTTCAGTTTTTGAATATAAATTTTTTTTGGTACGATTTACGCAAAATGAGCTTATAGTATCATGAAGTCTTGCAGTGGTATTCTTGGGTTTGGGTTTAATTTTGTAAATTATAGGATCCCAAGCAGCTGGCTGCACCCATCCATATTCTCTATTGAAATTTGGAAGAGATGTAGCCAATCTGGTCTGTGACTCCTCTAACATACGGTAGTACAGCAGGCGCGCGCTCGACTGTGGCCGGCTTCACTCGTTCACTGTGACGAAGGCGCGGGACCCGAAGCTTGTTGTCTTGCAATACTTGCTTGACATGATGAAGT